>CM045767.1:104105638-104573138 GCA_025200525.1 Camellia lanceoleosa | reverse complement strand
TGAGATAGCATACAATGAATATCATGCAATTTAACCTGAAATTATCATTGACAGAAGTGATAAGACTAAACTACAGATTTCAAAGATCTAGAACCTTACGTTTCAAGTAGGCATCAAAAAGACTTCCGGTGACCCCTTCAATAGTGTCATCCACGGGAAGAATGTGCACCCTCTTCCCATATTTGACATCAGCACACTGATGCACAGAAACTACATCTCCAAGTCTGACCCTGAGGTTTGACCTGACAACCTTGTTCATCCTAATCTTTGGTTCATCACAAGTGTCGTCAGCAAGTGCAATGCAGATTGTATCTTTTCTTTTCTTGCCCTAAACACCAAAGGGCAAATCATAAGATGTGTTGCTAGAACCCACAAAGAAGTCCATGAACCATTAGATTAGACAGCCAGAATAAAAGGCAATGAAAACTCCCACATACATTCGAGTGCAAACACACAACAACAAAAACAATTAACAATTGCCAAAACCAAATACTTAAATTCAACATCTAAAGTTTCCAAAATAGTCTAATTTCCTATAAAAACACATTTTCAAGCTATAATTACCCCATGTGCATTCACCCCAAATAAAGAGATTCAAGTTCAAGTCTCCTTGACTTTACCTATCAATAAATAAATAACCCCAAGTGCATATATAAAGAAACGAAAAATTACAAGACCCTAAAAATATGCATCAACAAATGAATGTGAAAAAATGCCAATATCTTGGCAACATTAAAATCAACTCATCAAGGGCACGTCATATCTTTTGGTAACAGACACTACAACACAAAGCTTACATTGGCCCAATTCAGCTATGCTAACAACCCCACTACACAGTACACATGTTAAGCCATATCACTGGCTCTCCGTCTCTCTATACAGTCTTGAATCAAATCGCTCATCCCCAAGTTCATCGAAGTTTTCTTTCAGCATGAACCAAAATGATTGGTGTGTACATATGAATGTGTCAACGCGCATATCAAACCCTAAACAAGTTCAATTCAAAATCCCATAGTAATAGTTTAATGAAATGGGTGTACAAATTAGTGCTTTAAATTTTCAATCTTTCACAAAAGAGTAGCATACCCAATTCACATATCCTAAAACCCCAAAAGGGGAATTCCTCAAAACAAGAAAAGAATCAAACACTACCCGGAAAGCCAAAACACTAATGTCAATAACTCCAACACAGTCTGACCAATTAATTCAAAACCAACCCTTAATTACCCAATACGAATATATAAATATTTATTTGAATAATTCAAAACAAACCCAAGAAAAAAAAAAATTGAACCTTGATTAAGATGGTGTCGCCACACAAATTAGTGCTTTAAATTTTCAATCTTTCACAAAAGAGTAGCATACCCAATTCACATATCCTAAAACCCCAAAAGGGGAATTCCTCAAAACAAGAAAAGAATCAAACACTACCCGGAAACCCAAAACACTAATGTCAATAACTCCAACACAGTCTGACCAATTAATTCAAAACCAACCCTTAATTACCCAATACGAATATATAAAAATTTATTCGAATAATTCAAAACAAACCCAAGAAAAAAAAAATTTGAACCTTGATTAAGATGGTGTCGCCACGGAAGAGCTGAAGCTTCTCCATTGTATCGGGATGGAGAGCAACCACAGAGTTGTCATCGTTGATTGCGTCGTCGACAACAAGCCGATTGGGGGACTTCTTGCGCTCCAGAATCGCAGTACTGAAGTCTCTCTTCGTTCCCTTACTGCGAAAAACACAATTAGAAGCCAAAATCTTCAAAACAAAAATCAAAGCGAGCATACAATATATAGAATATAGATCTACTTACGGGTCGGACGATTCAGCTTGGTCAGTCATCTTCTTCAATTACGCGAAGAACAGAGCACCAGGAGATAGAAAGAGAATTGAAGAGAGAGAGAGAGAGAGCGAGAGCGAGCGAGCGAGCTATGGCCGAAGAGAATGAGAAGACCGGAGGGAAGATTGGGGATATTTATAATGAGAAGTGCTCCCTTTCTTGTTGGGAAAGAAAGGTTTGGGGGTTTGCTTTGCTAATTTGCTTTCTTTGTTCTTTATTTTATTTTTTTTTTATGTTTTATTCTCCTGCTAACGCCTTTTTTTAGAAAGTTGATTATTTTAATTAGAACATCTCTAATCATTTATTAAAAATTTTATTAAATTTGAATTAAAAAAAAGACAAATTTATCTATCTGATATCAACTGCTTCAATGAAAGAATTTGAATTTTTATCAAATCATCGATCGACGGGGTGAATAACCAACCAATCAACCAATCAATGCAAAAATAAAAAAATAACAGTATAAGCAAAGAAGAGATGGTGGATGAATTCATGGTGTATGTTAATAGGCTAATAGCATCAGCATGCTTTAAGTTTGTCAATGAGAGAGAGAGGCTCTCGAGGGGTGCTGCTGCTACTGCTGCTGGTGGTGGTGAAGGTGAAATAGTGATTGATAATGATCCATTGTCCTTTGTTAATAATAATGAAGTGGTCTTTGTTAAGAACAGCAATGGTGGAGGTTTGGGTTGTTCAGAAAAGGTTGTGAGAGAGTGGTTTGTTACGAAGAAAATGAAGAGCATCAAATGGAGGCTCCTTGTGCCTGCAATGACACTCTCAAGGTTCATTTACTTTTTTTTGGGGTTTTCTCTCTTCTTTTTTTCCTTCTCTTTTCTTAAATTTTACTTTTTTGCTTCACATGTCTGTCTTGGGTTTACCCCATTTCTACTAGCTTCCCCACCCCACCACAAGAACCTATCAATCATGTCATCAGGTGCAAAGAAGAGAAAAAGTACCAAAAAGAAACAGTAAAAGAAGGAGGCCAACAACAACAAAAACAGCTCAGCAATTCACTTTTTTGCTCCGACATACTACTTGCCCAGTTTGTCTGATGAAGATTGTGGGAATTGTTCAAGGAAGATGATGACCGGGGGAAATTGTTCAGCAACTCTCTCTTAGTCATGTTTGATTTTCATAGATGTTTTGGGGATTGTATTAATGATCGAATAACAATAATATTTCATTATCAGATTTTTGAATTCGTATCTTTTGGGATTATTCGATCAGATTTCTCCTTATTGAATTTGAACTGGATTCGAATCAAATCTGATCCATTGGCAGCCTTTTTTTTTCTTTTTTTTTTTAACTGCAAAATTGCTTAATCAGCAGAGAAACCATTCTTCTATTAGAAACAGATCTAGGCTAAAGAAGTAAAACAAACCCAAAATTTAGCAGTTGGGAAACATAGAATTATTTATAGATTTCATGACTTCAGCTCTCTAAAAAAAATTAAAAGAAAAGAAAAGAGAATTTGGGAAAATAAAAACAAATTATGGGATTGAACCAACATGAATCACTATGTTCTTATGGTAGACTTGATGAGTAGATATGAACATCTCAAGGAAGCAGAGCAATTAATTATTGGTGGTCGACTGGGGGGTCAACCAGGAGGTCGACCTCTCACTGTAAAATTTTCTCAAAATTTTGCTTGAGGTGGTCATCCGGGAGGACGTCCAACCGGTCGTCCGGTGGTCAGCGGCTATACACAGCAAATTGCTGAAAGACGCAAGTGATCCTCAGTTTTGGTGAAACGTTTAATATTTTATCAATTTGATACCGTTTTGGTGAAACCGTTAGAGTACAAAAATTACAAATTTTTCACCAAATTTAAATTTGATGATGAATTTGGTGAACGATTAGAGATGGTCTTAGTTACTAATAATTGACCAGTGTAATATATATGTTATTTTAAAATATATATATATATATATATATTTAATGGTATAATGTGTTACAAAAGAATAATTTTAATTTTAATTATTTATTTTGATAATATTTGTGCTATCATTCTATAAAATTGTTATTTAAATAATTATCTATTAATTTTAGTTAAATTATTTATATATTTTGATAATTTTAATTCTATTGTATTATAAAATTGTAATTATCATATAACAATTTTGTATGATATATATTAAATTATAAAATAGTAAAATAAAATACTCATTTTGATATTAAAATAATAGTTAAACTAGAAGAAGAATTAATAATATAAAATTAAAAGCAATTCTAAGTATTTAATTTTTTTATATTCATTTGGAAAACAAAAATATGTAGAAATAGAAATTATATAAAATTTATTTAAAAAATTAAATATAAATATGTTATAGTTGGATTATCATATAATGATTTTATATGATATATATATATATTAAATTACAAAATTGTAAAGTAAATACTCTTAATCAAATTAAAATATCAACTATATAAAAGAAATTTAATGATGACTAACCAAGAAAAAATTACATAACTATATCTAAACCCAAAAAAGAAAAAATAATAAAAACATCCAAACGATCTCAATATATGAAGTGGTTAATCATATGTAATATGATGTCAAAATATAAAAGAATTTACTGTTCAACAATTGAAAAAGTAACTCAAGTACTAAATCCAAACTTTAGAGGTTTCTTGAGAGTATCATTGTTATACAAATTTTTTCTCTTGTAAATTGTGATTATTTAAAATAATATAAGAAATGAAATATAATTTCATATATAAAATCACTATAAAATTTAACCGATAAATCCATAATATATAATAATATAAAATTGGTATTGGATACAGAATAATGCACGGAAAAATAAAGAGAGAGAAAAAAAAAGGTAATTTAGCATTAAAAAAATTATAATATGTCACGACCCAAACCCGCCCCTATGGGTTTAGCACCGTAACTAGCCAGTAATCCGAGATTACCGAAGACCTGCTTGACAGTAGAATAGTAAAACAAAGTACAGGGGCATGACGGAAGCCAATATAGTAAATAAACAATGTCCAATGAGCTGTGACAGTCTGTATGCAAAAAGACTTTTCATTCATATATACAGTCAGTGACAAAACAGTATGTACATATATACAATCATTCAAGACAGGGACTTTAATCCCTATTAAACAATACAGTACAGTCTATACAGTTATTACATAACATACACAGAGACAGACAGGGGAGATAAAAACACCCCTAAGCCATAGCTTGAACAGGCTTGGAACCTCGCAGTGAGGCACAGTGGTTGGCTTGACAAAACTGGAGTTTACCCCGACGCTTCTAGCATTGGTCCGGTGCCTGTACACCTACATATCTATATAAGCAGTGAGCTAAAGCCCAGTGAATAACATAATGCGTAAAGAGGTTTAGAATGAATGTCTTTACAGTAATGAAAACAGTTTATTAAATCAGTATATCAGTTATTCAGTACAGTAAACAGTCATATGTGGTACATCCATTAGCATAACAGTAAACAGTAGGTCTTAAAAGACCGAACAGTAAATGATGGCCATCAATCGATGAAATGAGTGGTTTCAACGAGGAACCGACGAAATCTCTATGTGATAACGATCGATATGATAGTTGCTAAAGATGCCA
Source organism: Camellia lanceoleosa (assembly GCA_025200525.1). Classification (NCBI taxonomy): domain Eukaryota; kingdom Viridiplantae; phylum Streptophyta; class Magnoliopsida; order Ericales; family Theaceae; genus Camellia; species Camellia lanceoleosa. The sequence goes on along the minus strand of CM045767.1, from coordinate 104,567,708 downwards.
CAATACAGTTCAAAACATAGGACATACATTCATTCCGTTAATAGTAACAGTTTAGAAAATAGTACAGTTCAGTATTCAAAGATAATCATTTCGAACATATCTTTACACAATTGTTACTCACAGAGTTCTGGGCTACGATAAGCTAGAGCGTCTCCTCGAAATGCCAACCCTAAACAGTACAGAACGAACACACACTAAGCTACACAGTTGGGAAGGATAATAATAATTTAATCTCTAATTTGCCTCGGTGTGTTCTACATCTATATCCTCATTAAGATGTTTTAAATTAGGCCTAAGAATACCTAGGATGGGATGAGGATGCAAAGATGTACACAGAAGACAGTTTCAGAATTTTTAGAAAAATAGCTCCCTGCTCAAGCGCAGGTTTCCCTGTTCGAGTGGACCAAAAAGTACTGGATAGGTGAAATTCACACTCAACGCCCGCTCGAGCGTGTCACTCAGTCCTCCGCTCGAGTGTGCATTCTTCCGCTCGAGCGGACTGATGAATAGTGCAAGATGCTGAGAGCTCAATTTTCCCACTCGAGCGGCACTTCCCCCCGCTCGAGCGGACGACCAAAATCTGGAAATTCCAGATTTGAGTCCCAAACTCAAAATCAAGTTTAAATGCATAAAATTCGATCCTCTTGGGCCAATTTTCTGGAAAACATAAGTAAACTCATAGAACAACATGTTACAAAGGTCAATTTGAGGAATCAAGGCCCAAGGGTGTTTCAATTAAACTCATTTTCAAACTCATTTTTCATGAACAATGTTCAAACATGACATGCATGCATTCAAACCGATTTAAAGCTTTAATGCTTGCTCAATTGAGCTCATTTCTTCAAGAACTTGGTGTAATCATGGATTATGATCAAAAGATAGACATGCATGCAAGGTTTCCATGAAATCAAGCTCAAAACTCTTTAATATATACATGCATGCAACAATTAAGCTTTATATCGACACTATTGAACCAATTCATGCCTTAACTCTATAATTTGACATGAATCATGCAAGAACAATCTTAAATACAACAATGAGAGGTTCAATTACCTTACCTAGGTCTTGTAATTCAAGTGTGGAAGCTTAAATATGAGATCTATACTTCAATCCTCTCAATTTCCAAGCAAGACCAAGCAAAATGAGATGAAAACACTTACTCCCTATTCTCCCTCTCTCTAGTCGGCAAAACAATGAACTTGGCTGAGCAAAATGTTTTGTTTCAAGTGTAATGAAATTCAAAAGGTTGAGATAGTGGGCTACTAGGATGGCAATATGGTAAATAAGACAACTTGTTTAGCTTAGCTTATTTTATTCTAATTTAATCATACCAAATCATATTAAATCAGTTTTCAAGTAAATACACCATAAAATCACATAAATTCCAACGATCATAAATCACTAATCAATTCCGGGTTCGACCGCCGATAAAGCCTTCAATTTACAATTTAAACATATATACACGAACAGACAATTAGACAATCAACAGATAGAAATGCAATTCAAACAGATACAGCCAATCAATCAGTTTTAGATTTCAGTCAGTCAGTTCAGTATTTCAATCAATTCAATTATTAGTCATAATCAGTCTTAGTTTAGCAGTAATCAGTATTAATCAGTGATCAGTGATGAGGGTTGTTACATAATACCCTTGAACGAATTAAGAAGAAAAACATGAAACACAAAATTGGTATTGAGTTTATGGATTATCTCAATTTACCATGAAAAATATAAGGAAAAGAAATATTTATCAAATAAAGTTCATATAAAATAGGTAAAGTTAGAATAATTTAAATTAGATTTGGATTTGTGTAAAACTCTATATGTAAAATATATGTTAACGTGGCTCTCTTTGAAAAAAGTAAGTCCTTATAATGTATCACCTAAGTATGGGAAAAACATTACTTTTAATAATATACTAACAACTGACTAGTGTAATATAAGTGCTATTTTTTTAAAAACAAAATATATATTTGATTATACAACGTGTGTTCTAAAGAATAATTTTAATTTTAATTTGAAATTAAAGTATGATTTTAATTATTTTTTAATAATATTAGCACTATCATTCTATAAAATTATTACTTGAATACTTATATATATTAAAGTTAGTTAAATTATTGGTGTTTTTTGATAAATTTAGTTCTATCGTATTATAAAAGTGTAATTATCATATAATAATTTTGTATGATATATATTAAATTATAAAATGGTAAAATAAATAATCATTTTGATATTAAAAATAATAGTTAAATTAGAAGAAGAATTAGTAACATAAAATTAAAAGTAGGGTAAATTACACTTATAACTCCTGAGATTTGGATTTAATATATATGTCCTCTAACGTTTGAGAAATTATACTAACCCCCTTGTCATTGTAATTTTTTTAGATGGAATGAAAGCATTGAACTCATACATTCTCTTTTCTTGCTTTCCTTTACTTTCCTCTATTTTTTTTTTCTTTGCTTTGCTTTATTTTATTTTATTTTATTTTTTCAATGTAATTTTCTTTGTTTTTCTGCTAGGAGTTGTTGCCTTTTGTATAAGTAAAAGGGTTTGTGAAATGAGACTATTAACCATAGGGGTGGAAATGTAATTTGTAGAATATTAGGGGGTGGGATGTAATTAGACCAAATCTCAGAAGATGTCAGTGTAATTTACCCTTAAAAGTAATTCTAACTATTTAATTTTCTTTTATATTAATTTGCTAAATAAAAATATGTAGAAATAGAAATTATATAAAATTTATAAAAAAAAAATTAAATATAAATATGTTATAGTTGGACATATAATGATTTTATAAGAATGTAAAATAAACTCTCTTAATTAAATTAAAATATCAACTATATAAATAAAAAAAAATCAATAATGACTAACCAAGAAAAAATCACATAACAACATCTACACCAAAAAAAAAAAAAAAAAATGAAAACATCCAAACAGATATATCTCAATTTGTGAAGTAATTAATTACCTTTAATATGATGTCAAAATATAAAATAATTACTGTTCAACAATTGAAAAAGTAACTCAAGTAGTAAATACAAACTTTAGAGGTTCCTCGAGAGTATGTTGTGCAGGTTTTTTTTTTTTTTTTTTTTTGAGTTGTGATTATATAAATAATATAGAAAATGAAGTATAATTTCATATAAATAATATAGAAAATGAAGTATAATTTCATATATAGAATCACTATAAAATTTAAATTACAAATCCATAATATAGAATAATATAGAATTGATATTGGATATCAAATAATGCATAGAAAATTAAGGAGGAAAAAAAAAAGGCGATTTAACATTAAAAAAATTCTAATATTGTTGAAAGAATTAAGAAGAAAAATGTGAAATGTAAAATTGGTATTGAGTTTGTGGATTATCTCAATTTACCATAAAAAATATATGGAAAAGAAATATTTGTCACATAGAGTCCATATTAAATAAGTACAGTTAGTATAATTTAAATTAGATTTGAGTTTGTGTAAAATTCTATATATAATTAACAAAATATATGCTGACATGCCTCTCTTAAAAAAAAAAAAAAAAAAAAAATGCTTATAATGTGCCACCTAAGCTTTGGAAAGACACTACTTTTAATATGTATATATATATATATATATTATTTGATTTTTTAGTTATTTTAGCCTGGCTAAAAAAGTTGGGTTATTTTAACCTATCTCTCTTTCCAAACACTCCTAAATCATTTATTTTATTTTATTTTTTAAAGTGAGAGAAAAATAGATGAGAGAATGAACATCAAATAAAATAAATAAATAAAAGGAAAAATTACAAATGAAATATAAAAAATAAGAGATTGACTCTTATGAAAAAATAAATCTTGAGTTTTTATTTTATCAATTTAAATTTAAAATTTTTGATTTATTTTCAATTTAGACTATCAATCTATTTTTATTAAATAAAATTGATAAAAAAAAAAAAGAAAAAGAAGAAGATATTTTTATCATTAAACTCAATGTATGTGTAGATAAAATATCTAGTTATGTACAACAACAAATAAATAAATAAATAAATTCATTAATTTTTCTCATCAATTTTACTTAACAATTTTACAACAACAAGTTTAATGAGTAAAATACATTTTTCTCATCAATTTTACTTAACAATATAGACAAATAATTTAACTTCAAAAAAAAAAATCAAATGCTTAGAATTTAAATTAATGAAATTAAAATTTTAAGTTTATTTTGTTACATGGGTGAAACATTAGATTTTTCTTTTTTACTAAATAAAATGTAGAAAATATTTACAAATTAATAATAGAATGCAAGTAAGATATATGCCAAACTTGCATATTTGACAGTTCTCACTTAAACTGAATGGGGAAGATATATATAATTGGATAGTTCTCACTTACACCTCAATACATGTCAAACTTGCATATTATTTATTTGTAATTTGTAATTTGTAATTAGTTTTTTTTTATTCTTTATTCATTTATTTGCGTTTAAAATTTGTGGTCGTTGGTTAAAAAAAATGGTCTCAACTGAAGTTGCTGGCCTAACTATTAATGGACGAATAATTACTTTAAAAGAGGGAGGAAATTTCATTCGACTCCACATTATATCTCGATGATCAATTTAATTCTTATACTTTTTATAATTTTAATTTTACAACTAAATTATTTGATTTTGGATCAATTTTATTTTTGTCGTTAGCTATTGTTTATAATCAAACAAAAGTTATTAATGTGACACTAAAATTTCATTTGAAATTTTATTTTGTTCTCTAAACTATCTCAAAAATATCAGTTAGACCCTCAAATTTCATATTGTTTAGGGATCTAATTGATATTTTGGGAATACTTTGAAGGATAAAATAAAATCTCAAATGAAGACTGCAACAAGTGCCATCTAATTATGGACGGTAGTTGACGATAAAGGTGAAATTGATCCAAAATTGAATAGTTTGGGTGTAAAATTAAAATTACAAGAAGTATAAGGGTTAAATTGATCATCAAGGGATAGTTTGGGGGGTAAAATGAAATTTTATCTTAAAAAAGTTGTAGACAATTTTTCACAATGAGTTTTGCTACATCTCCCTATTTCATCACCTCTAATTATGTCTCAAATGACGTGGCAAACAATTTTGAACGGAAATAGAAGAGCTTGAACAAATTAATATTAGGGATACCAAAATTTCTATCAAATGTTTTACCAAAGAGAGCTGCTATTTGCCCTCACATTTGGCCCCCTCATTTCTTTGAACCCCACCCAACAAAATAAAGCCCTAACATTTTCCGTTTAAACCCCCACCTTAATACCAACTATACCCCTAACCCTAACCCTAACCCTAATCCCATCCCCACCAACTTTGGCAACCACTGCCACTATCTCCGGTGGCCATTGAAGACAACGGCTACATCCTCCGCCGCGACACCGTCTTCACCGCCATTGCCACCACATCATCCCCATCATCTCTACCTCACTGACATCTTTGTCGCAATGCCGCCACCTTTACACATATATGTATGTATATTTGGCTCTGAAATTCCCAATTTAATCTTATTCTTCTCTCCCTTCACATTATCAATCATTAGCATCATTTAATCCCTAATTGCCCTATCACAAAATGGCAATTTCTCAAAATCTGATTCAAACCCATCTTTAAGATTTGAAGAAAAATCAAATCTTTTGAATAAACAATGGATGAGTTTGGTATGTTGGCCAGAGACTTTGGGTTCAAGCCCCAAGAAAAATCGGCCCCCATGGCTTCTTCCAAATCCAACATCTTTGCCGTTGGATCAGACAACATAGATCACCATGATCAATCATCATCATCATCACCGTTCATCGACGATCACAATCACGACAGGATGTTGTTCGACAATGTGTTTGGTGGACCTCTGAAACATACGAATACCAACAACAATAAGTGGGCTTTTTCGTTGTCAGATTTTGATTACGATTCAATTTTTAAGAGCTTATCAACTTCTTTGGTGACAAAAAATGATTCGAAGAACAAGGCTTCATCATCGGTGTACGATAAGCCTGTTTATGATGAAGACATTTTTGATGGGTTGCCTGGGTTTAATAGTAAATCGACCTCTTCGTTGATGAGGTACGATGACAATGTGTTCACAAGCATTTCTTCGTCGGGGGAGAGGCATTGGGATGACTATTGGATGAGGCTGTCGGCCGGAGTGGAAGTGGAGGTGGAGGTGGAGTTAGGGTTGGGGTTAGGGTTATGGTTAGGGTTGGAAGGATAGAGATGGGGTCAAAAATGGAAATTGATGTTAGGGAAAAATTGTAATTAAAAAAAATAGAAGAATGGGGAGCCCAAAGAAGAAAGGTAGGTGCTAATAGCAGTACTCTTTACCAAATGTCTCATATAAGTGTGGGATCCATTTGCATGTGAGACGTTTGGTAAATATTTGGTAAAAATTTTGGAACCTCTAACATTTTCCTTTGAAGAAAATTAATTGGTTGGTAATATTTGTCACTTCATTGGAGGTGTAATTGAGGATGATGAAACAAGGGGATAAGGCATTTCTCATAAATATGTTAACAGCATTGCTATTCAAGACACACAAAAAAAAAAAAAAAAAAAAAAGATCTAATTTTCAAATCCAGTGATGTAATAATCAATTAGAATATTAAAGGCAACACTCTCTCTGATATATTCTCTAATCATCAATTAATCATATCAGTTACACATTATTGAATTTAAAAAATAGTAGATTTGTATATCATTTTTCATATATTAATTAGATACAATGTAGAGTAAGTCTTACACATACATATCTTGTGTCTAAAAGTCAATACGTTTTTATTAGTATATTAGTTAGTAGCGCTTCTAGTATTACTCGTTACAAAAAGTTTGACCTAGTTTGGGAACTTTGGATTGGTTGTTGTGCAAGGGCATAACAACCACTATCATGCGGGTTTTGAGGCTTATTTTGAGATCCATTTTGATAATTTAATTTGTTTATTTTTTAAAGTATATCGAGTAGAATATACTCGTAAAAATTTAAGTTAATCGAATATTGATCGACCATTCATTGCATTATATTTATATTCAATTTTTTATTTCAAATCACATTTATTAAATATTTTTTAAAATTTAAATGCAATTCAATGAAAGATCTATCGATATCCGATCAATTTAATTTTTTACAATTATATTTTACTTGATATATTCTAAAAAATAAATATATTTTACACTTACGGCTCATATATATATATTTATATATATATATATTCTACAAAAATACACAAGGCAAAAAATGAGAAAATTTTCTTTAAAAAATAACCTTAAATAGTTATCAAATTGGACTCTGTTTAGACCATCTCCAATGGTTCACCAAAACAGATATCAAATTTAAATTTTGATGAAAAAGATACTGTTCACAGCTCCAACGGTTCACCAAAAGTGATATCAGATTGAGATTTCATCAAATGCTTCATCAGATTGAGGACGAAATACTGAATTTATCAAAACACTGTTACAGACCGTTGGAGGGAGTACCCGGTCGACCAACCGGTTGTTCAATCGTCGACAACCGGTTGTCTCTCGGAAAAAGGTTGAACGAAGTTCAGAAAAAAGTTCAAACAATTTGAAAAAAATAAAAAATAAAAAATCCTCCTAACCGGTCGACCGGCCGGTTGACCAACCGGTTGTCCCGGCGAAGGTTCAGACAGTTCAACAAAAGGTGCAAGCAATTTGGAAAAAAAAAAAAAAAAAATTCCTCCTAACCGGTCGACCGGCCGGTCGACCACTCGGTTGTCCCGAAGCACAAATACTGAATTTGGTGCACCGTTGGAGTAAGTAGTATCAAATTTGGTGAAATGGGTCTTTTTTGGCTCAGATTTGATGAAAAATCTGAGTTAGCGTTGGAGATGCTCTTATTTCACCATAAAATATTTTATTTATTTTTCATTGTTTGATTGACCAAAAATAAAATAAAATATTTTTCAACAAATTGAAGGAAATTGACTTACGAATTTGATTTCCGTAAGTTAATTTACAACTGATACTTCCGTCAAGGCGTTGTAGTTTAAGCAAGATGTTATTAGGCTTGTAATGAATAATCGATTTATCACTATTGCACAGTGAGTCTTGTAATGATTTTTTGTTTTCACTCTTGTTGAATTTTTTATTAGGTTCATTGCTAAATATCAGGAAAAAAAAAAAAAGATTAATGAAATTATTTTATAAGTAAAAATGTTTAGAAAATATTAGGGATTCTAAAAGATTTATCAAATTTTCTATCAAATATTTGTAGGACCCTTACCATATAGATCTCATGTGAGTCCTCATATTTATGCGAGACATTTGACGGAAGATTTGGTGAATTTTTTAAATTCTCTAGCATTACTTAAAAAGTTAGGCATGAAAAATATTTTTTGTATAAAATATTTTACATCAAAACAAACAAAAACTTCGCATAGCATTTGTATTTGACGCAATGTTTCATGAGTTCAAATTTGATTACTTATTATCCATCTAACTTTTTAATAAATATTTTTTTTAATTTATTTAAATTATTTTGTCTTAAAAGTTGTGTAAGGGATGAAATTTTTTCCCCTTACAAATTATAAATAAAAATTGCATCAAATACATAATTATCAAATTAAAATAAAATAATAAGTAATCTTATAAACGGTACCAGATAGAATAGCTATATCTTGAAAGTTGAAAGTCTGGTTTTAAATTTTTAAGAATAGTTTTTTGAGTTTTGATTCGTATTTTTTTTTGTTTTTAATATTTTAATCTATATATATATATATATATATTTCTTAGATCAAGCTAATCTAGATACACTTAGATAATAAAATATTTGTGAAGAAATCTAAAAAATATTTAATAAAAACCAATAAAATACAAAAATGTATTGAAATTTTATACATATATTATTTTGTATTTTGTTATTTAAAAAAAAATTCACAAAATTTGTACAGTTTAAGTATATCTAAATTAAGTGAATTTAAAAAGTAACAAAAAAAAAACTAATTAAAATATTTAAAATGTTCATTAAAAATAAAAGAATACAAATTCAAAATTCAAAAAAATATTTAAAAATTCAAAATTCAAAAAAATATTTAAAAATTCAAAATCAATCATAGTGCAGTTAAGTCGATTGTGTTGTTATATGAACTAATAGACATAAGCAAAGGGTCTAAAGCTAAAGACTAGAAATTGAAATGGGCCTATTGATGATTCAGATTCAGCTACTCTTTTACAAAGCTGGGCTTTATGTGGTATGGGAACCTCCAAAAGCCTCATAAATGAAATCAACAAAAACATGTTATGCCGGTAAATAGATATGTTCTAAATTGATCACTGTTGGCCCATAGAATAGATCAACCAATGCTTGAAGTTATTTGGTGCAATTTATTGAAGTTGTTTATAAAAAATAAAAAATAAAAATTACGAGTTTATGTCAGATTATTTGGTTCATCTTATACTTATTGCTTATTAAGAAAAAATAACTTAGATAAACTTTAAATTAAAAAAAAAAAAAAAACTAATTATCTCAAAGTTGAGAGAGGTGCTTTTAGTTTTTATTTTCCAATTATCAATTTTTATGATGTAGTAGAATAAATAGGTTAAATGTCTATTAAATAGTCTTTTAGTTGTAATCTATAAATAGGTGATGTAATACTAATTGTAATTAGTTTTGGATTTAAAAGAATATACATTGAGATTGGACTCTTTTTAATCCACAACTAAGTACAATTGATATTACATCACCTATTTATATATTACAGCTAATAGACTATTTAATAGATACTTAACCTGTTTATTCCACTACATCAGACTCTCTCTCTTTTTTTTTCTTTTGTTCTTTTTTTTTAAAAAAAAAAACAAAAAACAAAAAACCTTGTCCCCAAGTTTAAGTAAAAACTAGGTATACTCTATGGAACACTACTCATGTAACCATAAGGAATAGGTGCTACATTTCCTTGCTTAAGAGCAAACATGATTCTCACAACTTAGCTATCGGCAAATACATTGAATGCCATCCTTGCATCTTTAGCTCAACAACAATAAGTGTATCCATACCTTCTTACTAAAACTTGGACAGAACCCCATTTCCAAACCCCATTCACCTCTAACGTGCATACTCGTGCAGAAGAGTACTCATTCTATCGAAATTAGACCAATGGGCTAGTAAATGACATCTTCCAAAGGAGCGTAGGAACATTGACACAACGATAGGACGGACAATGCATCCGCTAAGCAACACAACTTGAGAAAAGCTTATTACGAGCTAGAATTCGGCATTGCACGCCTTCTTTCCTTCCTTCATTCGGACAAAAATGTGAATTAAGCACACAACAAGCAACCTACTAAACTCAAAACAGTTTTCCAAAGAGGCAAGAAAGGAGTTCCAATGATAAAGCTTCAAACAACCTTGAATATAGCTTCAAATAAACTCTTTGAAACTTCCAAAAATATCATTGCACCGCTTCCAAGGCACAATTTGATACTCATTTGTTTCAACTCATCTCTTTAATTATGAGATCAATTTGGATTTGCATCATTGCTTCTTCTAATTGAGAACTTCATCTTGGTTTCTTCACCCAAAGTCGGAGCATAAGCTCTACCATGCATCTCGATGACCTTGATCCCAATTAGTCATAACCAAACAACCCAATATGATCCACAAACAACCCAAACATGCAGATTACAGAGAATATGCACAATTTCAAACCCAAATTCACAATTGAGGACAACTCAATTTAATATCAATTCACAGCAGTATGAAGCAGCAAATAATCAAGATCCAATCCAAGAACAAGAATCAAGAATAAGATAATCAAGATCCAATTCAAGAACAAGAATCAAGAATAAGATGGCCACATCAATGATTGATTCAAGATAGTTCCAATTAAGAAGAAAACTAAGTCAAACATACCAGAATTGAATTGAGTTATGTCAATCAACTTGAAAAATAGAACTAGGTCAAATTTTGAATCATTTCTGAACTATGAAATCAAATCTTTGAGTTATTTATTTATTTATTTATTTTTGGAGGGGAGGGAGATGGAATGGTAATCTATAGTCACAACATCGAAAGAAGATGAGCTCATTACTCTTGACATCAATATGTCATGGAGGGTTAAATTGCAAATTGCAATTGATTGTCAAAGTCGACTCACAGTTTCGAATCCAAGATATAGAATTGAAGTCATACAAAAAGTTCAAAGGAGTTGGTTCATGAAGTGTTGTGATACCTGATTCAACGACGAATTGGAGTTGAAGGACCAAACCCAGATCGAATCTCGTTTTGCAAGTTAGATCACAAGGCCAAACTGAAATTACAAGACTAGGTTTAATTCGAAGTCTGCGAACTCGAGGATTCAAGAACTTCAGTGAACATGAACTCAAATCAAAGAGCTAGGTCGCAATAGCGATGAACAATAGCAACTTCAAGTTTGCAATGGGTCTTCAAATTGTGATGGTCTTCAACTTTGAGTTTGGGATCGCAAAACTCCCCATTTTCCAAATGTTGACCCAAAGGTTAAAATCAACTATTTTAACATAAGATAGGCTCATAACCAAACCCCATGATCAATTTTGTAACCCCACATAGAAACCCCTCTTTCCAGACTTGAACCCCAAACCCTAGGTTTTCTCCAAACACCTCAAATCTCACCATTTATACATAACAACAAATAACTAGATTAAAGATCGTAACAAAGTGTATAATATCCCTACCTCAAAGAGAGAAAACAAGCCAAGCAAGAGTGAAACTCCACGAACACCGAAATGCACTTCTATTCAAATCAAAATGAAGATCTTGAGATGCTCTACCTTTTTCTCAAAGGCACTTGGGTGGAAATCCTAATGGATCTAGATGAAATCAAAGAGAGAAAGTGAGTTTTAGAGAAAGAAACTAAAGATCTAGCTTTTTGGGAAGTTTTAGAGAGAGAGAGAGATATGAAAAAGTGATTCAAAATGTCATCTTCACGAACTGTTATACATGTAGTCCGCTTAAGCGTGGAAAGCAACGCTCGAGCGTCAGACACAATGTTCCGCTCGAGCATAGGATACGTACTTCCAGAAGTTTTGCAGACGAAGGACCCCGCTCGAGCGTCCAATGCACTTTCCCAGAATTTGCAGGTCTACAAAAATACTGAGAGTTGACAAATCCCACTCGAGCGCAATAATGGCCGCTAGAGTAGAGGAGCAAAATTTGTGAAGCCCGCTCGAGCGGAAGAGCCAAAATTTGGACAACAAAGATTTCGAAAAAAAAAGCAACCAATCTGTTCCAAACGCACAACTCCAACCTGATAACCAAGACAAGGGGAAGACAAGGGAAACAAGATATGAATAACCATTCAAAACCATACCAACCCGAGTCTGGAACACATTTAGTGATGGGTCAAAGCTGGAATCGCTATACTCTCTAAATTCTCTCTCTCTCTTGTTCTTGATTAGGTACACCATCAATATTAGTACCCGAACCCGCCTCTAGAGGTTTAGATCATAACCAGCCAGTAATCATGAGATTACCTACGACCTTAGACAAAAATCAAATCATATTTAATATTGTCCAATGAGCTAGTGCATAATTAGCATGAACAAAAACATCTTTTGTATATTTATATATTAATAACCCACACCCATATATACATGAAAAGATATCATATGTCCAAGATCATATATATATCATAGTCATACACAAACCAGAACTTATACACAGACATGGTCAACCATGACCAACAAAAGGAGATAAAAGAAAATAAAAGATTAAAACAAAAGCCTCATGCGTAAGGCATCCTTAGCTGACTCCACAAAAACTCGGAATTCCTTCAGAGGTTCACCAGGGCTGGACATCCCACTACTCACCTACATTCATATACATAACGGAATGAGCGAAAGGCCAGTGAATAACATCAGAGTAAATAGGTTATATAAATGATTTTTAATATTAAACAAAATCATTTTCATAATAGTTTCGTATCATAACATATTGACCTTTGATCCAATTTATGACAGAATGACCTAAGGTCTAACATATACAGAGATATACAGCAAAACAGATCATACTTGTCAGAACGATCTCGGGCATTACGACCTTGGGTCTATCTAATTATAACTGTATAATGACCATTGGGTCAACATGAAACAGATATGCAGACTTATTAGATGTGTAGAGAATCAGATAATCAGAACGACCTTAGGTCCATTTTGTCGGATATATAGAATGACTTTGGTCCATTTCAGATATACAGAACAACCTTAGGTCCATCATATGCTTTCGTTCTTGTCAATCATATTTACAGATCTTTTACGACTCAGATAGATAAAAGGCTCATTCATAACACAAATTCATACGTTCAGAAAACTTACCATATTGGTATTATTTAGAAAATAAGATACACAAAAATATCTTTATTAAGACATTACTCACAATGATTCGGTTATTGATACGTCCTCGTGGATGGTCCTACACAATTCACAACACATACACATATTGGGTCATATTGCTTAATCGAAACATTCACTAACTTATTCAATTCTCTTAGGCTTCTTTCTAACGCTTTAATTTATTTAGAATTCTTAATTCATGCCTAAGAATGCTCAGAAAAGAATGAGAACAGAATTATGAATAGAGAATGACTTTTCAAAAGATGCTGAAACAGGACACTTCACTTGAGCGCAACATTGGTCACTCGAGCAGACCATATGGTCTGCAAAAGTACTGGATGGTCCAAATCTAGGCTTGATGGTTGCTCTAGCCAAGGCGTAAAATAAAAAGGTAGTCGCTTGAGTGGTAACTTGGTCGCTCGAGCCAACTGCCAATGTTTACAAAAATACTAGCTGCATGAGATGTGCACTTGAGCGATAATTTGTTCGCTGGAGTGATGCAGTCAAATTCTGGGTTTTCCAGAATAAAGTTTGAACTTCAAAACACAAGTTTAATGTGATGACCAGGTGCACTAGTCATTTCATTTTCCCTCATTTAACTTTGGAATTGTCTTGTTGGGGTGTCGGTTTAACTTAGGACTTTGTTAATCGTTTGGGTTTATTGTGTTCGGGAGTTTTTCCGCAAGATTTTTGTTCATGTTTATTCCAGTGTTGAATTCCATTTGTCCCGGAGGGTGCAAGATCGGGTCCAAAATGTCTGGAATGGAGCTAAGAAAATTCTAGGTTTGAGGACTAGGGCCGCACGTATGGGAGAGGGGTCGCACGTGTAGGAAATGAGGCCTTATGTGCGGAAATCAGGGTGTAGACGTCCCCGAACGCATCCCGGGGGAAAGAGGAGTGCGAATCCCCCCCATTCTGGTTCGATATTGGGTCACTACAGTTCGAAGGACTCAAATGTCACGGTTCTTAATCTTGAACCAAAGAGTCCAAATCCGGCAAATCGTTTTGAGAAAACAGATTTTTTTGAAAGAAGTGCCAAACATGGACTGCTTTGCCAGATACAGAGTCGCCACCTAAATGTTTTTTTAAATGGGAAATTTAGGAAACCCTGACTCGATGCCAAAGGCCATGTGTCCGTCATCACCAAAGTTGCCTCGGCTCGGGAACTTGGGTACGATTGGGGAAGGTCACTTCGTGAGCACTTTACCGCCGGCCAAAGACCGCCTCTACTAACCATGATATCTGCTTTTGAAAACATTGTGAGTTCTTATTAGGTTATTAGCCTATGTGACTATGTGATGCGACAAAGATACAAGTATAGACTGAATCGCCTGAATTGGAACAAAACGTTTCATGTTTGTTTGTTTGAAAATGGTTTGATGGTGCTACCCGCAAGTAGGCTAAGACGTGGATTTGCCACCCTCGGGTGGGCTTAAAAAACGTGATTTTGCCACTATCTAGTGGGCTTAAAACAAACATTTGATGAATTGTCCCAATTCAGATAACTCAACCTCCACCCACAGGCATTCAAGGCAGTTATATCAGATAAGCATTTAGCCTCATGGTAAGCATGCTATTCATGGCAACACTCACACGCATGCAAGGATGCTAAAGCATAAAACTCACCGAGTACTCCAAGTCAAAACAGAAAACCGATTAGAAATCATGCATGATCCTAAGTATACAGCAATGCCTAATGCAACACATGCAAAGATGCAAACTATAGCAGGCTCGGCTATTCTAAACATGGCATATGGAATGCTACAACTAACACGTATTCAACTAGGAATTGAAATACAAATGCAGTTTGTATGATGCGCCGAGCCCGGTGCATGCAAAACAGATGAATGAATGCAAACATGCTATCATACTGTATGCTAATTGAAACATGCCCTATATCTAACCATCATAAGCGGGTAAATAAAAGGGAGAAAGATGTGGGGGTTGGAAGACATACATCACACTCACACACCCTTATTACAATTATGCCCTCGCGCAGAGGGTCTGAATAAATAATACAGTCCGAAATAAAAGAATAATACAAATCAATAAAAAGAATATTACAAATCAATAAATATCTGATTCCTAATCAATTAATCAAATTAACTAAGAAAATTGTAACGGCATGTAAGCTGTACGCCTTGACTCGCCTCCAGGATAATGAAATGATGCATGTTGGGCTGCCTTGCGCGGAAATCCACTGGGATGCCCTAATTAGCCTCTGTTTGCAATGTTTCTCGAAATGCGTGCCAGACTCCGGAAAGTTGCTGATTCTTGATTTTGGCTGCAACAGAGAACAGGAAAGGGGCATAGCAATGTATTTCACAAATATATGCATGCCTCGATCCTCGTGCCACCAATTACGCATCTCGATGCATGATGGCCGAGGAATCGGATTGCATAACTCAATATAGGATGAATGCACATGGAAATACAACTAGACCTAACTCCATCATGGATGATCTGGAGTGTCGGTGACTTGGGAATTGAGACCCGTTCCGTCACTCGGAGTACGAAACGCGCCTCGTTTCCCGCGCCCGGGCTAACTCCTATCCCTAACACGATGCAATATGCATGATATGCATGAATGTAACTAAAATACAATCCTAGCATGCACAATGCTATGAAAATGAGATGTCTCGGAATGCGTGCACATGGGCACGCAAATCGAGAAAATGATTCTAAGGCATAAAATGGCATACACAATGCAATTGGACTTACACTAACATGAGAGAGCCTCAGCCACACTCACATAAGAGGCCATCGGATAAAAGTGAAGTGCCTCGAAATGCATGCACACGGGCACGCAAACCGAGGCGATGGCATAAAGGCATGAAACGGCCTGAAATATGATATACAATGAGCCTAGAATGAGATGTCTCGAAATGCGTACCCACGGGCACGCATACCGAGAAAATGGCATACAGAATGCAATGGGACTAAAATGAGATATGCGATGCAATATGGGCTTACACCAACATGAGAGGGCCTTAGCCACACTCACACAGGAGGCCATCGGATAAAAGTGAGGTGCCTCGAAATGCGTGCGCACGGGCACGCAAACCGAGGCAATGGCATACGGAATGCGATGAGACTAAAATGGCATACAGAAAGCAAAATGGACTTACACTAACATGAGAAGGCCTCAGCCACACTCACATAAGAGGTCGTCGGATGAAAGTGAAGTGCCTCGAAATGCGTACACACCGGCACGCAAACCGAGGCGATGACATATGGAATGAAATGGCACTCCAAATACAGATTGGACTTATACTAATGTGAGAGAGCCTCAGCCACACTCACATAAGAAGCCATGAGATGAAAATGAAGTGCCTCGAAATGCGTGCCCGCGGGCACGCAAACCGAGGCAATGGCCCTAAGGCATGAAATGACATGCAAATGAGACGTGGCATATGGCATATAGAAAATGCAAATTTCAGCAGCCAAAATGATGCAAAAACAGCCCCCGAATTATAGCAAAATTACACCCGATGCCCGAAATGCTACGCTAAGTACCCGAAATGACTTGCAGCTATGCCAAACATGCACAGTATGGACATGAAGTGTAAAGACAGATGCTAGGCAGCCCCTAGACTAGCATTTTTCCAGTACAGAGCAAGGCCAACCAACAATCATAAGTATGGCAAAAATAGCATGCAAAAATGGGGGAAAAGAGGGGAACAATGAAGCAGGTGGTATACGCAATGCTCAAACTGAAAAATACAGTTCTACAACATTGAAGAGTAACCAAAAATATGAACATTTACAGTTTATGACAACCCCAAAAACAGTATGTAGATATGCTCAACATAGCATGCAAAATATGAGCCAAAAGAGGGCTATAAAGAGAGGTATACCAATAATTCACCAAAAATCCTAAGACCCTTAACAAAACATGAAGAAAAGGCCAAAATATGACTCTTTACAGACCTGATCATGGCCGAAAACAGAAGAAAAATAGGCCTAACAAAGCATGCAAAATGAGGGCCAAAGAGGGGTATAATGACAAGTATAACATGGAGACCCCCAATGAAGTTGATCCCTTCTACAATGTTGTATAGGGACATAAAATAAGCCTACTCACAGTTCATGACATGCTCCAAAACAGATCAAAAAGAGGCTAAACAAATCATGCAAATTTACGGTAAATTGGAGAAATTGTGAAACAAGTGCATGATAGAGAGGCCAAACAGGGTTGATCCCTTCTTCAATGTTGAATAGGGGCTCAAAATAGGCCCACTCACAGTTTATATCAGGCTCAGAAATAGATCACACATGAACTAAAAAAAGCATGCAAGATATTGACATACAAAATGATATTGAAGCAAGTGCATCATAGAGGGCTCAAACAGGGTTGAGCCATTAAAAAAAATGTAGAATAGCTCAAAAGAAGGCCTCTTTCAGTTAGGGCCGGAGTCTAAAACAGTGAGCAAGTAGGGTAGAGGAATGGTGCAAAAAAAAGTGCCAAAGGAGGGTGATTGATACTTACCCTTGAAGATCACACTCTTGTTGCTTCTTGGCTCAAGTTTGCTGCTCCTAAGCCTCTGAAAAACCCTTCCTTGCATCTGGAATGGAGTGGTGGTGGTAGAGCTTGAAGATGATGAAGAAATGGAGCCTAAACTTGAAGATTTGAGAGAGAAATGGAAAGATAGAGATAGATATCAATGTATATCCTTGAGAGAAATTTTCCAACCCCTCAAAAAGATCTGGGAGGCCAGCTATATAGGCAAGAAAATCGGAGAAAAGGTGGGCAAAAAGTGCTTTAGTTGCAGGTGGCTGGCCGGCTGGAAATGGTGGCCGGCTGGCTAGGGTCAAAAGGTCCAAGGCATAGGACTGGTCGGCCATGTATCCCTTGAAGTTAGCTTTCCAATTCCGCAAACCTTGCATCAAAATTCCTCCTGTAGAAAAAGTTATGCTAGTTTCCGTAAAGCCGCGCAGATTCGGTCTAACCAGACTTCAACCAACCATATCTCCTCCCCCTGGATTTGGAATTAGGAGATTCTTGAGTGCAAAATGAATCCCCAGAAGTAATCTTTCCAATGGTGGTGGCCTCATATTTTAATTCCTCTTGTGCAAAGAGTTACGCCCATTTCGGTGAAGCCGCGCAGACTTTTCTCCTTCCCGGATTCATGCTGAACCACTTTTGACCAAGCAGAAAGCTGGTTGCTGAGACAATTGCTGGGATCCCACCCCCCAGTGACCTTCCTTATGATAAAACAGAGGTACCTGCCAAAAATGAACAAAAACTGATGCGAAACGAATGCTCGGGGGCCAAAACATGCAGTTCGAGGTCCCGAAAACCGGCCGTTAAGCACCGAAAGTGGTGTTTGGCCACGAAGTGGGTATCTAAGACCCCAGTGTCCCTCGTTATGATAAAACAGAGGTACCTGCCAAAAACTGGAGGAATCGGAGATGGTTGGGTGGTCCCGAACCGAGGCACACCGACGGCCCGAAAACCGGAACCGGCTCCGAATGGGCAAAATAGCCTACGCTGAAAAGTAGCCCACGGCCATCGAGAGATGGTCTACGGACCTCCCTCCTCAGAACAAAAACAGAGCAAAACCGAAGTCTGTTCGCAAAACCGAGACAAGGCACGAAGAGAGTTCGGAGGCGCACGGCCGCGACTCTGAGACTTCTGAACGAGCACAATATGCAACATCACCAAGCGCTCAATCGGTGACGTCTGAGTCTTAAGGTCGGTCAAAAATGGGGTGTCTACACAGGGAAATTCTGGGCTCCTCACTACATTATATACAGGTGCAGGATATGGTGCGGTTTGAGAGAGTCGCACGTGCGAGGGTGAAGGCCGCACGTACGGGAAGTACGCTCTGTACGTGCGGGGGCATGTGCCGTACGTGCGGAACGGGCTGAGTCCGAAAACTTTATTTTTTTCTCTCTTTTTGGCTGAGTGTATATCACTTTTAAACATTCCCTTCTCACTCTAAAAGCACTTTTGCTCTCCTTCTCTCTAAAAACTCTCACCAAACACTAAAAACCCTTAATTTCTTGCAATCCTTTGGGTCTTGATCCTTTATCTTTCACAAGTTTTGGAGAACAAAGCAAGGACTTCACTTTGTGCAGTGGAGATCGAAGTTCTGCACCTTTGATTTTAGGTTTCATCTCATCTCTTCAACAAGATTGAGGTAGAGATTTCTTTTAGTTATATATTCATATTTTTTTTTGCAAAGTTGATGTTGATTTTAAGGTTTTCTTGAAGATATTATGAAAGTTTTGACTTTTGGCTCAAGAATATAGGATTTTTCAAAAGTGGGTTTAAATCTCAAATCTTTCTAAGTTAATCCTTGAGGGTTTCACCTTCATTGTGTGAGAAAGGATGTTTTGTGTGTATGTGTCCTTTTAAAAAGGTGAAGAGATACCTAATCTTAGCTAAAGCCCCAAATTTATGGATTTTTTTGAAATGGGTTGAGGGTCTATAAAATTAATCAATTTGTTGTTATGTCACAATAAAAGAATGAAATGGAAAATATCTTTTGCTATTGTAGAAATGATGAGTTTCATGGAATGTGTGAAATATGGAGATGGAAATTTGTAGTTGAAATTGTAGATAAAGTTATGAAGTAACAAATTGTTAGTTTAACATGAAATGTGAAAAGTATTCATTTGTTGATGAATTTAAACGAAATTATGAGTATCATGCTAGATAATGTTGAAAGAGGAGTGGAAAGTTTGATTATGATGAATCATCGTTGAGAAATTTGATGATGGAGAAATGTTACGTAGAGATGACGATTATTGCATTGCATATTCATTTAATTAATTATTACAAGATTATTATTTAGCTTTTTCATATATTGTATTGGCATTTCTAACATTGCATTGTTACAAGTGTTGAGTTAAAATTTGAAAACATTTACATTGAGAAAGAAATGTTGTGAAATGAATTTATTGAAATGTTTTGGGGTAAATACGTTGGTAAGTCCGTATAGGAGGTGTAAATGAAATTGATTGCGACGACTAGGTCTGTTTTTTTTTTCTTTTTCCTTTCTTCCTCCATTCCATTCCCTTTGCTTTCGTTGGATTTAAAACATTTGGAAGCTATTTCTTTTGAATAGGTTCTTATTGTTTTTGGTTCGGTGGTTTAATTTCATCCATTTCGGAGTGGGCACGGTCGAGTCCGGGTCGTTCGGGAATCGAGGTAGAAAAATCGGGGTTGGAAAACAGAGGCCGCACGTGCGGGAGGCCAAGCTGCACGTGCAAAATTCAGGGGATTGTTTGGCTCATACATTGAAATATATGCACGAGCGGCTGAGGTGCGGGAGAGGAGCCCCGCACATACGGGGATGAGAGCTGCACGTGCGAGAATGGGTGTCACACGTGCGGTCTGCCTGGGTCCAAAAATCTATATTTTTGTATCTTTTTAGCCAAGTTGTATCTCATTCTAAGGCTTTACACTCTCACTCTAAAGACCATTTTTCCTCCCCATTTTCTCTAGAAACCCTCATCAAAACCCAAAAACTCTTTTATTCTTGTAATCTATTGGGTTCAAATTCATCATCACCTCTTGTAGACACCCCATTTTTGACCGTCCTCAAGACTTGGACGTCACCGCTTGAGCACTCGGTGATTATCCATGTTTGTGTTCGTTTGGAGTTCCCGGAGTTCTCGGCTACGCGCCTTGCCTCAGGATCTCCGAACTCGCCTGTTTTGTGTCTGGTTTTTCACCAAACACTTGTGTTTTGCCTTGGAAGAGCAGAAAATGCCTTGTGAGGCATCCCCACACACCACCGGTACTAGCTAGAGGCCACCGGCTGGTTTTTCTTGCCACCGGCAATGTACATTGCCGGTCGGCACTCTTTGTTGCCGGCTGTAGACACCCTATTTTTGACCGCCCTTAAGACTTGGGCATTACTGATGGTTTGCTCGGTGTTGAGAGATGTGCAGGCCAAAGATTCAATTCCTTCGGCAAGGAGAGAGGCAAACCCTTCAAAACACTTTTTTTAGGGGGTTTGGAGTTAAAGAAAAAAGGAGAGGAGGGGAGAAAATAGGTTGGAGAAGAAGTTCGCCATGAATCCGGGTAGAAGAAAGTCGAGCGGCCCTCGCTGAATCAGGCTTATTCAATTGCATACTTGGAGTTAAGCTATGAGGCCACCATCGTTGGAAAGAAGACTTCCGGGGCTTCACTTTTTACTCAAGAATCTCCCAAAGCCAAGTCCGGGTGGAGGAGATATGATTGGTTGAAGCTGGCCATCATCCCGGTTGGATCAAGTCTGCGCGGCTTCACCAAAAAGGGCATAATTTTTTGCACAGGAGGAATTTTGATGCAAGGTTTGCTCCATTGGAAAGATAACTTCCGGGGCTTCAATTTGCATACCCACCGGCCATTTTTTGACCTTGGAATCATCTATCGGCAATCTATTTTGCCGACCGGCAGAAAATAGTGCCGACCGGCACTTTATTTTGGCTGACGACCAATTTTTCTGGCCGGTTTGCACCCTTTGCACCCTCTAAGGCTGGTGCATCCCAGTTGTGCCAGTTGGAATGCACCAGCACACTCCCCCGTGCATATATGTGGCTATTTTGCACCCTTTTGCACCTTTGAACCCCCTAAAGCTTCTAGAAGCTTGAACCCTTTGGCCAAGCTTTTTGGGGAAGCTTGGCCAGCTGTATTAGCTTCCTTTAGAAGCCTAGAACCCTTTGCACCCTTTGCCCCTTTTGGCATAGCTTCTTGGAGAAGCTTGGAGCACTTTTTGTTGCCTATATAAAGAGCCTTCCTTCTCCTTTGTCTAGGGTTGGATGTTTGGAACAAAAACCAGAAATATATAGATATATCTGATATATACATACATATATCCCTCCATCTCTCACTATATCTCTCCCATTCAACCATCAAACACCCTTGTTCTTGGGCCATTTCTTCATCAACTCATAGCACAACACCTCCAACATCCATTCCAGCACATTGGAGGTCATTTACAGAGCTTAGGAGCACCTAAACTTGGTCCAAGAGGTACTGGTTTGCTGGTTTTCAAGGGTAAGTCCTCCTCTTCCCTTTTTTAGCCTATTCTTGCATCATATCTAAGCCGTAGTTTCTTACATCTTTGGGTTTTGACCCTAACTTCAAATAGTCTTATTTTGAGGTCCTCTTCATGTTTGATTGAGGACCTCTTGCTGTTTGAGGGTAGCATCTAGCACTTCCTTCATTAGCCCTCTTATTCCATTTTTCTTGCATAATATTTTTGGCTTGTGTATAATCTCTGTTGAGGCATAATGTAAACTGTAAGTAGGCTCATTTTGATCCCTTCTTCAACATTGAAGAAGGGCTCAACCCTGTTCGGGACACCTATCTTGTACTTTCTTCATAATCTCTTTTATTTACCGTAATTTTGCATGATTTGTTTGGCCTACATGTAAATTGTTTTGGAGCATGTCATGAACTGAAGTTAGGCTTATTTTGAGCCCCTCTTCAGAATTGAAGAAGGGCTCAACACTGTTGGGGGTCTCCATGTAGTACTTACCATTATACCCCTCTTGCCCCCCATTTTTGCATGCTTTGTTAGCCTATCTTGCTTCTATTTTTGGGCCATCATCAGAACTATAATGGGTCTTATTTTAACCCCCTCTCCATGTCCCATGAAGGGTATTTTTCTTTTTGATGCATGTTTTGTATACCTCATATTATAGCCTTTGTTGGCTTCAATCTTGCATGGCATTTTGAGCATGTTTTCATGCTGATTTGGGGGTTGTCATAAACTATAAATGTGCATATTTTTGATCCCTCTTCAGTGTTGTAGAAGAGTATTTTTCTGTTTGGGCACTGCATATACTACTTGCTTCATTGCCTCCCTTGCGGAGTCATTTTTGTGTGCCATGTTAGCCTTATTTGTGATTGCTGTTTGGCCATGATTTGAACTGTAAAAATGTGATTTTTGGGGCTGCATTGCTTCTTCTTTTTCATGTCATGTACCAATTATGCATGCTTTGTTAGCTATAAGTCATTTTTGTGCAATTATCTTCGCATTTCGGGATCATTCCTTGCATCGGATGTCATTTTACCGGGTTTCGGGGCTGTTTTCCCCCCCATGGCCGCTGATTTTGGCATGCTTACGAGCTACCCATGTTAGTTTAAGTCCATCGTTGCGTGTTGCTGCATGCCATGTTTGTTTACATGTTTAGGTTGCGCGCCTAGTATACATTGCTCATTTGTATGTTCATGTTGCATACTTAGCCTCCATGCCTAGGTTGCATTTCATTAAGCATGCATCCCTTGCCTCTTGATCAATTATGACAGAGGTTGGGGCCCTTTGGTGTGTTTTATGCTTGCATTTCATTTGATATCAAAGTTGCTAACTTGGCTTTTGGGCCATCATGCATTGAAACGCGTGATTGATGGCCCGGGGGTCAAGGGCCATGCTCCCTTGAGTCCATTGCATGATAGGGAGTGTGTCCGTGCATACATTTGCTTGGAATTCCATGCCATACACTGTCTGTCCTTGTTGTTGTCAAAACTGTCTTTTGCAGGGACTTTTTGCCGATCGGCAGTATGGAGTGCCGACCGGCCATTGATGGACAGCCGATAGCTTTATCTCCAGCCGATGGACATTGTACACGGCCGGTGGACATTCTATTTAGCCGATGATGATCCTCAGTGTGCAGGAAGCATGTCCTGAGACTTTGGCAGTTCTCAGAAAGGCAGGACAGTGAAAACAGAGGCAGCAATGCTATAGCAACGGGTTTCCGGGCAAGTCGGATTCGAGCATGCATCATTCACAAGATCCGGAGGCGTGGTCAGGCCATTTTCTCTTTGCATTGATTTTGATTAGATTAGAAATTATGTAATAATTAATTTAGCGATTTGTTATTCGGACTGTATATTCTTTCGGTCCCTCTGTGTGAGGGCGTATTTGTAATAAGTGTGTGTGGGTGTGTGCATGTCTTCCAACCCCCACTTCTTTCTTCTCTTTTATTTACCTGCTTATGATGGTAGATTAGGGCACGTTTATTTTAGCATACCTTATGCAATGCATGCGTGCATCCATGCATTTGTTTACATGCATCGGGCTCGGTACATCATGCTAACTGCATTGTATTGCAATTTCCAAATTGAATACGTGCTATTTGTAGCATTCCATATGCCATGCTTAGGACAGCCGAGCCTGTTTAGATTACACCATTGCTTGTGTTGCATTAGCCACTTAACATGAACTAGGATCATGCATATGATTACTAACTGGTTTCTGTTTTGGCTTGGAGTACTAGGTAAGCTTTTATGCTTTAGCATATCGCATGCGTGTGAGTGTTGCCATAATAGCATGATTACCATGAGGCTAGCTGCTTATGTGATATAACTGCTTGAATGCCTGTGGGTGGAGGTTGGATTACTTGAGTTGGAAAAACTCGTTGAAATCCGTGTTTTAGCCTACTTGCGAGTAGCAAATTCCAAAGCGTTTTCAAAACCAACGGATATGCAATGCCTGTTTCCAAATTAGGCGATCTAGTCTATACTTGTTTGCTGTGCGCATAACATAGTAATTCTAGGCTAATAACTGGAATAAGAACGCATAAAGTTTTCAAAACCGGATATCATGGTTAGTAGAGGCCGGTCTTCGGACCGGGCGAAAGGGGGTGCTCATAGCTGACCTTCCCCGATCGTACCCAAGCTCCCGAGCCAAGACAACTTTGGTGATGACGGACACGTGGCCTTTGGCACCGAGTCAGGGTTTCCTAAATTTCCCCATTAAAAAATATTTAGGTGGCGACTCTGTATCTGGCAAAGCAGTCCATGTTTGGCACTTCTTTCAAAATCTGTTTTTCTCAAAACGATTTGCCGGATTTGGACTCTTTGGTTCAAGATTAAGAACCGTGACAATTTGAGTCTGAACTGTAGTAAACCCAAATGAACAGAACAGGGTTCATCCCCCCGGGGCGTTCGGGGACGTCTACACCGGCCGGTAGTCATTTTTGTCAAAATGACATTTTTGCCCAGCCGACTATTGTTCAGCTGCTTTTGGAGATATTTTCAGACAGTTGTATGGCTTTGACTTCCCCTCCATACACGTGTATGGAGGGATGCACTTCTTGTCTTGCTCAATGCCTAAGCTTACAAGATTGCCTCCTCTATAAGAGGAGGCCTTCCCCCTTGGCTTTAGGGTTGGGCTTTTTAGTGAGAAAACAACTCAGAGCAAGCTCTGGTTTTAGGGTTTGAGTGCCATTCATATCCTATCTCTATATCTCCTTTATGTGTGTTCTAGGTGCTTTGTGTCTTACTATTGCACACAAACACCTAGTCTTTCACTTTTTCTTGGTTTCTTCAAGGACCAGAGCTTGTTCTTGAGGTTTTTGACTGGATTTGAGCCCAAGGAAGCAACAAGATCAACATTTGTGAAGAAGTTCTTCAAGGGTAAGAAACTAATCCTTTTTACCCCATTTTTGCTTTGTATTTTTGGCTATCTTAGAATTGTTTTTAAGCTTAGTGTTTAATACAAAAAAGTTCTGTTTTTAAGCCCTCTTAATTGTTTGTTAAGGGTGTTTTGTGGTTTGGGTGTGTTTGACCACCCTTAGGCATTGAAAGGCCTCATTTTGTGCCATTTTGTGCAAGTTTCGAGACTTTGGTGTTTGGGCCTCTTCACCACTGAAATCTTGAGGGATTTCAGTGGTGGAGATGGTGCCTTGAAGTCTCTAAAAGGGGAGGGCCACCCCCTCTCCTTGTTGTCCTTGAAAGGGACCATTTTTGGTCTCTTAAGGAAGCCTTTGTTCAAGTGTGTGTTGATCATGTCTAGGCTGCATCTCATGCTTATTATGCCATAATATAATCATGATGTGTGTTGGTTTTGGTGCTCCATACATGTTTAGTATAGTTGCCATGTAATGCCTTGTAATTCCCTTAACATGTCTTAGGTTGTTAGCCTTTGTTCGAGCATGATTTAGGCTTAGACTTATGAATGTTTTGTGCTTATTTTGCCATGCTTTAGGTCTGTCCATAGTCGTTTGGATCGATTTTGGTATGTTTAGTATAATTCCTTTGCATTTGTGGCTTGCCGGGCTTGTGTGCCCCAAGTGTGTGAATGTATGACATGTGTTGATTGCATCATTTTGGTGGTTTGGAACCATCCAACATGTAATTTCAGTCCCTTTGGCATGCCCATGTGCTTGCCTTAGTTGCTTCTTTGTTGCTTTGAAAGCATGTGTTGTATGCCCTATGTTTTGACCATTGTGCATACCTTTGAATTTGAGCCACTTAGATGCCATCTAAGTAGTCCCTTGGCCTTGCTTTAACATGTTAAAAATCTGTTTTTAGTTGTTTAGTGCATGCCATGTTTGTTGTGTTAAGTGTGCTTCATGACTTGCCTCAAGTACTTGGACTATGCTTGCATGCTTATGTTTGCTTCATTTGGCTTGGTTTGGCACCACATTCTAGCATGAATTTTAGAGCTTATATTGCATGCTAGTTGTCCATGATATCCCCTTTCAAGTGTGCTTGGAAGTTGCTTGTTTAGTGCCTAAGTGTTGGTCCAAGTTACTTGCATGTGTGCATGTGTGTTTAGCCCTCATTTTTGGGCATTTTGGCTACTGATTTTGGGCCTATTTGGAGTTGCCTAAGTCATGTTTAAGTCCACCCCTTTGCTTGGCTTACATGCTTGCCTTGCATGCTTGCTTGTATATTTGTATAAATGCCTTGCATTGTCCATATTGCATGCATGCCAACATGTCTAGGATAGCATTGCATTGTGCATGCCTGGCCTCTTGAAGTGAGTGTGATGGAGGTTAGGACCCTTTGGTTTGATTGTTTAGTTTGCATTTCATTTGACATGAAAATTGCACACTTGATTCTTTGGGCCATCATGCATGGAAATGCGTGATTGGTGGCCCGAGAATCGAGGCACATCTTCCTTTGAGTCATAAACATGATAAGGAGTGTGTTTGGTGCATACATTGCTTGAATAACATTGCCATGCAAGATTTTGCCCTCTGCTGCTGTGAGTTGCAGGTTCTGCAGGAATTCATTGCCGGCCGGCAATGTTTAGTGCCGACTAGCAATCAATTATCAGCCGATGGATGAATTCTGTGCCGATGGCCACATATAGCAGCCGGTGGCTATTCTGTTTAGCCGGTGGTGATCCCCAGTATCCAAGGAAGTAGTTCTGAGACTTTGGTAGTTCTCAGAAGGGCAGGGCAAGGAAAAAAGAGGCAGTCTAGGCATGGCAGTGCAATTCCTAGCAAGACCCGAGCACGTGCTGCATTTGGCTCTCCTCCTGAGGCGGTTTACTGTTTTTCTTAGTTTAGTTAGTTTGTCAACTAATTAGGCAATTTGTGATATTTAATTAGCTTGCGTAGTTAATTATTTGTATTATTTTTTTGGTCCCTCCGAGCGAGGGCAAATCTGTAATAAGTGTGGGTGAGTGGTGTGTATGTCTTCCAACCCTCATTTCTTTCTCCCTTTTATTTACCTGCTTTTGATGGTAGATTAGGGCACGTTTATTTTAGCATACCTTATGCTATGCATGCGTGCATCCATACATTTGTCTTGCATGCACTGGGCTCGGTACATCATACAAACCGCATTGTATCTTCAATTTCCAACTCGAATACGTGCACCGAATGATTGCATTTCACATGCCATTTTAGGGTTAGCCGAGCCTATCCTAATCACATCCTGTATGCGATGCATTAGTCATTCTAACATGAACTAGGGCATGCATTTTTGCTAACTAGTTTGTTATTTTGACACGGAGTACGATGTAAGTATTTATGCTTTAGCATATCGCGTGCATGTGAATGTTGACCATGTGGCTAAGTGCTTATATGAGATAAACTGTTTGAATGCCTGTGGGTGGAGGTTGGATTGCTTGAGTTGGAAAACTCGTTGAAATCCGTGTTTTAGCCTACTCGTGAGTAGCAAATTCCGAAACGCTTTCAAAACGAACGGATATGCAATGTTTATTTCCAAATTGGACAATCTAGTCTATAACTTGTTTGCTGCGCGCATAACATAGTAATTCTAGGCTAATAATTGGAATAAGAGCATATAATGTTTTCAAAAACGGATATCACGGTTAGTAGAGGCCGGTCTTCGGACCGGGCGAAAGGGGGTGCTCATAGCTGACCTTCCCCGATCGTACCCAAGCTCCCGAGCCAAGACAACTTTGGTGAAGATGGACATGTGGCCTTTGGCACCGAGTCAGGGTTTCCTAAATTTTCCATTTTAAAATATTTAGGTGGTGACTCTGTATCTGGCAAAGCAGTCCATGTTTGGCACTACTTTTCAAAAAAATCTGTTTTCTCAAACGATTTGCCAGAGTTGGACTCTTTGGTTCTGATTACGAACCGCAACAAACAAAACAGGGGAGTCCAAACTGTAGAGTGAAGGCCCAAAGGGCGCGTCTACAGTTTCTGGCGACTTTGCTGGGGAAGTTTTAGAGAGTTTGACTCAAACTCGTGATATCCTGTTTTGACTACACTTATGTGTTTCTTTGCATTGCATGTGCATTGGTGCGCCTAGGACACCGTGTTGGCCATCTGCTATTCCTGAGCGGTTTGCTGGAGGCTTGTCTTGTCAAGGCATGACCATAAGGTCGACTTATGGGCTCGCCAAGATGGGAACACAAACCCCGGTTTTACCGGGGCACCCTTTTTGACCATTCGAC
This sequence comes from Camellia lanceoleosa, assembly GCA_025200525.1. Classification (NCBI taxonomy): domain Eukaryota; kingdom Viridiplantae; phylum Streptophyta; class Magnoliopsida; order Ericales; family Theaceae; genus Camellia; species Camellia lanceoleosa. Next base: position 104,538,769 of record CM045767.1, on the reverse strand, counting down.
CTAGTGCATATCGAAATCCATAGTGACCATTCTAAACTAGGACAGGTTGCTTACCCGATATAGGTTGTTTGAAACCGCTGTGTGCGTAGTGAAACCCTAGCTCCTGACAAAATAGGACAGGGAAACCCTACCCCAACATAGGGGTGTATTGGCTCTCTTTTACCTGTTATGTGCTTTTAGAGTGTATCTCTGCAGGGAACGCATATATCAGTTTGCAAGTTTGGGTATCCGGCCTGAGGACACCAGTATCAGTGTTGTTGAGAATCAGTTGTGTCTGCGGGTGTCAGTTCAGTTTTGAATAGTGATTCTGGGGAACAGTGTTCAGTAGTAGAGTGCCATTGTTCAACTACACCCATGTTTGATCTATTTGGGGCTAAAATACTGCTTGTTTTCCGTTTCAGTTCAGAGATTCAGAGGGTCAATCCAGAACAGCTAGTGTCTTCTCCTTGCTGAGGCAGGACTGAACATGATGCAGAACTCAGAAGAGATCGTGGTCATGACGGCCGCGTTGAGTCAAGAAATCACCCCACAGGATGAGACTACTGTTGACATGCCGCATCCACCCAGGTCGCCTGCCGCACATCCAATTTGGACCCCTCAACTATATCAGGCTCGCGAGCCTACTACATTTGAACTAATGGGAATGATAGGTGATCTTCAAAGATCTGTGGCGGATCTCGCCTATGGGATGTCTGTTTCGCCACCAGCCGCACCATATGCCGGAGGCTTTATACCTCAAGAGCCCCCGCTACTGGGACGAATTGTAATTGAACTCAGCCAACCGGAGATGGCCTCCAGCTATGGCAACGACGCATCAAACCAAGTTCTAAATCAGGCTGAGGCCAGAGACAAAGGCAAAATGAAGGCAGATGCCGACCCTATCGAACAACTGCTGTGGGCAGTAGAGGCTTTGAAAGCCGGGGGAATGAATAAGCAACAGATATCCGCAGTTATGTCAAAAGCTGTGGAGGATGCTTTCCCCACTCCGCCTGAGGGCAATTCCAGTCAATCAGAGAATCGGGATAGGCCCCGTCATGCCAAAACAGTTCTTTCCACTCCCAGCCTCGCACCCGGAAAGGATCAGAAATCCAAGGCCGCACCCGCCGATCCGTTCGCTAGTGCATCTAGCAAGAGTGCTCAGGCTCCAAAGTACCTGCCCCGAGGGCGCAGGGTCTTTCATGCTCTCTACATGCCATTGTCCAAGGCACTTCAAATCCTTGCCGAGAGGGGACACCTTAAACCCCTGGAGCCTCGGCCTCTCCCGAAGAATCTCCCTGATACTCATGACCCTTCTCAAGATCAGTCGTACCACCGCCAGACCGCCATGCTACCGACAATTGTTTCCGCCTCCGGCACGAGGTGCAAGATTTGATTGACAACGAGGTTATCCTCGCTCCTACCTCAGCAAAGTCCGTCACCACCCAGTTGTTGGATTTTGAGGACACAGACTCTGCAAGTATGTAAGCAGAAGGTGAACCGCCTGCGGGCAGTGTCTGGCGCATTTTTGGATGTGGCGTTTGGCACGCATTTTTGGGCATCTATTAATGTTAATTTTGTAAATTCTGACTTGGGTGTCGAGTCAGTCTTTTGTTTTGTTTCGAGTCTGTCTCTCTGTATTGAGTCAGTCTTTTTGCTTACAGGGTCTGTCTTGTTGTAATGAGTCAGTCCCTCCTGTATAGTATACCAGGCGATTTTGGGGTTGTTACCTCAAACACCGTTTCGTCTTATAATTAGTTGTTCTTGCTTTTTGAGTTTGTTTCTACCAAGGAGCCAGTCATGCCAATAAATCTGAATGAAACAGCTGTGGCTATCACGTTCCGTACTTGTTGCTATTTGAGTCAGCCGTGCCAGAGGATGTGAATGGAACGGCGCATCACCGCTCTCTTATGCCTTGAACATCGTTATAATGACCTAAGCTTTTCATAAAACCCCATTTCGAACACTGAGGTGATGAAAAACGAAGAGGAAGTAATTCCTCGGGTTTTGTAAAATTTTGATCATTTTGAGAGAAAGGGAGGCCTGCTAAGCTTTTAATGAATGAAATCATGCTTGTCGGCGTGAGTACTGGGAAGGATCCTGGTCCAATCCAGACTGGTTCCACACTATCTTCAACGCGAATGATTTATCACTTTCTTAAAAACTTTCAAAAACAAAATGTCTTGCGCAGTCTTGCGAAGACCTGTGTGGGACCGCTTTTGAGATTGTGCAGCCCATGATCGCTCTCGGTCTCAAGATTCAATTCATCTGTTGCAAACTAGAATCCGTTCAAAACGTTCAACAGTGCCATGAAACGCCCGTGTGACCTATTTTGGGGCAGCCCTCGAGCAAGAGGCACTAAAGTCATATTAAGAAGATCAGATCCCACCAGGCAAGGCTTATGAAGCAGCCGTGATGAACTTTTCTGCAAATCAATACAACGGTCATTCTCCTGGATACAGAAAGACCTCAACCTCAAAACCATTTGGCATGGGCTCGCTACACCTTTTTATCCCTTTGAGAGGCTCGCTGGGCCGAAAACCCGAAAGGGCGACCCAGGCAAAAATTAGAGCAAAGAAAAAAGAAAAGAGAAAGAAAAGAAAATACAAAAAAGAAGCAAAAAAAAAAAGAAGAAAAAATATAGCAAAAGAAATAAAAATGAAAATGCAAAAGAAAAGAAAAGAAAAAGAAGGAAAAAGAAAAATATAGCTCGCAAGGTCGAAAACCCGCATTGGGCACCTTGGCAAAAGTTAGAGCCTAAACAGTGAAGGTTAAAATACCCGAGTGTACCTTGACCGGAACTACGTAAGGCTTGATTCCCATGTTTGGGATACGTAGGCAACTTCATCTTGAAGTCCAGCCCCAACGCTTCCATAGCGTCTCAGTCCATGTCATGGTTTTGATCACTTGTATCCCCTCCTAATCCGATGTCTCGGTCACAACGGCTGGAACTACGTGATCAACTTCCTTTTGAAGCCCAACCACCAACACTTTTCAGGTGACTGTGTCCATATATTGATTCAAACCGTCTTCGTCTCCTCCGCGTCCGAGGGTCCGATCGTCGTCAACAAGGACTAGCTTACAATATGCCGCGGCATCATCCAAACAAGGGGCAACTTTCCGTTGCAATGCATTGCCATAAGTTGCCCTAAGTTATCGTCCAAACCAGGGGCAACTTTCCGTTGCCTTATCCCCCTTTAAGCCAGGGGAAATTTTCCATTGCCTCCGATCCGAGGTTGCATATCTCGAGGGTAAGTTCCGTGCTCGTTTGAGCATTAACTGTTTGCAAAAATAGTTTTTGAAAATTTTCACTGGGGTTGACTTATTTTCTCGAAAATTGTTTCATTTTCAAAATTGGACCATGTTTGGACCCAAAAAGGAGAATTTTTAGTGCTCACAGCCTGATTCGCATGATTTTCAAATCAAAAATCGAATAAGTGTGTTAATTCGACTCTCATTCTTGATCAAAGCTGTTTTAAAAAAAAAATGGTCAAAGTGACGAACTAGGGGCACAATTGAGTCAGGCCTTCTGTCCCCCCCCTCCGGTTAACATACTTGCCGGAAAGGCGCTCTATTCACCAGAAGGAATACCCGTGAGCTAATAGTGCTGGGCATGAACCCACAACCTCTCGTTTACCTATCAACCACTCTGGGGAGGGATGAAAAATGAGAGAATGAAGAATAGAGAGGAGCAAGTTGAGCGAAAAGTGAGAAAAGGGTTTTGAGAGAAAAACCGAGCCTGAGGGCCGAGCGATGTGAGTATCACAAATCAGAAAGGGTGAGAAATAATACCTAGAGGAACTGGCTTCTCGAGATCTGAGGTCTTTTGTAAACACGTTCGTGTGTCGTGTCTTTTGATTTGTTGGTCTTGATTTTGGCTTTGAGTCTTTTCCGAACATGTCTCGTTATGTTAGGTCGTGTGCCTTTTATTTCTGTGTTTGAGTCTGTCTTGTCGTGTTCTGTGGTAGGCTCGATACCCCGGTCGTGAAACCCTTTTCCAAAAATTAATCGTTTGTGCTCAGAGTGCTGTGCCATTCTCTACATCTATGCGAGGCAGGAGAAGAAAAGGAAAAATTTGGAACATCCAAGTGTATTTCAACTGCAACCGTTTCAACTTTTGTGGTCCGTCTTGTCAGATTGGGACTGTTTGTTTAGGGTTCTTTGTGGCGTAATGAACCGAAAGCTGTGTTATGGGTTGTATGCGGTCGATCCCCGAGAGTATGGGCTGTCTATTCAGTTTGAGCAGTGGTTTGTATGAGTTGTTTTGCTGATTAATTGGTTGGTTATCTGATTACTACAGTACAATTGCTCAATTTTCAGACAACAGATCAGTATCATTTACATTTGAGGTGTAATGTGATGTAATGCAGTGCAAAGTATGAAATGCGCAGATATATACAGATATGTACAAATATAACACTTTTTCAGAAAAAAATTTTGTTTCATTTCATATCATCTTTTTCAAGTACATAGTTTTGGAAACAAAAATCTGCCTGCAGCAGTACAAGGTAACCTAACTACAAAAAGAGAAAAGTACAAAGAAAACAAGCAGAAAAAAATAGCAAAAATCTAGAGCAGCATCGGTGGTCTCTCGCCTAGGGATCCGTCCTCGCCCTCTTCACTGGCGTAAGCTCAGAGCATCATCGAGCATCGCCGTCGAGCTGGAGCCCCGGTCTCCTCCTCCGATGACCCCGCCTCCGCCTTTGTCTCCTCCTCGGACTCGTCGTCTGGAACTGGACCCCGCGAGCTGCTCCCGACGTAAGTGCGTCCCCCTCTGGTACGGGGATATATCCTGCCATCCCGAGTAAAAATGAGAGGTCCAGTCGGAGCGCCACCCACCGGAGGAATCGAGAAAGGTGGCTGAAAAAGCATGAAAGGCAAATGCATCAGTATAAATGGGTAGTTTATCAGTGTAGAATGCAATGTATGAGTACAGTGTATGAATGCCGTGAGCAGTTTATCAGTGTAGAATGCAGTATATGAATAAAGTGTATGAATGCCGTGAGCAGTTTATCAGTGTAGAATGCAATGTATGAGTACAGTCTATGGATGCCGTGAGCCAGTGCAGAATGCAGTGTATGAATACAGTGTATGGATGCCATGAACAGTTTATCAGTGTTAGTGTTGTGCATCAGATTATGCCAAGCAGTTTGTGTATGGTTTGAGGCTATGGTCGGAAAGAACATACCGGAATGCCGTAAAGGGCCAAGAGGTCGAAGGTCCGCTGCAGCATCCCCGTCATGGAGGCATTCATCTCCAGTAACTGCCGGGTGTACCCAGAAGACGCCTGCAAGTATCAGATGCATCAATATGCTGTGGAATATCAAATAAACTGAAATGAAAAGACTGTGCAAAAATGCAGTAATACATACCGGAGGTAAGTCGGGGACACCGACAAACTCGTGACCGGCCGGCGGAGGAGCAAAAGGGATCTGGTAGATCGCCCCATCCTGCCCTCGAAAGGTCAGCAAAGTAGGCAAAGCGGGCCAACTGGCCTCCTGTCTTCGCTGGACTCCGCCCCTGCCGCGGACTCGAGCCCTCCTCGGCGCTCCTCCTCCAACCCCCGCTCCAGCCGCTGGCGCCGCTGGTCTCTCTCTCTCAGCTCGGCGACCACCGCTCAGAGGCCGCATCAGGAAGGTCCGGACGTACTCCGAGTAATCGCCCTCGCCTCTGAAGTCCTCTGCCTCCCAGCCGATGGTGTAGTCCGCCATCTGCTCGGCGGTGAAACGCTCGGTATCCCTCATATGCTCAGGAGGGTGCACCGGGACTGTCTGCTCAGGTAAGCCCAGGGTCTGACGCAAGAAGCGCTCGCCCAGGTACCAAGCCCGACAGACCGGGCCCTCTAGCAGAATCCGGTAACGCGAGGTCTCAACGGCACCGGCAAACCGATCTCGCATCATCGCTGGCAAAGGAGCCCAAGGCTGCCAGGTGATCTGAAATTGAAATACAGTTTGTTACCTACTGATATTGCAAATACACAGTGGAAAAGTGAAACTTAAATGAACTGCAAGTAACACATACCTCGGCAGGGGTGATGGTGTCGAAGTAGCGGCGGAAAAAGCTGAATGTCTCCCGCGGCCTCCGGGTGCATCGCCCGTCAAAACGACGTGAAAAAGGGACAACCAATGGGGTCTCCGCCTCCGGTACGGGAGCGAGCCTAGGGAAGTAGGCATAAACCCACAACTGCAAGGTGAATATCAGAATGTTTATCAGATAAAGCAGAATACAGAATAAAGTAGAAATAACAGAGCCGTGCGTTGTCAAAGGTATTGAGCGAATGTACGATGTGTATACGATATCGCAAGTGTAAAGCGAGTATGTGTGTGCGTGTGTGTACAAGATACGAAGTGTAAAGCGACTACAAGTGTGCACTGCAGAGTACGTAAAGTCTGAAATGAAATGAAAAAGCGAGAGAAATGGAAATGTACCTCCCAGAACAACTGTCCGCTACCGCAGGAGGCTGAGCTCATGTATCCGTGGAGAGTGGCCAGAGCGGCGCCACCCCAGTCAAAATGCAAGATGTCCCGTACATCCACTAATGCGCTGAGTAGGCAGAGGGGCACTGTGTTCGCCCGGTCGGCGAAGATTGTCGTCCCAAACAGGAACATCAAAAAGCCGCGTGCATACCTCTCCGCGGCATCCTGAGTCATCGGAGCTGCGTCAACAAGAAGGGGCTGGACCCGAAACTGCACCTCGAACCAGGAGTACCGGACGAAGCCAGGGCGTGCGAGAGGCGGTGCCACGCCAAGTAAGTAGACCTGAGCTGCGGTCCACTCATCCATAGCAATATCAAAGGGGATCGGATCACCCCCTACCCCGATGCCGGTGAGCATCGAGAAATCGTAAGGGGTCATCGTCATGTCCCCGGTCGCAGATAAGTGGAATGAATCGGTGGTGTCCCACTACCTCTCCACCAGAGCGGCAAAGAGAGGCCTGCAGGTAGTAAGCCTGGAGAGTCCCCTGCAGAAGGCGCCAAAGCCAGCCTGGTCGACAATGTGGCGAACTGCGTCGGGAAGCTCGGCGTACCACTCGCGAGCGACGGTGTTCCCATACCCGCGGATGGTATGGGAATCTCCCTGTTTTCAAACAAATAGTTGCAAAGCAGTATGAAATGTACAGTTTTGAATAAACGGTCAAAATCAGTGCAAATGTAGCATGCGTGCGAGTTTATCAGATTCAAACAGAATCTGAAAGTCTTTGGTGTGTTCTGATGAACTACAACATATGATGCGTCAGTGGCTCAGTGCAAATGTAGCATGCGTGCGAGTTTTTCAGATTCAAACAGATACCGGGTGCCGGTGTGTTTACAGTGAACTACAACATATGATGCGTCAGTGGCTCAGTGCAAATCTAGCATGCGTGCAAGTTCTTCAGATTCAAACAGGTATCGGGTGTCGGTGTTTGCAGTGAAATACGGTGTGTGCCGTGGTTTGATTGGTTTACGGCTAGTGCAGTGTGTGCGCGTGTTGTTCTTAAACAGATATCAGTTGCAAGTTTGTTTGTGATCAACTACAATACACAATGCATCAGAGTATCAGAGCTAAAGCAATTAAAGAATCTAATCGGTATGGCGCTGACGATTAAAAGGTTCTCAAAGGCGTAAAAATAAAGCAGAGAAAGAAAGTTACCTCGGAAGCGCCGGAGGATAGGTGAGAGGTAGGCTCGCGAAGCAGCAGCTCGGGGTCCAACGCCATGTCGAAGCTCCTGAACTGGCGTAATCCGTCGGGTGGTAGAACGTGGATCGCCGGCCGGTAGGTCGCCGGGTCGAAAGGGCGCTCGCTCAACGGGAGGAGCTCGACCTCGGGATCCATCTCGTGATCCGAGGGAGTCCCACCGCGTGGAAGGTCGTCGGCCATGTCAAGGGTGATGAGAAAATGGTCGAGGGATGAAAATCGGCTCGGAATACGAAGAGTCAACTCGAAAGTCAACCCCTGGGAGGGTGGAAAATGGCCGGAAAGGTCGGGATGGAAAAGGGTATGGAAATGAAGAGGAAATCGAGGGGAACAAGTCCCAAAAAGGCAGAAATGGCAAAGGGAGCGCCGAAATGAAATTTCAATTGGTCGAAAATGTCCGAAACGCGATGAACTTCGCGAATCGGACGACGAAAATGGCGCGAGAATCCAAGGAAACGGAGAAAAGAGGAGAGAAAAAGAGCTCTAGAGAGAGAGGGTGTGATTTTCGGCTAGAGGGAAAGTGAAAGAATAGGGTTTAAAACCCTATTTTAAAAGACTCGAGGTGAAAAGTCGAATCTGCCCTGACTCAGCAACTTTTTGCCGGTCGGCAACATTTTGTGCCGGCCGGCAGAATATTGTGCCGATGGAATTTATTTTCAGCCGGTGGCCTCTTAGCCCGGCCGGTGATGTTCCCACAGCCTTGTTTAGGCCATATGAGTGGTTTATGGTCTTCATAGCTCAAGAAAGTGCAAAAAAGTGTATCTCCGATGCTCAACCGGCCTCCGTTTTGACCTCGGACCATGTCTTCTGTGCGTGGCACTCAAATTCATGCAATGTTGTATCTTTTCGTATCCTTTTGTCTTTCATAAGATTCAAAAGTTGCCCCGTGTGCGTTGCACGCGTTCATCGCACTACTTCGGTGCATTACATCGCGCCATCATGCACCTCGCAGTTGCATTGTTATGCACGTACTACACGCGTTGTAACATGCACCCCTTGCATTGTCATGCACATCTCGTATGCATTGTCATTGTATTTTTATTATAAGCATTGTCATGCATTTCAAATACATACGTCGCCTCGTGCATCGTTCGCGTTGTTATACATTCTCTTACCATGCATCGTCATGCATTTCGAAACACGTGCGTTGTTATGCATTTAAGTCCATTTGCATTGTCTTGCATCTTATGAGGCATGCGTGTCTCATTTGTTACATCTTACACTCCATGTGGCATGCGTGTCACATTGGCCTCATTCCCATTGGCACGTGTACCCCATTTGCATTGGCATGCGTGTCTCATTTGCATTAGCATGCATGTCTCACTTGCATTGACATGCGTGTCTCATTTGCAGTATCTTGCATTCCTTTTGTGACTCACGTGGTCTCGCTCGTTACGTCCTTTTGTCTTTCCTCTCTCGCGTGTACTACGCTGAGAGGCCTTTATCTTCCTCTCGTGTACTCTGCCGAGAGGTTTCTTTTCTTTGCTTTTCCTCTCCTCGTCACGATCTGTTGAGGATGTTGTGTTTGAGACTCCGGGTGTTCTCGGTAGTTGCTTTTAGCCTTCTCCGTGTAAGGCGCCGTGAGAATTGCTTAATTCTCTTAATCCTTTCTGCATGAGATGTAGTTTGGTTCATATTGGCTTGCTTGCACAGCATTCGCTTAAAATATTGTGTATGTCATGCATCATTGTAAACATTGCGTATGTCATGCATCATTGTGAATATTACATATGTCATGCATTTCAAAAAATCCAAAACCAAAAAAAAAAAAAAACCATGCATATGTCATGCATTTCGTTGTAATATAGTGCATATGTCATGCATTTTCTGTAAACATCCATCTATATTGCATTTTAGTTGTATGCATCTACCGCATCATTTTCCATCTACGGCTTGCACCTTTCCTTGTTGAGCTTGGTCTGGTATGTGCCCTTACTTTTCACGTTGAAGCACAGTTCTGCATGTGTACGCGCCTATTCCTTGATGAACTTGGTTTGAGGGTGGCGGCACCTTTTCTGTGATAGATATGGCTTGTACGTGTACATGCCTTTCCTAGGCAAAATACAGTTTTGGCTACACGCCATATCCATTTCTATTACATTGTAGTGTAATTATTACATCTAGCATTAGGATCATTATTCTTTCCCTAGCGGGTTGTCATGACCATAACCTGCCCCTATGGGTTAAGGACATAACCGGCCAGTAATCCTGAGATTACCTACGGCCTCAAACCAAAACAGACGTAACTCAACAGAGTAAAGGGGCCAAATCGGAAGCAATAATTAAAAACTTTGTCCATAGAGCCGTGCTTATATGCACTTTGAAACAAACCATGCGCATATACGTTAATAACACACAACAAAATACAATACCATAAAATCCCATTACAGACAGGATCATCTAAACTGAGTCAACCCATATCAAAACTACATACCGATATACACAAAGTCCTTGCCAACCAGACAAAATGTAAATGTATAACAAAATGACAAGGTTGGGTCTCGTGCGTGAGACACAAGGCTAACTCTCCAAAACTTGGGTTGTTCTACACAGGCTTCACTGAGGCTGGGTCTAGACTTCTCTTGGCTCACCTACAAAGACATGAATGAGCGTGAGCGATAGCCTAGTGAATAACATCAATTACAGAATTTATGCAACAAGACGTAGAACAACATTTTCCAAACGGCCTTGGGCCCAATTCATATCTGTAATTAACACATATAAGGGTAATTTAAATCAAGTAACCATAGTTAAAATTACATCGGCCTTTGGCCCATTCAGATTTACATTCATGACGAAACGGCCTTCGGCCCATTCGATTATGTCAAAACGGCCTTTGGCCCAATCATGTATTTTAAAACGGCCTTTGGCCCACTCATTTATTTCAAAACGGCCTTTGGCCTACTCATTCATTTCAAAACGGCTTTTGGCCCACTCATTCATTTCAAAACGGCCTTTGGCCCATTCATTTATGTCGAAACGGCCTTCGGCCCATTCATTCATATCAAAACGACCTTGGGTCCATTTATGTTTATCAAAACGACCTTTGGTCCATTCATGTTTAACAAAACAACCTTGGGTCCATTTATGTTTATCAAAACGACCTTTGGTCCATTTATGTTTATCAAAACGACCTTTGGTCCATTCATTTATTCACGTCAGACTTACATCCACAATCCCAATTAGCAATTCATAAAGCTTATAAGGGAATAAACAATTGGACATTCACAAGCATTCAAATATCGATATTACTCACAGTGATCGGCTTGTGGATTTGCCCTGGAGCTTGACCCTACATATTTCATGAACACAAAAGGGTCGATGTGAGTTCAATCCGTTCTTTAATTCACATATTCCTCTTTAGGCTTTATTCTTATCTCATTAACTCATTTACAATGCTTAACATATGCCTAAGAGTGCTTACAAGTGAAAGAGAACGGAAAAATATAACACATAATGCATTTTTAGAATTTCAGAAAACAGGGTCCCCGCTCGAGCGTGGACTTCTCCGCTCAAGCGGACCCTTAAGCCTGCAAAAGTGCTGGTTACCTCAAATTCCCGCTCGAGCATGAACTCTACCGCTCGAGCGGACTGCCTGTCTACATAGCTTCCCGATCGAGCGGGCACTATGTCTGTCAAAAGTGCTGGGAGCTCGAATTCTCCTGAAGCGGCGGTTTCGCTCGGCGGCACCAAACTTTCTGGGTTTTCTAGAACTGTTCTTGAGCTTCAAATACACATTCAAACTGATATTTCTTGCATTTCACGGCCCATAGCACTCACATTTATATACCAACATGATACAAACACCAAACTACAACATATTGAAGCTCAATTCCCATGAATCAATCACATGCAAACCCAAATTATACCAAACTTACCTCCAATACATTAAATTCATGCATTTAAGCTTCATATCCTCATCAATCATGCATGCATGTCCATTATTGACTCCATTTCTATTTCAAATGGTACAAATGGTGCTCCTAACCATGAAACTCAACAAAACTACGCTTGCATGTATGATTCAACACTCATATTTTCATATTCAACTTAATACATGCTTGATTATGCAAAATCATGGCAATTCTATGCATGCATGTGCATATAAACTTCAATTTCATCATACTTAACACCATTCATGTTCTTGATCAGATATTCTCTTTGAATTTACATTATCACATACACAAATTCATGAATTAAGGGTTGATCACTCACCTAGGAGCATCAATCTCCACCAATTCTTGTTAATTCTAGAGTGTAGCTTCCCAATCCACAATCTTGAATCAAAATGCCCAAAGGTGCCTCCCCTCTCTCTCAAAGTCAACTCTCTCTCTCTCTCTCTAGAGAGTTAAACTTCAGCCAAAATGATATAAGGAGGGGAATTGGGTGTATAAAGCCTTGACAACAAAACCCACTAAGGCCATTTTAATAATAATAAAGTAGTTGGGCTTTAATTCATCAATTTAATCCATTTAATCTGACCAGAGTCAATTTCTAATTAAATTCCACCGTAGGCTCTAAAAATTATGCCAATCATAATGGCGTAATCAATTTCGGGTTTTGTGGCTGATAAGGCCCTCAATTTAATTTCCGAAGTGGGTTATCAAACAGATATTCCTACGGTGAACAGATAAAAACTCAAAATCACATACATTCACATATTGACACATAAAATCATGCTAAACACATAATCATACTTAAATTAAGGACCAATTAGCATACTACGGAACAGGGGTGTCACACGGGTTGTCACCCCACTTATGTCACTCCATCCAATACTTGCTCTTGTGTCCGTCTACATCACTCATAGTTCAGACATCGTTCTATGGTAGACGGACTCGTTACTTCCATCAATCTCTTTGACATATGTGTAGTTTCGAACCGCTCATGATTGAATCATGATTCAATTGCTCTGCATCTAGTTTGCCTTGTGTCAATTGCATTGCATTATCATTTGCATTGTTTATACTTAGTTTTGTATATATTGCATATCATTTTACATTTGTCATTGCATTGTCATGCATATTGTTAACAATATCATACCTGTTAAGTTTGCTTTCTTTGCAGGCACGATATTGTATGTACGGTTCATTTGAAGCCGGTGCAACCGGACGAGCCGCACAGGTATTGTATTCTCCGAGTGAGACGTATTGAGAATTGCATAATTCTCTTACATCCTTTCTGCATTGTAGTGTAGTCTGGTGTATGCTAGCTTATAACTGTTGCATGCGTGCTTCATTACAGCTTTCTTTGCATGATCATAAGTTATGCTCGGCTCCTTGCATTGTCTTGCATTTTGCCCCTGCCTTCGGGCGCATACCTTGTTTGTCTTGCATGTTTGTCCAAGTCTTCGGCCTTGTCAAAAATAGGTCGTCTCTGGGCTTTGACATTCACTCCCGTCATTGTTATGACTTTCGACTTCTATCAAAGAGGGGCAACGATAGACATCCCATTTTTGACCGTCCTCAAGACTTGGATGTCAGCGCTTGAGCACTCGGTGATTATCCATGTTTGTGTTCGTTTGGAGTTCCCGGAGTTCTCGGCTACGCGCCTTGCCTCAGGATCTCCGAACTCGACTGTTTTGTGTCTGGTTTTGCACCAAACACTTGTGTTTTGCCTTGGAAGAGCAGAGAATGCCTTGTGAGGCATCCCCACACACCACCGGCACTAGCTAGAGGCCACCGGCTGGTTTTTCTTGCCACCGGCAATGTACATTGCCGGTCGGCACTCTTTGTTGCCGGCCGGCAGTCATTTTTGTCAAAATGACATTTTTGCCCAGCCGACTACTGTTCAGCTGCTTTTGGAGATATTTTCAGACAGCTGTATGGCTTTGACTTCCCCTCCATACACGTGTATGGAGGGATGCACTTCTTGTCTTGCTTAATGCCTAAGCTTACAAGATTGCCTCCTCTATAAGAGGAGGCCTTCCCCCTTGGCTTTAGGGTTGGGCTTTTTAGTGAGAAAACAACTCAGAGCAAGCTCTGGTTTTAGGGTTTGAGTGCCATTCATATCCTATCTCTATATCTCCTTTGTGTGTGTTCTAGGTGCTTTGTGTCTTACTATTGCACACAAACACCTAGTCTTTCACTTTTTCTTGGTTTCTTCAAGGACCAGAGCTTGTTCTTGAGGTTTTTGACTGGATTTGAGCCCAAGGAAGCAACAAGATCAACATTTGTGAAGAAGTTCTTCAAGGGTAAGAAACTAATCCTTTTTACCCCATTTTTACTTTGTATTTTTGCCTATCTTAGAATTGTTTTTAAGCTTAGTGTTTAATACAAAAAAGTTCTGTTTTTAAGCCCTCTTAATTGTTTGTTAAGAGTGTTTTGTGGTTTGGGTGTGTTTGACCACCCTTAGGCATTGAAAGGCCTCATTTTGTGCCATTTTGTGCAAGTTTCGAGACTTTGGTGTTTGGGCCTCTTCACCACTGAAATCTTGAGGGATTTTAGTGATGGAGATGGTGCCTTGAAGTCTCCAAAAGGGGAGGGCCACCCCCTCTCCTTGTTGTCCTTGAAAGGGACCATTTTTGGTCTCTTAAGGAAGCCTTTGTTCAAGTGTGTGTTGATCATGTCTAGGCTGCATCTCATGCTTATTATGCCATAATATAATCATGTTGTATGTTGGTTTTGGTGCTCCATACATGTTTAGTATAGTTGCCATGTAATGCCTTGTAATTCCCTTAACATGTCTTAGGTTGTTAGCTTTTGTTCGAGCATGATTTACGCTTAGACTTATGAATGTTTTGTGCTTATTTTGCCATGCTTTAGGTCTGTCCATAGTCGTTTGGATCGATTTTGGCATGTTTAGTATAGTTCCTTTGCATTTGTGGCTTGCCGGGCTTGTGTGCCCCAAGTGTGTGAATGTATGGCATGTGTTGATTGCATCATTTTGGTGGTTTGGAACCATCCAACATGTAATTTCAGTCCCTTTGGCATGCCCATGTGCTTGCCTTAGTTGCTTCTTTGTTGCTTTGAAAGCATGTGTTGTATGCCCTATGTTTTGACCATTGTGCATACCTTTGAATTTGAGCCACTTAGATGCCATCTAAGTAGTCCCTTGGCCTTGCTTTAACATGTTAAAAATCTGTTTTTAGTTGTTCAGTGCATGCCATGTTTGTTGTGTTAAGTGTGCTTCATGACTTGTCTCAAGTACTTAGACTATGCTTGCATGCTTATGTTTTCTTCATTTGGCTTGGTTTGGCACCACATTCTAGCATGAATTTCAGAGCTTATATTGCATGCTAGTTGTCCATGATATCCCCTTTCAAGTGTGCTTGGAAGTTGCTTGTTTAGTGCCTAAGTGTTGGTCCAAGTTACTTGCATGTGTGCATGTGTGTTTAGCCCTCATTTTTGGGCATTTTGGCTACTGATTTTGGGCCTATTTGGAGTTGCCTAAGTCATGTTTAAGTCCACCCCTTTGCTTGGCTTACATGCTTGCCTTGCATGCTTGCTTGTATATTTGTATAAATGCCTTGCATTGTCCATATTGCATGCATGCCAACATGTCTAGGATAGCATTGCATTGTGCATGCCTGGCCTCTTGAAGTGAGTGTGATGGAGGTTAGGACCCTTTGGTTTGATTGTTTAGTTTGCATTTCATTTGACATGAAAATTGCACACTTGATTCTTTGGACCATCATGCATGGAAATGCGTGATTGGTGGCCCGAGAATCGAGGCACATCTTCCTTTGAGTCATAAACATGATAAGGAGTGTGTTTGGTGCATACATTGCTTGAATAACATTGCCATGCAAGATTTTGCCCTCTGCTGCTGTGAGTTGCAGGTTCTGCA
Source organism: Camellia lanceoleosa (assembly GCA_025200525.1). Taxonomy (NCBI): domain Eukaryota; kingdom Viridiplantae; phylum Streptophyta; class Magnoliopsida; order Ericales; family Theaceae; genus Camellia; species Camellia lanceoleosa. The sequence goes on along the minus strand of CM045767.1, from coordinate 104,523,332 downwards.
GGAATTCATTGCCGGCCGGCAATGTTTAGTGCCGACCGGCAATTAATTATCAGCCGATGGATGAATTCTGTGCCGATGGCCGCATATAGTAGCCGGTGGCTATTCTGTTTAGCCGGTGGTGATCCCCAGTATCCAAGGAAGTAGTTCTGAGACTTTGGCAGTTCTCAGAAGGGCAAGGCAGGGAAAACAGAGGCAGTCTAGGCATGGCAGTGCAATTCCTAGCAAGACCCGAGCACGTGCTGCATTTGGCTCTCCTCCTGAGGCGGTTTACTATTTTTCTTAGTTTAGTTAGTTTGTCAACTAATTAGGCAATTTGTAATATTTAATTAGCTTGCATAGTTAATTATTTGTATTATTCTTTTGGTCCCTCCGAGCGAGGGTAAATCTGTAATAAGTGTGGGTGAGTGGTGTGTATGTCTTCCAACCCCCATTTCTTTCTCCCTTTTATTTACATACTTTTGATGGTAGATTAGGGCACGCTTATTTTAGCATACCTTATGCTATGCATGCGTGCATCCATACATTTGTCTTGCATGCACCGGGCTCGGTACATCATACAAACCGCATTGTATCTTCAATTTCCAACTCGAATACGTGCACCGAATGATTGCATTTCACATGCCATTTTAGGGTTAGCCGAGCCTATCCTAATCACATCCTGTATGCGATGCATTAGTCATTCTAACATGAACTAGGGCATGCATTTTTGCTAACTAGTTTGTTGTTTTGGCACGGAGTACGATGTAAGTATTTATGCTTTAGCATATCGCGTGCATGTGAATGTTGACCATGTGGCTAAGTGCTTATATGAGATAAACTGTTTGAATGCCTGTGGGTGGAGGTTGGATTGCTTGAGTTGGAAAACTCGTTGAAATCCGTGTTTTAGCCTACTCGTGAGTAGCAAATTCCGAAACGCTTTCAAAACGAACGGATATGCAATGTTTATTTCCAAATTAGGCAATCTAGTCTATAACTTGTTTGCTGCGCGCATAACATAGTAATTCTAGGCTAATAATTGGAATAAGAGCATGTAATGTTTTCAAAAACGGATATCACGGTTAGTAGAGGCCGATTTTCGGACCGGGCAAAAGGGGGTGCTCATAGCTGACCTTCCCTGATTGTACCCAAGCTCCCGAGCCAAGACAACTTTGGTGAAGACGGACATGTGGCCTTCGGCATCGAGTCAGGGTTTCCTAAATTTCCCATTTTAAAATATTTAGGTGGCGACTCTGTATCTGGCAAAGCAGTCCATGTTTGGCACTACTTTTCAAAAAAATCTGTTTTCTCAAACGATTTGCCAGAGTTGGACTCTTTGGTTCAGATTACGAACCGCAACAAACAAAACAGGGGAGTCCGAACTGTAGAGTGAAGGCCCAAAGGGCGCGTCTACACCCCTCTCAAAGCTTTGGAGATCTAAGTTAGAGTTCTTCTTGGAGTAGTGGAAGAGTGAAGGATCCTCCATTAAAGCTAGGGTTTCATCATCTCCTTCATCAAGCTTGAGGTAGGGATTTCTTGAGTTATATATACATGTTGTGCTATATTTAAGAAGATTTAAAAGCTTTTTGTAAACTTTGTGTTGATTTTGGTTTTGCTCCAAATAAAGAGGAAACTTTGTGTCCATGAAAACTTCTTATTTTCCTTGATAAAAAGATGAATGTGTAGAGATTTCATAATGTGATTTTCAAAAGTAGAGAAAGTTGTATTAAACACTATTGATGAATGAATGAGGATATGTATAATTGTGAAATGAAGGTTTTAGCTATGTATGAAAGGCTCAATGATTACTTAGTGAAAGAATAATGACGAATGGAAGTGGGATTTATGATTGTGGATAATTGTTGTAGAATGGTTTGAAGTGGAGAAACGTTATGAAATATTACATGTATTGCATCATGATCTCAATTGATTCATCATCATTTTGTACATCTTGAAACGAGCTAGACAGTGTTTATTTTGAGAAAGACTTATGTTGAAATGAAAACTATGGGTTTTGTTATGGGGTAAATACGTTGGTAAGTTCAGTTAGAGGGTGTAGATGAATTTGATAAGTTGGCCTGAGTGTCCAGGGTGAAAGACCTAAAAACCGCGCGGATAAATGTCAAGCCTTCTGGTTAATATCGGTAAAAATGACAGTTTGATAGTACGCGTAAAGTCTACTTGCAAACACCGGCCTAAGAATTACCAGTGTCGTATTTACCGCCCCTATTGATTAAAATTGGAGGTTTTTGAAATGTGTTGAGATTACTAACTAGTATTGAAATGGAAATTTTAAGAAGAGCATGAAATGAAATTTTTCTTTAAGAAAGCATGGCATAGCATGAACATTTGCATTTTCATTGAGAATTGCATGACAGTATATACTTTGTTAGAATTCTCTATTGGGTTTTATGCTTACCCCTATGGGATTTGGTGCAGGTAAAGATGTGGTGATCCCGCCAAGTTAAGGACGTGGATATGTTTGGGTGAAGAGTAGTTTAGCTCTTATTTTGTTGTGATATTTTTTTAAGCCAAGGGCTAACGTGTATGGGTCTGAGAGACCACTTTTGTGTAACCGGGTTATTGCCTTGGAAAAATGTAAGCCCCTAAGGGCATTTTGTTGATTTTGAGATTAGATGTTTCACATGCTATAGATTCATATATTCTTTTGGTGTTGTGAATATATACCTCATGTGGAACTTTTGTATTAAACTCATTTATTATATATTTGAAGATGGGAAGGTTATTGCCACTGTATAGGGAATGCTTGTTAATTTGGGGAGTTCATGTTGAGTTATTTTCAGGGCGTTACATTGATTAAGTTGGCCTGAGTGTCTGGGATGAAAAATCGAAAACACGCGCGGAGGAGGTACCACTTTCCTTCTGATTAGCAACTAGTAAAGTAGGGGTTTGGTAGTGCTAATTATGCTTACTTGCAGACACCAACCTAGGGATTACCTGAGTCATATTTACCGCCCCATTGAATTAAATTGTAATTTTTTGAATCGTTGAGATTTCAAGTTAACATCAAGCATGATGGTTTTCAAAAGATGTAAATATGATCTTCTTTTAAAAAGGCGTAGCATGGCATGTGCATTTCATTATTGGAAATCTTGCATAAATGTATATACTTTGTTAAGAATTCTCTACTGAGCTTTATGCTCACCCCTATGGGATTTTGGTGTAGGAAAAGACGTGGTGAACCCGCCAAACTAGGGCATGGAAGTATGTTATGAGAGCACAAAGCATTATCTTTTGTTGTGATTGTATTTTTGCAAGCCAAGGGCTAATTGTGTATGGGTTCGAGAAACCACCTTTTTTTGTAACCGGGCTTAAGCCTTGAAATCTGTAAGCTCGAGGGCATTTAATAAATTATTTTTGGATTGAGCATCCTCCATGCTATATATTCATGTATTAGGAATCATTGAATATATACCCGCATGTAGGATTATTTTGTTTAAATCTCATGAACTATGTAATACAAAGATTGGTGAAATACTCTTTTCTGATAGTGGGCGTTGATTGATGTATTTTAAAGGCGTTATCATTTTTGGGGCGTTGCATTTAATGCCAAAAACCTTTTCATGACATGTTCTAAAACACAAAAATACTTTCAAAAACATGAATTCAAAACTCACTTCAAACCTTATGCTCAAAATTTCATGAATTCATCATGCATGACCCAAATGACTTCAAGTTCTTTTCCAAAATGCTAAAAACATGGAATTAAGCTTCAAAACTTCATAGTTCATGAATGCATGTAAGGTATTATCCTTAATTTAAACATTGATGACAAAAATCATGCTCAAAATGATGGAATTCAACAAAATTATGCATGTATGTATGAATTGACTTTAAATTCTTCATCTTAAGCTCATTTCTCATATTTAATCAAATAATCTCTTGAATTCATGTACTTGATAGCTTAATCTCACAAATTAAGGTTTAGAAGCTTACCGATGGTCTTCAATTGAGCTTGTACTAGCAATTTCTTGAGTTCCTCAACTCAATTCTCCAACCTTCAAGCCAAATCTCCAATATCAAGCCTTCTCATTCTCTCTCTCTAAATTGAAGTTCTTTCTCTCTCTAAAGCTCTCTCTCAGATTTTTGAGTTCCAAAATTACGAGTTATTGCACGAATTAACATATATATATATATATAGGCTAAGTTGGCTAAATTCACTAATCAAGGATTAAACTAATTAATTAGAGCTTAAGACTAACCAAACAAACTTAATTAAATTGAGTTAGTGTAATTACGTTTAAACTGAATCAAATTTTTATCAAACTTTGCATTAGCCTCTAAAAATTATGACATTCACAATAAACTAACCAATTTCAGTTTTTGATGCCATCACGGCCTTCAATTTCATGTTATAACAGAAATCACAATAGATATTCCTACAATTAACAAATGTCAATTCCAAAATCATATTAAACACATAATTAGTATTTAAATTCACACAAAGCACATAAACACATGTAAAATTAAAGAATTAAAAGTACAATATGTGGCGGGGTTGTTATAATCAAATTTACAAAAAAAATACCAAACAAAACCTTTGACATGTCAGTTGGTTTCAAATATATTATGAACTTGTATCTAGTTCTTCGACTAATATATTATGAGCTATTGCATTTGAATTCTACCCTAAGAAAAAGTTTAGCATAAAAGAAGAGTCCAGTTCAAAAGAAATTTTTAAATGCACATAATTTGATTATAAAGTTAGACATAATTTTTTTACATAGCTCCCGCTTTATGTGAAAAAATTTATATTCGATCATGAGATCAGATGCTATACAAATCGAATAACAAAGTCCAAAATAATTCTCCAAAATAATTCTCTCATTAACTAGATGAGTTATGCTAGAATGATCATATTTATATACCATATTAAATTTATCTTTTTTTTTTTTTTTGGGTTATAAATGCATTAGTTGAAGGGGTTCTCAACACTCATTTCTATTACCAATAAAAGAATGATGGATAATGCTGTACAAACAAAAATTTTATACAGAAATTTCATATAGATGACATTCTATGATCCTTCATTTTTAGCTAAAACGCCCACCATTGTGTCTTATAATTACAAACATGCCAATGCCACATCATTCTTAACGCACTTTATGTATACCAGTATTATTTGCCCGCCCAATGGATATGCTATTAATTTTGAAAAATACAAATTTTTATTTTTATTTAAAAGTACACATATTGTGTACTGCTTAAGTGGTAAGAGTCTTGTCTATCAAATTGAAGGTCTTAGTTTCAAGTTTCAACCTCCTCTATATAATTTTGTATTTTAAATAGGCTAGAAGGTTATTTTTAAAAATAATAAAATCTGTGATATTTTGTGTCACCATCTCCAATTTTCACTTTATATATAGTATAAATAGATAAATTATGTTTATAAATCATTTCCCACTAATAATACATCACATAATAAATTAAATAAGGATATTTTTTTTCATAAATCCTATTTCTAATACTTGTATTCACATTAGTCTTAACTGATTTCTTATAATCCAATAAGTTATAAAGTCACAAAAATAACTTTGTAATCAAAAGAGTGTATTTTGGGATTCAAACAAATAAAAATGGAAACTTTAGCTGCTGCTTTGAATATTTATACCATATCAAAAGATTGTCATCTCAGGAATTTGGATTAAGAGTTTCATATTGGGATAAAATTGCCAGCATCGTGATTATTTGTCATTTGCCGCTCATTGTTCTTCGTTGTTCGTCTTTCTTCTCCGCTGGACATCTGTGTGAGATAAATTCCGATCACACTGCCCTCCTTAGGAATCCAACTGTAGAACACAGGCAGAGTAGACGGCTCCCTGTAACCTGCACAGAAAGAAAAGGCTTCGGCGGTGGTTCTTCCACCCGGGGGCACTCCGACGATCAAGTCAGTATCTCTCAAAGATAACCAGTGCTAGAATTACTGCTCAAGGCTACAAATTGCGTACCTTAAACCCGCCGGGGGTTCCCTTCTTTTATAATGTCTCTCCATCCTAGTCCCACTAGAAGTCTTACTTCTATGGACTCTCATTCAGTACATACTTTGGACTCTACAAGAGATAAGGACAAATTCCCTAAGAATACTATCCCTATCCATCTTGAAGTCTTTCTTCGTTCCAGGACTCTTGCCCCTTATCCGATCGTCTCGGATTCCGATATCTTCGGAGATAACCTCGGCAACCCCGAGATAACCTCGGCGTGCTTGTCAAGTCACGTGATACCTCGGCTGACACTTCGATGTCACCTCGGCCACGTGTTGGTACTCTGAAAATACATCCCCACAACTGCCCCCTAGGTTCTATTACCTCGGCATCCTGAGGTGATGGAACCTATATTGGAACTTTTTCTCGTACATCGGCTTAAGAACTTTTCTAGCCGAGATCATTCATTTCAGGCCGATATGTCTTCTTCTTAAACAAGAATTCAGATCAATCTTACTTCGCGTATGAGCTGTCATACACCATTTTTCAACCGTTTCACCGACGCGTTTTTCCCTTATTGGTCCGTCTTTGGTGATCTTTGTTGCCCGTCTTTTTCCTACTGCGCCGCTGGCGTCGTCGTTAACCTAGGCGCATTTAATGATCTCCATTTTGCCGCCGTTTCACTTTTTGGACAAAACATTTGCCTCTCTCTTCTTCGCTTCACTTTTGCATTTTGAATACTCTATACTTTCTCTCTCTAAAGTTCTTTCTTTGAATCCGCCATTGCTCAAAGCTCTTGATTCTGCTACTGTCTTGCATCCGCCATTCCTGCGAAGCTTTCACCACTGTAGCGTCCGCCATCTGACCTCGGCGTAGCTCATTCCGGCCTTCACCTTTTCTGGTAAGCCAGTTTCCCTTCTTTTCTCAGTTCTTGATTACTTTTAGAATTTCTTGTTTGCTTTATTCTGTTCCATCATTCAATCTGTGAATCACTCAATTGAATTTACCCTGTTTTATGGTTTCGTACATGTCATGAACACTTGCAATTGGAATCCCAAATCTGGTGATGATATTCTTCCAGATGAAGTTCTTCACATCTACATCTCGGATTTTGGCAAGGGGCTCTGCTTCTATCCATTTTGTGAAGTAGTCTATTGCTACCAGCAGGTACTTCCGCTGTCCAGTTGCTTGGGGCAATTGTCCAACGAGATCCACGCCCCATTGGGCAAATGGCCAAGGGCTGGAGACAGGGTTCAGGTCAGCAGCTGGCTGATGTATCAATGGTGCAAACCTCTGGCATTGTTCACACTTCTTCACATAGGCTTCCGCATCTTTTTGCATATAGGGCCACCAATACCCCTGGGTAATGGCCCTGTGAGCTAACGATCTGCCCCCTGCGTAGCTTCCACAAACTCCTTCATGAATTTCATACAAAAAGTCTTCGACCTGAAGAGGGTGTACACACCTTAAAAGAGGTCCAGTGAAGGATCTTCTGTAGAGATGTCCTTCTGCCGTCAAGCTGAATCTTGCCGACTTCAGTCTGACCTTGTGTGCTTCCTTTTGATCTTCTGGCAGTTTTTCCTCTTTCAGGAATGCAACAATTGCATCCATCCAGCTTGGTCCCATGTCCACACATAATGCTTCTTGCATTGTGTTCGGTGGCTCTATGCTCGGGCCTGGTAGGTAATCAATCATTATTGTCCTCGTCTTCCCGGTTTGCACTGAACTTGCCAAATTGGCCAGCGCGTCGGCGTGGTTGTTATCATCTCGGCTAACCTGAAGGAGTCGGCAGTTTTGAAACATGTCTGCCAGCCTGATGACTTCTTTTGCGTATGCCGACATCCTTTCATCTTGGGCAGCAAACTCTCCTATAGTTTGATTCACTATAAGTTGTGAGTCACAAAAAACTATTACCTCATCTGCCTCTGCCGCTACTGCCAGCTTCAGTCCAGTAATCAGTGCTTCATATTCCGCCTCATTATTCGAGGCTTTGAACCCCAGTCAAATGGACTGTTCCAATATCTCCCCATCGGGAGAAATTAGCACTACTCCTGCCCCTGCACCCTGCCGGTTTGAGCTTCCATCAACAAAAAGTTGAAAGGAGTCGCCGATGTAGATCTTTGCGGTCTGAGTTTTTCCTTCCTCGGTTCCTTACCCTTTGGCAGGGCTTCTCCTTCCTTGTTTGGACATCGTTCATCTCGGCTCAATGGGCGGATGTTCGATGTATTACAGCGAAACTTCGGCCACGAAGTCGGCCAAGACTTGGCCCTTAATTGCGGTTCTTGGTCTGAACTCCAGGTTGTACTGGCCCAAAATTACTGCCCATCTTGCAATTCTTCCAGTCAAGTCTCCTTGTTGCAACAAGGAATTTAATGGGTGCTCTGTCAGAACCACTATCTTGTGAGCCTGAAAATAATGGTTTAGCTTCTTTGAGGCCATTACCAAGGCGGCATTAATTTCTCGATGGTAAATACCTTGTTTACGCATCGGCCAAGATTTTACTTACATAGTAGGCGCATACATTCTCCCTTCTCTTCTCGGACGATCACAGCACTTACTGCGTGTTCTGAAACTGCTAGGTATAAGAACAGTTCCTCCCCAGGTTGAGGTGTTGAGAGGACTGGAGCCGAGGTAAGGTACTTCTTCAGGTCGGCCAGAGCGGCCTCACATTCCTCTGTCCATAGAAAATCCGTGGCCTTTTTCACCAGATTAAAAAAAGGTCTACACTTGTCCGAACTTCGGCTTATGAACCTGTTTAGGGCTGCGGCCCTTCCAGTAAGCATCTGAACCTGTTTAGCCGATGTCGGACTCTGTAATTCCAGAATGGCCTTGATCTGATCTGGGCTGGCTTCAATGCCCCTTCTAGCCACCAGGTATCCCAAGAACTTACCGAATCCGACTCCAAACACGCATTTCAATGCGTTTAGTCGGAGCCGATATGTTTTGAGTATGTCAAAGACCTCTTCTAAGTCAGTGAGATGATCTTTTGGTTCCTTGGTCTTCACGACCATATCATCGATGTATACTTCTACAGTTCGGCCAATCAAGTGTCTGAACATCTTGGTCACCAGCCTTTGGTAAGTTGCTCCTGCGTTCTTCAACCCAAAAGGCATGACTCAGAATAATCTGAGACCTTTGGGAGTGATAAACGCTGTCTTTTCCTCATCCGGGGGGTACATGGCTATCTGGTGATACCCCCTATATGCGTCCAAGAAGCTCATCCTTCCATGTCCAGATGTGGCGTCCCCCAACTGGTCGATCTTTGGCGGAAAGTCTTTGGGACAAGCTTTGTTCAAATTTGTGAAGTCTACGCAGACCCTCCACTTGCCATTCTTCTTCTTTACTACCACGGTATTTGATAACCATGTCGGATAATTGGCTTCCCTGATGGCCCTGGCCTCTAGAAGTCTGTCTACTTCCTCTTCGACTGCCTCGACGTGCATCAACGTCGGTCTTCTGGCTCGTTGTATTACAGGTTTGGTCACATCCTCAACGCGTTGAGTTTGTGGCATGTGACCTCGGGGTTAATGCCAGGCATTTCATAAGGTGTCCAGGCGAACACCTCAATATTTTTTCTCAGAAAGGCTTCCAACTCCCTTTCTTCTTCTTCGGCTAATCCTGTGCCGAGAAGAAAGAAGCGTTCCTCATCGCCCTCTTGGACGAAGACTTTCTTCAATGCTTCTTCACTCTTCTCGGTCGGCTCCTTGCCGACGTCATCTAGGACCTTCATGTCCTCTTCTACGACCTCTGCTTCCTCTGGTTCTCGAATGCTGCAGGTTAACTTCATTGCTGCCATGGAGCAATTTTTCGCCTGCAACTGATCTCCTCTAATTTCCTCAATCCCATGTTCTGTTGGGAATCGTAGCAGTTGATGCAAGGTTGAGGGAACCGCCCCCATTGCATGCAACCACGGCCTCCCCAGGATGATGTTGTAAGGCGAAGACGTATCAATCACAATAAATTCTGTCCTCATCTTCTTCGTGCCAGCTTGTACCTCCAAGCTTGTTGCGCCTAAAGGCCATGTCGGCATTCCATTGAAGCCGACCATCGGGCCGTTTGACTGTTCCATGTCATCAGAGTGAAAGCCTAACTCCTTGTAGCATCTGACATACATGATGTCGCAGGAGCTGCCTTAATCAATCAAGATGCGTTTCACCTGGCACTCCCCAACCTGGAGGGATACTACCAGGGCATCATTGTGCGAGTGCTGAACCATGTCAAGGTCGGCCTCTGTGAAGGTTATCATTGGTCCTTGGCAATCTTCAGGCCGAGGTCTTTTCAGTCCGACCTGGTTGACATGCTGTAGATGTTTCACCCTCTGCGTCTCCCCCCGTATGTCGTTTTCATTCACCTTTGAGTGGATCACGTTAACCACCCGAGGTCCACCTGCCTGTGGTTGCTGCGCTGGGGGGGGGGTGGAGCTGCTGGTGCTTGGGGCAATCGTGCCTGCTCTTCCCTGGTTCTGGCCTCATCCATAAGGTTTTTTAAATGGCCTTGCCTCACCAGATCTTCTAGATGTGCTTTAAGGGCTCTGCAACCCTGAGTTGGGTGACCCTGCTCATTGTGGTAGGCACAACGCCTACCAAGGTTTCTCTCCATAAATTCTCCTTGTGCTCTTCTTGCGCATACAAGTAGGCTGATTTCGAATTTGGTCAAGGATTTTTTGGACCGGAATTCGGAACACCGTCGTCACTGCTTGCTTAGCCCTCAACTCAGTCTCCTGTTTGTTCTGTCCATTGTTACCTCGGCCTCGCTTCGGCGAGCCGTTGCCTTTTTCTGTCTTCGTCTCCTTGTTTCCCGAGGTATCTTCCTCGGCTCGTGCGTACTTCTCAATTCTCGCCATAAGTTCTTCCATGCTCTTTGGCAGGGTTTTCGCTAAAGACTTCTGCAATGGGCCGATCATCCTTGAGCCGTTCTTGAAAGATCGACCGCCACCTCTGGTTGCATTCAGTATTCGATTGAACACCTCATAGTACCTCTTTGCATAAGCCCTAAGGCTTTCGTCTTTGCTAATTTTAGGGCCATCAACGCATCCACCCTCGATGGGCTGCGGTTTGTTTGTTATGAACACGGCAACAAACATCTCGGCCAGCCTTCCCGACTCTTCACGCTCCCCTTTGGTAGTTTGTGGAACCGATCGATGCAATCTCCCGAAGGATGAAGGAACACTTTGCGGAAGCAACGGCTCGTTCACTATACAATGCCATTGAATTAAAAAATAATCCAACATGGAAGTTAGGGTCCGACTTACCATCATATATCCGAGCCTCGATATCTTGAATCTTTTCTGTGACGAATCTATCCATCTGCGAGAATGGAGTCCTCGGCTTAACCGGGAAGTTACTTGACTCGGCATTCTCTGCTTCCTCTTGAGGTAATCTCTTAAGTCCTCTTTACTTCTTCTGCCCGGCTTTCATTGGGTTTCAAATTCGGCCTTTTTCTCGGCCTCATGGTGGCCCCTTTTCGATCATTCTCCGCAGGACGCATCAAAACACAATATCCTCCCCGGAACATGTCGATGTTCCTTGGGATCTGCTTCCTTCTCGCGATATGTCCTTCGGGACTCTTCTCTTCTCGGCTCTTCTACCGACTTCCGAAGGTCGGTGAGAGTACCTTCCGCCTCGTGTCTTTGTGGGGCTTCGGTGATTTCTTTCCGTCCTTTCTTCTGGGCGATTGCTGCTGGCATTGGTGTGTCTTGCAGCGGGTATGGCGGCTGCATGATATTGTTCTGCATCATGAAGTTGACGACCGATTGAAGGTCTGCCAACTTATTTGCCATCTCCTTTACTTCTTCATCCCTCATCAGACATCTGTCTTTCCATGTCTGGAGGTCGTCCTCGTTATAGTATTTGCCCCTGTCCGCTTTCTTTGATGTATCACCGTTTTGGCCGACGGCGTTCTCTGCGTGATTCTAATCACGAACTTCCTCGTTGTGGTCTCCTTCTTCCGCGTTAAGGTCGACGGGTCTTTCACTCCCAACTGGAGTGTCGTCCCCAATCTTTTCCCTCTGCGTGTTACTAGCCATCTACTCTTCTTTCGTTCCCACAGACGGCACCAAATTGTGTGAGATAAATTCCGATCACACTGCCCTCCTTAGGAATCCAGCTGTAGAACACAGGCAGAGTAGACGGCTCAGAACTCTCAGAAAGAAAAGGCTCGGGTGGTTCTTCCACCCGGGGGCACTCCGACGATTAAGTCAGTATCTCTCAAAAATGCCCAGTGCTAGAATTACTGCTCAAGGCTACAAATTGCGTACCTTAGACCACGGGGTTCCTTCTTTTATAATGTCTCTCCATCCTAGTCCCACTAGAAGTCTTACTTCTATGGACTCTCATTCAGTACATACTTTGGACTCTACAAGAGATAAGGATAAATTCCCTAAGAATACTATCCCTATCCATCTTGAAGTCTTTCTTCGTTCCAGGACTCTTGCCCCTTATCCGATCGTCTCGGATTCCGATATCTTCGGAGATAACCTCGGCAACCCCGAGATAACCTCGGCGTAACTGTCAAGTCACGTGATACCTCGGCTGACACTTCGATGTCACCTCGGCCACGTGTTGGTACTCTGAAAATACATCCCCACAACATCTTTGTTGAAATTAATATACGTAGAAACATAAGTTTTATATATGATTCATTTTTTGTGATCAATTCAAACCTTAATGATTTTGTAATATCTGAATTGCTGAAACTTCATGTTCAACTCTACAATAAGCACAATTATTATTTTTGAACTTCATATTTAAGACTAATTGATATTCAGAATTTCAATTTTCAATGTCAACATTCACCATAGGGCTGTCACAATAACATCGCAACCATGTGAATGTGAAAGTTTCAAATAAAATTTTGCTAGTGTTTCAAAATTTGTGAATTACCATCATATGACACTACAAGAAAATATACTTTTGGCAACTAATGTTTTAGTCGCCAAAAGCATTGATTTTAGTCGTCGAAATGCTTTCCCGACCAAAAATTTTGGTCGCTAGCTTTGTTGCGGATACATCGTCGGCGAAGGTATTGGGGACTCAATTTTTTTTTGTCGCCAAAAGTCCAACAAAATGGCGACTAATATTTTCGTAGGCAAAAGAAGGAGCTATTAGCGACTAAAAGTTCCTTAGTCACTAATGAGTGAGATTGGCGACTAACATATTAGTTGCCCAAAGGGTACATCAATTCATTTAACTCACATCTTCAGCTACTAAATCTTTTGTTGCCAAAAAATTCAATTATCTATGGTGACCAAATTAATAGTCGCCAATAGTGTTATTTTTAGCTGCTAAATGTTTTGTCGTGGAAAGGTTGATTCTAGTTTAGTTACTACACAGTTTAGTTGCCTATGACATATAATTCATGTTTACTTTGTTTACATTTGTGAATGTTCTCATTATCTAGTGAATGTGAAATCATCTCACATTGATAACGAGTATAATTTTAATGTGAATATTCATATTGTAAAATTTAATTTAAATTATTTATTTTTTTATTTTACATAATTACATATTCAAATGAGATATTATTTGATAAATCTCATTAAAGAAGTTTCAAGAATACAAATTTCATAAAAAAAATAAATATGTACAACAAAAGTAATGAATTTTTTAAGTTTAACATATAAAAAGTTAAAAATAGTTTAAATTAGCGCATATCCTGTTTAAGAAAATGTCTATAAGGGGTAACATTGTCTAGAAAAGACCTCAATAATGGGAATTAGAATTTGGTGGATGAAATCTCTAAAAGAATGAGACTTATTAAAATACAAGAATACCTTGTAAATTAATTAAGATACAAGTATATTTCATTAGATTTTTCACTAAATTCCTCAATTAAATAGAGTAAATATTAATTACTTATTGGCCTACTATTATGTCAGCTTGGTCTTGGATGACATTACTCCATGTAGTAATGCTCCAACTTCAATCTATGATGCAACTTTTTTTTTTAAAATTAAGTTGGATATTTTAAATCAACTTGTGTGCATCAAATTAATTCCTTATCGTTCGAAAAAACTATTTGAAATAGATTTTTAAACCTTGTGATTTATTGTCCTAAGAATTTTTACTGGCCAAAAAAAATTAGACCTAAAATTTTAAAAAAGTAAACCCCTTCGGTCATCTATAATGCAACTTAAGATTTAGATGCAATATTGGAAAGGAAGATATGAGACTCCAAATAGAAGAGGGTCCATGATGTAACCTTTCATGTTTTTAGCTGCAGAGTGTGAGGGACTAAAGGCCAATCTGTTGTGGGCCCAACTTGAGCCTACTTAGCTCATGTGATGATTCATCACCGAACAAAGACAACATATAGTTTGTACAAGAAAATTACAAATTTTTTGTATTTAATAAATAAAAGAATAAAACAGAACATATATTTAATTTCAATTTGCAGTATATGTTTAAATTTAATGTGGTGTCGCCATACTTAAAATTATGGTCAACACATTTTAAATTTTAATTAGTTTTTAAAATAAGTACACAAAATCATCTAAAAAAAAAAAAAAGAACTAAAATACTCACTTAGATCTTGTGTATTTATATGTGATATGTTGGAGAATCATTCATTTTAGGGAAATTTTTTTAAAAATTTCTCATATTAAGATTTTATAAAATAAAAGACATATAATATTTTTATATTAGTTAAGGTCCCTCAACATTTTTACAGAAAAAATTCAACTCTGAGAAATTTTCTCTGAGTCGGGACAAAATTTCTCTACGTCGGGCAAAATTTCTCTGTGAAAATGTAGAAGGACCTTAACTAATAAAAAAAACATTTTAGACCTCTCTTACTATACAAAATTAGAAAGAGACGTTTCATTAATTTTCTCTTCATTTTATTGTGTTAGTTTCTAAACAATAATGTTAAGCTTATTATTTTTTTATATCATATTATTTTTATCTTTTCATTGTTAACACAATATTAATATAATAGGTCTCACTGAACCAACTGATTCAGTGGTATCCCTCTCTTCCTCTACTTTGAACTGAGGCTTCATTTGGCATGAGGTTTTTTTAGCTATTTTAATCACAAAAAAACAAAATAAGTTAATAGGACAAAATATCACATCTAAATCATAATAATTCTTCTTTTTTTTTTCTCACAAAAGTCAAAAAAGCCAAAAAGTCTATCCTAAACAAGGCTTTTTACCCCAGGCTAAAATAACTAAAAGAACAAAAAGATAACTCACATCTCAAACGAAGGCTAAAACTCTCATGTAGATCCGTCCAAGTTCAAAGGTTTGTTGTCTACTTTCCACGAGTGTGTTTTACAACTTCATTCATATTTTTTCATAATATCTACCTCTAATATAGAGGATGTTTTGCATCATCTACAAAAGTTAAAAAGTCATTAAAAAAGTAAAAAAAATTCATACTATTCACCTTATTTTGGTGAGAAATCTATCAGAATCAACAAAAAAAAAAAAAAAAAAAGAACAAAAGAACAAAATAGTGGAGCCACAAAACAGTGCACTATGTAGCCACAAATTCCCAAAAAAAAGAAAACGTGGCACAATGTAAGCCACAAATTTCCATAAAAATAAAAATAAAAATAAAAATAAAAATAAAAATTGAAATGCATGGAAAGTCGATGTAGTGTTGCTGACAGTGACAGGAAGGGTAATTTGGTAATTTTGAAATTTGCCACAATATTTTATTACACATTTTTTTGTATAAAGTCAAAACCTTTTTCTAAACATACATTTTTTTATTAAAAAAAATAAAAAAGTGCATTTATATAGATCATCCCAAACAATCATATAGTGTTGATACATAAAACGACAGGGATGACTCCTCTCCATACCACTATTCTCTATGTTTCACCATACTCTATTTCATGAGTTTCATTTGAGGCTAACAACCATAATTTAAACCGTTTATCTTGTAAATCTTATTGTAAAAATTGTCGGTAAAAAAAAGCAGCTTCATTAGATATCACTAAACACGTGAACAAATTATATTTTATTTTTTAAAATAGACAATTATGAATTTAAACTTAAAACTATCCATTTTATAAAATAAAATATAATTTTTCATCTATTGATCAATATCTTATGAAATTAATTTTTTATACAGACTATTTTTACTATAAGATTTACAATATGAATTTTTGGATTATCGTTATGAATCCAGAATGAGTTGCGTAAAATAGAATATAGTGAAATACGAATAGTAGTATGGTGAAGAGCCATTCCCTAAAAGGATCAAAATTATGCTATAAATGCAACTTTCCTTTTTTTTCTCATCTTTTCTTTTGTCTAAATATAGCCATAAGTGTTGATTTGCATACATCGAGGTAGCGTTTGGAATAATTTTTAAATCATGATTTTATTTTTAAATCATAATTTGAATAAAACATGTTAATCAAATACATGTTTAAAATATAATTTAAAATTACTTTCAAAACTCCTCACTTATCTTTTATTATTATTATTATTGCATTCTCTCACATTCTCTTACATTTTATATATATATAAATAAAAAAAAAAATTACAAATCATTCTAAAATTATTTTTAAAACTTTTAACTAAATAAATTTTCTCTTTATCATAATTCAAAAACTTAAAATTTAAAATACAACCACATACTTAAATTATTATTCTAAGACTAGTCAAACGGACCCCAAACTTTTTTTTTAAAATTTTTGACTAGATCACCATGGATCTATGCATGATTGGATGATGGCTCCTCGTGTTGCCACGTGGCAATCCCATTTCTTTGGCTGACTTTGGTCTTCACATCCTCTATGAATTGATTGAAATTTCTTTGGGACGACCCATCAGAGGCCAATGCATCCTCTAGTGCCTTCCTCATTTTCTTGACCTCCTTCCTTATCTGGTCTAATGTTTTTCCACACATCAGACGGTTAATCTTCTCCGCAACCTCCTCCCTTGTGATTGATCTTTTGTCACATAGATTAATCCCAACCTTCCAGTCATCCACCACTAATTTTCGATTAGTGAATTGATCGGTCAACAAAGGAAGACAAATCAACGGAACACTACACCATACACTTTCTAATATCGAATTCCATCCACAGTGCGTTAAAAACCCTCCGATCGCTGGATGAGAGATCACATCAATCTGACAGCACCATGGCACGATCAGTCCCCGGTCTTTGATATTTTCTTCAAATCCAACGGGTAAGAAATCAGGATCCTCAGAGCTCACAATATCAGGCCGAATCACCCAAACAAAACTCACCCCACTACGCGAAAGCCCATGGGCTATCTCCAAAATGTCATGCTTGCTAGTGTGAGCATAGCTACCAAATGAGATGTACAA
Organism: Camellia lanceoleosa; assembly: GCA_025200525.1. Classification (NCBI taxonomy): domain Eukaryota; kingdom Viridiplantae; phylum Streptophyta; class Magnoliopsida; order Ericales; family Theaceae; genus Camellia; species Camellia lanceoleosa. The sequence continues at coordinate 104,506,129 of CM045767.1, read as the reverse complement.
AACTGACCCATGAGGCTTGGTGTCGAGCCAATGGGTGCAATCCGACTCCGGCCACAGGCTCATAGCCACGGTGCTCTTGGTGAACCCAGTTGGGAAAATGGGCCCAATTGCATAAGTTGGCTGCTTCTGATTTAGGGCTGAGATTGTTTCTGGTTCAAGCTCTTGGACTGTGTTGCAGACAATCACATCTGCTCTCTTCGCGTCCTCAAATGCCTTGTCGATTATCCGGTGCACCACGGTCCCTATATCGGTGGCCTGAAGATACGACATCAGGTCCGTTGGTTTGATGGACCGCACTCCAGGTATGTAATCTATTGTGTCCTCACGCTTATCTGCTCAATTACAGAATTTAACCATATTATAACATGAACATATAAACATACATCCGTGCATTTTTTATATTTCATTGTTTATTTTTTTGGATAAATTAAATAGCAATTGCAAAACACTGGTATAAACTCACAATAATTATAAAGAGGTGGAAGTATAAGATTTAATTACATAATCTAATGTATAAATTGCTTGCATTTTCATGATATTGTAATTAATTTGTGTTCATACTTTTTTTTTTTTTGCAATTCTTCCTGAATTACACTGGTAGTATATATATTTTGATTTTTATATAATTTTATCTTGTAATTTTAATCTTAAATTTATGATTAAACCACCTATTGTAACATTTTTTTTTTTTTTTTATTCATCCACCTTGCAAGGTTAATACTCCTAAATGATTGATAGCGAAGTAGTATAGTTAGAAAAGGGTGAAAAGAATCCCATATATGTATATTATATGGGACAAATTACACTAACAGTCTCTATAGTTTGGGACTCATGTCATTTTAGTCTTTGATTTCTTAATTGTGACACATTTGACCCTGAATTTTGAATCTTATTTCAAATAAAGACAATTGAAGATACCATTATTTAATTTTAAGGATAAAATTGTCAATTTAATAAAATATAAACTAATTTGACAAAAATAAATGTCAAAAAAATATTTTTAATTTTTTAAAAACTATTTTATCCACCAATGATAAAATTATGTAAAATTAATAAAAATTAATAAAAATTCCGTGTTTAATTTTTAAAAATTAATTTTACATGATTATCATTCAAATACATAATAAAAATTATTTTGGTAAAAAAAAATGTTTAAAAAATTTATCAATTTTATATAATTTTATTTTTAGTGAGTAGAAATAATTTTTAAAAATTCAAAAATATTTGTTTGACATTTGTTTTTGTTAAATTAGTTTATATTTTATCAAATTGACAATTTTACTCTTGAAAAATCTAATAATATCTTCAATTATCTTTATTTGAGACAATTTAAAATTTAAGGTCAAATGTGTCACAATTAAAAAATTATGAACTAAAATGACACAAACTCCAAACTATACGAAGTATTAATATAATTCACCTTATTATATATGACCTTGGGTTGCGTCCACATCTGGATAAACACAATATAGGATAAAGACAATACATATATGTATTCGAACAAGTTGGCCACCACTTTAAAATTTACAAGATGATTACCCCACCTGCCATAGTGTAGGCAAATTTGTCCAGAACTGTTGATTTAGATGGATCGGATAAGAGGAGACTGGATTGTGGATGACTAATTCTGATTTAAATAATCACTAATGTTGTGTTTGATTGAAGAATTTAAAAAGAAATTTAAAAAGAGAAATAAAAAATAAAGGTGAAATGTGAAATGTGAATAAAATATATTTATATTTCATATAGTTTCACACATCTTTTCTCTTTATCTTTTCAAATCTCTTCCCAAATCTCTCAACCAAACACAACATAAATGATTTGGATAAAAATAATATGTATTTAATTATGAGTCTGATTTTTATTTTTCTAACTAAACGACGGACTCATAAATTTATTAGACATATAATCTAATCTCATCCGCATAAATACTCTTTTAATTTATTTATAATTTTTTATTAATTGATAATATAATCATTACACTCAATATACATCAGCCTATTGGCTTGTAATTTTCAAAGAATAAGTCTATAAACCCAGATATATCCACTAAAAAATTTTGAGTAGGTGATTCTACTATAGAAATTAAATTTAGTGTATGAGTGTAGAATTAATTTAAATTATAAAATAATAATTTTAAATAATTTTTGAATAATTAAATGTATTTATAATATTAATGATTTTTTATAGTGTGGCCAACTTTTTTTTGAAGATTCAATGCACTAGTCCTACATGGTACCCTTTTTTATAGGTTTAATAAGTCACTCATTATCCATTCACATGCTTCCCTCAACTTATTATTAATAAAATTTTAACATATATCAAGGAAGGACTTTGACCGGCCTGAGGCCATACCAGCTCTTTGCACGACATAAATCTAATCATTATTAATAAATTTTATACAAAATACAGTCTCAATATATTTTAGAGTTAAAATACCTTATGAGGAGCAAGTATTCATTGCCCGTCAATGTCACAAATCAATCCAAGCTATTCATCTATATATATAAATCTATATAAATGAAAAATTTGAATTGATTTGTGCTAACGTCACGGAATAATTTTTCTTTTATGAGAGCTATTGTAGAACTGACGTTAAAGTTCAAATCTAATCACTATTAATAAATTTTATACAAAATATTAAATAGAAAATGTTTGAGTTCTCAAAAAAAGTCCCATAATTATAGCTATAATGATATGGTATGATATATGTCAATTCTTACTTTGTTACACACTTAATGATGTAAGGCCAACTCTCTTAATATATCATTGTGAGTGAATAAAAGTATGAATCTCTAATGTTATTCATATAAAATATCAACATATTTTAAAGTTAAATACTTCATTCTTAGTATTTTTTATTTAACAGCATTAACTAAAAAAATGAAATTTATAATTGCTCTTCTATACAATAATAAAATTACCTAAATTATTAATTGAAACATATTTCTAACATCATTAAAAATTATTAATTGACTTGATAATTTATTAATAAAAGGAACGATATGTTATGAAATTAAAAATCTCAGGGTGAAATGTAATTTCTAAAATTACAGGGAACAATTTATATTTTAATCAAATCTCAAAAGGTATATTTATAATTTATCCTCTTAAATTAAAAGGAAGTTAAATGAATTTTTTTTTTACAATTAGAGATAAAAGTGTAATTTTCATCCAGACCCTATGTCGCTGCATCCCAGCCTGAGAGGGTTACAACCCAAATGGTTAAGAGAGAGAGAGAGAGAGAGAGAGAGAGCACATACCATGAGAAGCAAAATGACCATTCTTTCTAAGCAGCTCCAAGTGATAGTACAAAGTCAAGACCAAAGCTGGTTCAGTCCAGAATGAAACATGAACTAGGTTATACTTCTTCGCAATCACCGACGGCCAAACAAAGAAAGTGTCGGCGATCAAACAATTCACCGGACACTCCGATTCCAACTCCGACCGAACTATCTCTCCGACAAGTTCGTCCACGTGGGCCGAAAAAACATGCAACAGACACTCCATGAACTGGTCGTGATTCAGAGACCGGTCAAAGCGCACCGGAAGACCGTCGCAGACCGTTGCGTATCGGATGTCAAGGCCGGAATTACGTGCTCCGGCGAAGAAATCACCGCCGTCTACGGCGGTGGAGGATGGTGGTGATGGTGGGTGGGATTTGGATATTTGGTGGTGGATGGATTGAGTGTTGATGAAAGTGATGGTGAAGCCTTTCGATGCGAGCTTGATGGCTAGGTGGACGGTGGGGATTAAATGGCCTTGGAGAGGGTATGCAATCATGATAGCATGAAGCTTTTTGTGATCCTTATCAGCCATTGTTTGTGTGTGTGTGTGTGTGTGTGTGTGTGTGTGTGATGAGAGAGAAGAGAGAGAGAATATGTGAAGTCGTCCATGCTCTACACAAGTCATTCTTTTATCGGAGCTGCTACAGTACAGCTCAGTACAGTACTAATGAGCTGTCAATGAATATAAAAAAAATAAAAATAAAATAACAATAATAATAATAATAGTAGTGAAGGAAAAGATAAAAAAAGAGGAGAAAAATGATAAACGGTAGTGCTAGGTAGTTCGAGAGTTGAGGTTCGAGATTTGACTCGAGGGTCAAAACGACATTATTTTGATCCTTTTTTTTTTTTTTTCTTTTCTTTTTCTCGTTGATATATCCTTCTCTGTATTTTTTTTTTGACAGAAGAAGAAAAAGACGGGCAGAAGAAGAAGAAGACGGAGGAGGAGGGGGAGGAGGGCCCTATCTGAGGAGGAGGAGGGAGGAGGAGGGGCCCTATCTGAGGGAGGAGAGGAGGCGGAGGCGAGGCGGAGGCGGAGGCGGAGGCCGACGATTTGACGATCTGGAGCTAAGCGGCAGCGACGAGGCAGCGGCCGATCGGCGTCTTCTCTCTCTCTCTTCTGCTCTCCCTCTCCCTCTCCCTCTCCCTCTCTTCCTCTTTTCTCCTCTCTCGAGCCAGATTCGAGCTCCTTTTTCGAGCTACCGCTCATTTTCCAATGATAAATTAGAACTCTATTAAAAAAAAATTTTTAGAGGACTAAATTATTTTTCTTTTTTTTATTTTATAGAAGCTACTTGCAAATCTACCACCCATAAATGGGAAAAGCATATGGTGTGTAAATCTACCTCCATAAATAGAGCTGCAAATGAACAGAGTCATTTGTGAACAGGCTCAAGTTTGGTTCGGTAAAAACTTGTTCGAATTCGGTTCGTTAATTTTTTTTTACGTTCGAGCTCGAGCTCGTTAAATTTTTAATAAATAAGCTCCAAATATTCCAAAACTCGGCTAGTAAGCTCAGCTCGTTAGCTAGCTTGTTTAATATTTATTATTTATATATTAAATAATATAAAAATATATATAAAAATAAGATAAATATGTTATTTATATATTTAAAAAATATAAATGTAAATAATAGTTAACTATAAATAGTATATTTATAAAATAGTGGTAGTAGATATTATTATTTTAGTAAAATATGAACTTTTTTTTAGTATGTTTATTTATATTGTATATATAATTGTATAATGAAAGTTTTAATTGTAATTTTAGTCTCACATGCAAGTATGAATTTATAAATTTTTTGACTCGTTAAGACTCGTGAACCAGCTCGAGCTCGAGTCGAGCCTAAACCAACTCGGCTCAAGCTCGGTTCGTTAAATTTTTATTCAGCTCGAGCTTGAGCTCGTTAAAATCTTAATAAACAAGCCCAAACATACTAAAACTCGGCTCGGCTCGGCTCGTTTGCAACCCTACCTATAAATGGAAAAGCGTATTGTTTGCATACCATAGGTACCTTATTATAAATTAGTTTAATTTTATCACAAAATTTTATAATATCAATTATAAAATAAGTAATCTCGTTACAAATTAATATAATAAAAAATATCATAATAAAGTTATAAATTTTTATAGCATCAATTGTAAAATTTTGAACATTTTATTATATTAATTTATAATGAGATTATACATTTTGTAATTAATATTATAAAATTTGTGATAAAATTATGTCAATTTATAATCGGATGCATGTGGTGTGCACCCCTATCGGCTTTCCTCCATAAATATTCTAGAAGATGAGAATAATTAAATTTTGTTAGAAATAAATAAATAAAATACGCTATACCTCTATCAGGTTTGAAGAAAATACACTACATGCTATTTTATAAATTAATTAATTTATTTATTTTTTCACTTTTAAAAAGAAATATAAAGCAAAAAAAAAAGAGTCTATTTTTTTATGATATTTTTTTGACTTTTTAATTAAAATTTCATGTTGTCAAAATAGGCTTAAGGTGTGGTTTGAGATTTGACTTTATTTGTGGGTTTTTTTTTAAAATTTTTTTTAAGGTGAAAAAAGAAATTATGTGTTTAGAAAATATATATTTTTTAGTTTTGTGAAAATATGTGAATAATTGAGGTGTATGACTTTTTCTTTATTGACTTTTGATTTTTGTAATGATTTTGTTTTTTTATTTTTTATTTTTTTGCGTCAACTTGCCAAATAATCCTTAAAAAAATTTCACAATTTTGACACAAATATACTAACTTCTCTAATAATTAAAAAAAAAAAAAAAACTAGAACTAACATGGATGTGTGAAGATATAAAAATAAATAAAATAAAATATACATTTCAAAAAGATATATAACTAACAAATTTTGTTATTAGAAAGACTAATATAATAAAGCAACACTTGTGTGACTTATTATATTTTCTTCAATTTAAATAAATAGAAAAAAAGAAAAAGAAAAAAAAAGCCTAGAACCAACACAGATGTGTGAAGATATAAAAATAAAATACACATTTCAATAAGATATAAAAATATCATTTTCTCATCAATATAACTAACAAATTTGTTATTAAAATGAGATAACTGTTACTTTAATTATAAAGTCAAACTTGTGTAACTTATTATATTTTTTTCACATCTTAAAAAAGATTTATCTAATTTTTTTTTAAAATTATATGTATAGCTGAATACATTTCATTAATTTTGTTTTTCAATAATATTACAAATATTATACTTGTATATCATAGAAAAGAATAGAAAGAAACTTATTCAATTGAAAAGACAACATTGGACAAGTCTCTCCACTATATCTATCAATCAATGTCCACTGGGGTTATGGAATAATTGCTCACCATAAAAATTTTATCATCTCATATAGGATGATTGTATTAATTTAAAAGGTTGCAACATTTATTAATATAATATATGACATATTAAATGATAAATATTTTATGACATATACATCATTTAGATAGAGACTGAAAAAAATATTATATTATATGATATATAAATATTAGATGATTGTGATTAATATTATTACAAAATTTTTACACAATAAAAGTATTAAATTTATTTATTTAGTTTTTTGGTGGTTAATTAAAAAGTGGCTGAAAAAATCAAAATCAAAATCAAAATCAAATGAGATTGTGGGTTATAATTTCGATAGAGACTTCGTTTATGAGAGTGCCGGAAATCATTGTTGTACTATATAAAGAGATAATTATTAAAAAGTTGAATATAAGTAGAGTATAAGAAATTAGATATACTGGATATTTATTTTTTTGGTGAGTGATTTATCTTTTGTGAGATAGTTTAGTGAAATTTTTTTTATTTTATTTTTAGAGAACATTTTTTTTAAAATTTTATCCCTTAATTTATATGTTCACTTTTTTTATTTGATGATTTTTTGTTACTATCTATTCAAATTCATATCTATCTGTTTTTAAAAAAAAAAAAAATTTCAATGTATTTAAATTTTTTTATTTGTTCAAATTTTTTGACTATGTGTTCATATTTTTTTTGACTATTTGCTCAAATTTATATTTGTCTGTTCAAATTTTTTTGACTATTTATTCAATTTTTTTCCTTATTTGTACAAATATCTATTCAAATTTTATTATCTGTTCAATTTTAATCTCTTATCTGTTGAAATATCTATTCAAATTTTATTATCTGTTTAATTTTAACAAATTTTATCTGTTGAAATTCAAATCTATTTATATGTTTAAACTCTATTTGTTTTTATATATATATATATATATATTTTCAATCCGTTTCATCATTATTATCATCATCAACAATAACAATAAAAAATCTAAGTATTTTCAAAATAAATAAATAAATAAGAACAACAATAGAAGATTACCCCAATCTCCTATACAACAAAATAGAATTACTCAGATCACTCGATCTTATGTCACATAAAAATCAACACAAATCCACAACACAAATTCAGAGCCAAAAAACCCTAAATCGAGAAGTCCCAAACCTTAGATCTTATCAATTTAACCCAAAAGATATATATATATATATATATAAAATAAACCATAATCAATTTCTTCAAATCTAGTTCAAATTCAATACACACGACTCATAAACACCAATAACATACTAGTAACGCTAGAGATCCTAAAATTTTTGCCAAATCATATATATACCTGTGGTGAAAATGGCTCATTTGTATGGATCTGTGTTTCATACATCTGTATTGATGATGTTGTTGATCTAAGGGAGGACGAGTCGGGCTGACCCACGCCTCCAACGCCTTTTACCGGTCTCGGAGCTCGTTGGTGGTGCCTGCAAAAAGGTCCAACGGGGAATGGGAGTCCCCCAACGGACCCTCTGATGATCAAGTTCGAATAAAAGAGATTAATTATGTAGAGAGAGTGAGAAGAAGAAGAAGAATGATGACCTTAACCTTTGACTTGTCTTGGAAACTTTCTTATATCATTTGTCCATAATTTCCTTGTCCACTCCAACCTGTCGTATTGGCCGAAAGTCTATACTCTAGCTTGCATTGTTCACGGTGAAGCTGTTTGTTTCGACGTGAAGGGGTTGTCACATTTAATGTTGTGGGAGCCTCATTAATAGCTGATGTGTGTATAGTAACTCTGCAGGATCTTTGTCTGCTTACGTGGCTGGTTCCTTGCTTGACAAGTGTTTAGAGGCCATTGGTCCCTGGTTCAACATTGGGTTCTAAAGGGTGCTGGGCTTTAGTACTTGAACCGTGAATTGAGCTCTAAGTCATAGGCGAAAACCTTTTGTGGGTCCACCGATGTCAGTAGTCCTCCATTTCCAAGTGCAGCTTTAGTCCAACGAAGGGAATAAGAAGAAAAATAAGAAGTGTCCTCTCAAGACAAATGGGATGATCGACTGGAGAGGCGGCCAAGCAGAAAAGAACGCAGGAGAGGAAATGATCGAAGAAATTTGGCGAGAAAAATCGAGGAAGGGAGGTGGCCATGAAAGGGGCCAAGTGAGAAGACCGACTCTGAGAAGGACCAACCACGAAGAGGACCGATTGAGAAAATCGACTGAGAGTACGGCCGACCGCGAAAGAGGTGGGCCGAGCGAGAAGACCAACCGTAAAGAGGACCAACCGCGAAGAAAATCGATCGAGATGAAGGAGAGCGAGAAGACCGACCGTGAGAAGGATCGACCGCGAAAGGGGCTGAGCGAGAAGATCGACCGAGAGGAGGGCCGACCGCGAAGAAGTCAAGCGAGAAAATCGACCAAGTGAAGGGCCGACCACAGGGGAGGGTTGTGAAAGAAGACCGATCGAGAGGAGGGCCGACTGCGAAGGGGGTCGAGAGATGAGGCACGTGATGATGTGCAGTGAAATAGACGGAGAAAGGAAAAGGGTGATGAATCGTGGTTGTACACGTGGGATGATCTAAATTAGTAGTGAGGGAGGTGATGCGTTAGTAGGAAACAAAAGGTTAAGGTTAGGATAGGATGTGGAAAAGGCAGAGGCTGTAACTTTTGAAATTTTTGAACTCGCAAAATTTAACCTCGATCCTTGGAAAATAGGGAAACCGTGGGTATTTGGGCTTATCCGTTTTACATACCTCATTGCGAGAAACCAATACATCCCAGACCTGACCTCGTTCGTTTCATATGACACTCCTTTCCAACAGTTTGTGAACTTCTTCGCGCCTATGTCCGAAGCAATATACAGAAACGTAAAAAAGATGGCTCAAGACGAAATGCCAGCCATGAGGTTAGAGGCGCTAGGTGAGGATGATGCAATGGAGTTGGCAGAGCAATATAAAACGGAGAGGTCGGAGGAAAGAGGGACGAAATAGACAACGTGACCTCGTCCGTCCACAATGATCATGGTGGCGAGGCCGATCAGCCAAGTGGGACCTGACCACTAGCACACCAAGGCAAACAAGTCGACGTTTATGGCAAAGGAGTTGGAAAATACCAGATTCCACCGGAGATAGAGTTGAAGTTCCTGACGTCGAAGGAGAGGGCGTCAAATGCACGCCCGATGGAGTTTACACTAGATGAGGAGGCGTTATGGAGGGGTTTGCGGTTGCCACTTCCACAAATAGTGGTAGATGTGTTTAACCGATTGGAAGTGGCGCCAGGTCAACTTATACCCAATGCGTTGAAAATATTTCTGGCCTGTTCGATCGCATGGCCACGGGAAACCAGGGGAGCAGCGATGACAGTGGATGAGTTCTTTTCTTGTTATAAGGCCTCTGGTCAACAAGAAACATAGGTGACCGTGTAGATGGTGGCAAATAGAGGATTAGTGGTGGGTTTGCCATTGTCGGTGAAGGGGTGAAGACTAAGGTGGTTTTATGTATCGGCGAATGGCGGTAGGGGTGTGCGTACAATGTGGAAAATTCCCATCAAGTCAATGGAGCCAAGGCTGGAGGTAGAAGCAGAGAATAGGGTTAAACGAGTGAAGGAGTGAAGGGAGAAAAAGGGCGTAAAGTGGAATGACCTTATCCAGCCTTCAACCTTGTTTGCCTTGAATTTGGGGCCACAGCCGACCAAGGAGGACCCTGTACCAGAAGAGTTGGAGGTGAGGAGGAAGATGCAGGAGGCAAAGGACGAAAGGACGTTCGCCAAGGCACATAAGTACAAAGAATCACAGTTAGGCCGTGCACCTAAGCTGGTCATGAAGAAGCAGGTCCGACCACACCCCAAGCCTTTGGGAGACAAGGATTTGACTGATTTTGCGCCGTTGCCACTACTAGTGGATCCGCTGAAGGAGAGGAGCAAAAATGAGGTGAAGGCGGTGTTGAAGAAAAAGAAGAAAAGGAGAGCGGCTGCGGAGGAGAGTGAGGGATAGCCAGTGCTGAAGAAGGCCAAGGAGGAGATGGCGAAGGTATCCCCATAAGTAAAAGTGGGGGAGACCAGGGGGGTGGAAGAGGCCAAGTGCCCAGGTGCCCAAGTGGTGAGTGGAACAGCTGAGCCAGAGCAGTTGGCAGGAGTCGAGTGGTTAGAAGACCAATTGTCCAAGATTGTGCCTGTAAAAGAAGTGTCCCCAAGTCAAGGGTAGAAAGGGGGTGAACAAGCAAAGCGGAGATGAGCACTGTGTTGAAAACTGCCATGCATCATGTTCGTGCGGTGGCCGATCATTTGGAGGGAGAAGGGGGGAAAGCCAGGGTCACCGCAGATCGTCTCCTAGGCATGGTAGAGGATGCGGCCGTGCGATCGGTGGCACAATTTATAGCAGACAACCTCCTGAGAGGGCTCTACTCAGCGCAAATGGAAGCGACGACCTTAGTGGCGGCCCTGCTGAATAAGGCAACGTAGGTGAAAATGGAAGCAAAGCCGCTGAAGGCCCAACTAGAAGGGGTGAAAGCACAATTGCAAAACTTAAGGGTGGAAATGGCAGACTGGAGAAAAGTTGCGGGGAGTGCCTGCGCAAAGAGCGAAAAAGATAGAAGTATTGGTGGTGGTACAGAGCTACTTAGCAGAACGTGCTGCCTCCGAGCTTACCGTTGCCAAATCGGAACTAGAAGTGGTGCGCCACAAGGCGGTATTGCTAGAGTTTGAGCTGGCGGGCGAGCGGAGGAAGGTAGACGAAGTCCAAGAAGCCTGTAACACTGCCAAGAAAAGGTTAGAAAAGGCCCTCTTCAACAATGAAGATCTGTGTGACCAGGCTCTAAAAGACAAAGAAGAAGCAGATGAGCACATCGCGAAGTTGGAGAGGACGTTGGGAGAAGAAAGGGCCAAAATGGCCTTTGAGAAGGCGGCATACCCAAACCTGTACGTGGCGGCGGTGGAACAATTTAAGGGGTCTGCTGAATTCTAGATAGCCATCGACACAGCGGTCGCGAGGAGCTTAGCCAAGGAGGGTGAAGGGGGTGCTAGGCCATCAGGAGTGGCCGCTGCTAGTAGGAGCGAAGAATAAGTAATTCAAAGTTTTCAATGGTCAGACTTCTATAAGCACAAAATAAGCCAGTACTGGGATAGTGGCTGGATGAGCTTCAAATATAAAGCGCAGGAGCTGTTCCCAGATGTGGACTTCAATCTGGTGAAAGTAGGAGAAGACGATATCGCCCAGACTCCCTTGGATGAGGGGATAGAAGAGGAAGATCTAGCGTCCAACGAGGGATAGTGAGGGCTGGGTGTTTTTCCTATGTTTTTGTTGTTGCTTTTTTTTTTTTTGGGTAATGAAGTGAATGTGATTTCTGTAATAAAGTGTATGATGGTGCAAGTTGTTAATAAATAAAGGTGCCAGTTTTGTAATGGTTTGTTGTTATTGCTGTTGTTTTTTTTTTTTTTTTTGGAATGGTAAATTGTTAATAAAGTGTATTAATGGTAAAATTAGATAACCAATCTAACTTGTATGAATGGTAAAATTGGATAAGTAATCTAACTTAGGTAAAAATGACTTGGGATAAGAATGAACTTAGATTTAACTAAGTAGTGGCACTATGTACAACTCAGTGTGGCGGGGTTCTCATGTTCAATTTGGGTAAGACTTGGAGGGCTCAGTCTGGCTGAGATTAGGTTGAACTTAGTCTAGCTGAGCTTTTCATGCTCAGTCTGATTAAGACTAGGTTTAACTCAGTCTGGCTGAGCTCTTCATGCTCAGTCTGGCTGAGGCTAAATTTAACTCAGTCTGGCTAAGCTCTTCATGCTCAGTCTGGCTGAGACTAGGTTTTACTCAGTCTGGCTGAGATCTTCATGCTCAGTCTGGTTGAGGCTTAGAGGGCTCAATCGGGCTGTGGCTTGGCTTAACTCAGTCTGGCTGAGCTCTTCATGCTCAGTCTGGCTGAGGCTAGGTTTAACTCAGTCTGGCTGAGCTTTCCGAGTCTCAGCCAGAATAAGTATGCAGAGCTCAACCAGAATAAGTATGCAGAGCTCAACCAGACTGAGATTACTGACATCGGTGGGCCCACAAAAGGTTTTGGCTCACGACTCAGAGCTTAATTTACGGTTCAAGTACTAAAGCCCAACACCCTTAAGAACCCAATGTTGAACCAGACCAATGACATCTAAATACTTGTTAAGTAGGGAACCAGCTACGTAAGTAAACAAAGATCTTGCAGAGTTATTGCACCACACATCTGCCATTAATGAGGCTCCTATAAAATTAAATGTGATAACCCCTTCACATCGGAACAAGCAGCCTCACCATGAACAATGCAAGCTAGAGTATAGACTTTCGACCAACACGACAGGTCGGAGTGGACAAGGAAATGATGGACAAAAGATATAAGAAAGTTTCCAAGACACGTCAAAGGTTAAGTTCATCATTCTTCTTCCTCTTCTTCTTCTCTCTCTCTCTCTCTCTATACACAATCAATCTCTTTTGTTTTAACTTGATCGTTGAGGGTCATTTGAGGACTCCATTCCCGTTGGACCTTTTACAAGCACCACCGAAGCCGAGATCGGTAAAAAGGCGTTGGAGGCGTGAGTCAGTCTGACTCGTCATTCCTTGGATCAACAACATCATCAGTTGGCGCCGTCTGTGGGAAATGTCACTCCGGTTAACAGTTGTGCTCATTGTTACCGGAGACCTGTTCCCGATAATTTCTCTTTACTTTCCATCAAGGTGGATGGTTACAACGAGATCTGTGGTTTCTCAACACAATGTTGTTGACCCCCAAGTCGAGCCTCCTAACCCAAATAACCCACCTCAGTACTTCACAGAGCTTACCAACAGCATCAACCGCTTGGCTGAACAAAACTAGGCCTTGATCAACGCTTTACTCCAGCGAAATCTTCTTATTCCTCCTCCACTACCACAAGATATCTCTCCCAATCGAGAACAGACCCAGAGCCATCTTTGCTAACAAGCCCACCTTTCCAACTTAGAAAGTCTATAGGCCCCACCTCAAGATATGAACCCACCACCTAGGGGCTTACATCCATCAATTCAAGCACATGTCCCTGAAGGAGAGGCTAGTAGTGTTCAGCCCCCACTGCACTCTGAAGGGTACAATGTTCTTATTTGGGATGCGAAACTCTGAGCCATGAAACTCCAACTTCAGGGAGTCATGCAGAACATACAGAATAAACCCTCCATAATAGCCAACTACCCATTTGTCGCCTCTATTAGGGACAAACCCCTACCCCCTAAGTTCAAAATGCCCTCGATCGACACCTTCGAAGGCATAACTGACCCGGTCGACCATTTGGAGACCTACAAGACCCTCATGATCCTCCATGCTTTCCCTGACGAAATCATGTGTCAGGCTTTCCTCGTGATGCTTAAGGGGTCGGCTCGACTATGGTTTAGTCAACTACCGCCGGACCCTGTCTCTATTTTCCAGCATCTAAGTGATTCCTTCCTGAGCCATTTTATTGGCGCTCAGCGCCAGTGGTGCCTGGCAACTTAATTGCTTAATATCCGGCAGACCGAAGGGGAGTCACTATGCAGCTTTGTCACCCGTTTCAACACCGAGACCCTACATGTGGCAAAAACTGATGACAAGGTCATCCTCACAGCCTTTATGGCCGGTTTACGACCATCCGATTTTTTTCTCTCCCTTTCTAAAAACCTTCCGACCGCCGTAGCAACCCTTCTTTCCAAAGCCCAAAAATATATGAATGCCGAAGACTCTTTGGCAGCCCGCCAAGATTCCACACCTAAAAATCCACCCCCTAAGGACAAAAGAAAGGAACTTGAACCCAGATCCTCCTAATATACATATCAATCCCCTCAATATATTGATCGACTTGCTCGAGCTGACAGACCGGCACCTACCTGACCACTCGGTCGGTTCGAACGATACACGCCTCTCAATTTCTCTATGGAACAAGTCTTGAACCAAATTCAACAAGACTATAACCTGAAATGGCCTCAACCATCACGATCTCCCTCCAACCGGCGAGATCAATCCAAGTACTGCCGTTTCCATCAAGACCACGGCCACAACACTGAGGAACGTGTTAACCTTAAAGACCAGGTAGAGGATTTGATATGCTAGGGGAGCCTCAGTCGGTTCACAGCTGCCCGTCTCCAGCAACGGTCGAGGACCGACCCGCCAAGGGACCATCGCCGACATACCCCCTCTGACAACCCACACAACCTAAGCGAGACAATGATCGGCGTCATCGTTGGCGGGCTCGTATGCGGAGGGCCATCTTGATTGGCTCAGCGAGTCGAACTCAGAAAAATCAAACAAGGCTCCGATAAGGAAGTAACGACATTGGATCACCCCTTCAAAAACCCCAAGCAGTGGTCTGAACCCATCACCTTTACAGAGGCCGACTGCACAGGCATCCGTTACCCCCACGACGAACCCCTCGTCATCTCCGCTCTCCTATCCAACTAAAAAGTCAGACGGGTCCTTGTCGACAATGGCAACTCTTCTGACATCATCTTCTTGAACGCTTATCGCTAACTCAAGGTCGAAGAAGAAATGTTGCCCCCCTCCAAACCCTGTTAGTCGGCTTTACTAGCGATCGGATAACCTCATAGGCTCCATCGATCTTCCCATTACCATCGGAGAATATCCATAACAGACCACTAAACTACTCACTTTCCTCGTCATCGACTGTCCTTCTGCTTATAACATCATCCTCGGACGCACGGCTCTCAACGCCTTCCCAGCTGTCACCACCACATACTATCTAGTCATGAAATTCCCGATTGACCTCGGGGTCGGCACAGTGAGGGGCGAGCAGACAATGGCCAGAAAGTGTTACGTCACCTCACTAAAGAAGGTCCAAATGAAAGAGGTTATGATCATCAAGGGTCTTGACGTCACAAACGAGGAAGCGTTAGTCAGAGGGGAACCAGTGGAGGAACTTGTTGAAGTGCCTATCGATCCTACCGATTCAGCCAAAACAACCAGGATTAGCAGCCAACTGTCTTCCCAGGCCAAGGCTAATCTCACAGCTCTCTTAGCCGAGCACAACGATGTCTTCGCTTGGACCCATTCAGACATGCCAGGTATCGATCCCTCTTTCATTACTCATTGTTTATGTATTGAGCCCCACTTCTGATCTTTTCAACAGTGGCAGTGTATTTTTCACCTAGAACGCAATACCCTCATTGCCATCGAAATGGACAAACTACTGAAGGCATACTTTATAAAAAACATGGACTACCCTAAGTGGCTGTCCAACGTGGTCTTGGTTCGTAAAAATAATAACAAATGGCAACTCTGCGTTGACTATTCCGACCTCAATCAGGCCTGCCCCAAAGATAGCTATCCATTTCCCCGGATAGATCTGTTGGTCGACGCAACTGCAGGACATCAGATGCTTAGCTTCATAGATGCCTTCTCTGGCTACAATCAAATCCTGATGCATCCGGCTGACCAGGAGCACACCTCCTTGATCACCAACAGAGGGACTTATCACTATCATGTTATACTATTCGGCTTGAAGAATGCTGGAGCAACTTACCAACGTTTGGTTAATGTCGTCTTCCAACACTAGATAGGTCAGAACATGGAAGTCTACGTCGATGACATGCCAGCTAAGAGTAAACTTTCCTCTAATAACTTGGCATACCTGCAAGAGACTTTCTAAACCTTACACAAATATCAGATAAAGCTGAATCCAGAGAAGTGCACCTTTAGCGTGGGATCTGGGAAGTTCTTGGGCTTCATGGTTAGTTAACGAGGCATTGAGGCTAACCCCGAAAAGATCAAGGCCCTGATAAAAATGCGGTCTTCCAGAACGGTTAAGGAGTTTCAACGGCTCACGGGTAAAGTCGCCGCTCTCAATCGCTTTATTTCCTGAGCAACCGGCAAGTGTCTTCCATTCTTCAAAGTCCTCCGACAGGCATTCGAATAGAGCACCGAATCCGAGGAGGCCTTCCAATAACTGAAGCAGTGCATGGCCAACCCTCCCCTCATCTCTCAAGCGTTGCCAGGCGAAACCCTCTTCCTACTTAGTTGTGTCAAACACTGCGGTTAGTGCTGCCCTCATCAGGGAAGACGGCTCAATACAACATCCAGTCTACTATATTAGCCATGCTCTCAGAGGGGCAGAACAGAACAACCCTCTATTAGAAATAATGGCCCTCACCTTGGTCATAGCCTCCGACCTTATTTCCAAGCTCACTCCATAGTGGTTCTCACTAACCAGCCTCTTAAAAAGGTCATACAACAACCAGAATCGTCAGGAAGACTTATGCAATGATCCATTGAGCCAAGTTAATTTGAAATCTCTTACCGACCTCAAATAGCGATCAAATGCCAGGCTGTCATCGATTTTATCTTAGAGTTCACCAATCTCACTTCGAACGTATCTCTTTCACCAGCACATTTCACCACCGATGTCATGTATGAAATATGAAACACATATATAGTTAAATATACATCTGTATGTTAAATATTGAAATATAGCTTCGATATGTGATATGTATATCGGCAACAAACACATTTTTTTCTCTCTACCTTGAAGCACTAGATTTGACCATCACTATCTTTGTCGAAGAAGCTTAAAAGCTTTTTTGAATTTGGAGATTTGGTCGTCGGTGAGCTGATATGGATCTGGAACTCACGGTCGGCAGTGGCGGAGATGACAAATCTGTGTGAATCTGGAGACGAAGATGGAAGATCCAGAGACCTCTACGTCTCCTCCATCGTCCCTATTGGAGCTCTCTACTCTCACTCTCTTTGGCTCTCCAACTCCATCTCCTTGGTTTGAAGCTCACGGGCGACGACAAGATCGGCGATTCCGACTCAGATCTAAGATAAGCGATAGCTCTGCGGCGGCGGTTGATCTGATGGGTCAAATATGGCAGCCACAATAAAATAGAGCGGCGGTTGTTGATCGGGTATACCATATTTATATATATATATATATATATTAAGGTATTATGGTAATTTTGCTTAAATATGTCCTTATGAGAAAGAGTGGTGTCACATGTATTAATTAGTATATCAACATTAGTTATAATATTATTATTGATCTCATTTATTATCAAAATTATAAATATCAAAAATATCTTAAATTATATTAGATTATCAATTAATACATTAATTAATTAACTAATGAGTGAAATTAATAATAATATCATAATTAATATTAATATACTAATTAATACATTAATTAATATACAGCATTACTCTATGACAAAATATTTTTAGGTGTGAACTTTTTGACTAAGAAAATTCAAAAATAAATTTATGTAACGACTTCCTTGTATAAATAACCAACTACCTAGCCGAATTTGCTGATGCGTGGGGAGAAGTTATCGGGTAGTCCAAAATCAAGACCAATTCGTGCGCAACGACATTGTGATTGGTTAGTGGTTTGACGAATAGTCAATGTTGTCCAGACATGAACTCACCAGCAATGACTTAGCCAATAAGAGTGAAATAGGGTGCACCATATGGTACTACCCCTTGAACAATTAAGCCTGCGTTTGGTTGTGTTTTGTAAATGTGATTTGAGAGTATGAATTATATTTTGAGTTTGTGTGTTGTAGAATTATGATTTGAGTGTAGAAAATTTGTTTGGTAAAGAGTTTTGAAAATAGTTTTGGAAAAGATGTTTGATTTGAGTAGGGAATTGTTGATGTGACATTTGATATGTGATACAAAAATTTACAACTCATGACTAAACATACAATTCAAAATTATTTTAAAGCACATAAAAATTTAAAATTTTTAAAAATATTTTTTTATTATATAAGTCAATTGTAAAAAAAACAAAAAAACAAAAAAAACAAAATTACGTACACGGAGGACATCCAAGTGGATGTCCCCATGAACTTCCACCCGGTAGACCCATGGGAAGTGGGGCTGGCAGACAACATTTGCAATCAATGCACCAACAACGGCTGCAAAGCACAGAGCTCTCTGCAGAGCTCGTGAAAATTGATTTAAGAGGCTTAACCAAACATCATACTGAAAAACATGGGTAGAAAACTGATTCAAAATCACAACCAAACATAGCCTAATAATTTTCCCCAATACAAACAATGTCGAGGACATTCTTGGGAAATGACATAGACATGCATTCACAGATATTTCTTGCAACAATGTTTGACATCGATGTCTCAAAGGGATGGTTCCCACGTAATGGCCTTGTTTAGTTTGTGTTTTTTAAAAATTAAATTTTTTTTTTTTTTTACAAATAAGTTTTTAAAAGTAATTAAATTAAATAAATTTTTTTAAATTTTTTTTTCTAAAACTTGTTTGATTTATAAGTTTTCTAAGCAAATCTCTCTCTCATACACATCAAATCAATCATTTTTTCTAAAACTCTCTCTCAAAATAATTTTTTAAAACATCTTTTGAAAAAAATCAAACCAAACAAATTTTCGTACTTTTTATCTCAAAACATATTTCTCAAATATAAACCAAACAAGTCCAATGTGTTGTGCCATGTGCATTTAGGCTTCGTTTAGAAAGTAATCGTTTAGTTAAAAAGTTAAAAAATTAATAATTTATATTAAAAAGTTAAAGATTTTTTTTTTCTCTCTACTTTTTATATATCTTTTTGTAAAAAGTCAAAAAGTCATTCTAAACATATTAGTTTTTTTAGCTCATATTTTAGTTAAATAATCAAAAAATTACTAAATTAGTCTGTTCTCAAACGAGGCCGTAGGAGTCCTTTTGAAAAGCGAAAAAAAAAGTTTAATTTTTAATTTTTTACTTATTTTAAGTTACATTATTTTTCACATTTTTTATTTATAAAAAGACAAAATAGACTAAAAAATTTAAAAAATTAACTTTTTACCAACTTTGTAAAACACTACTTAATTTTTGTTTGGTAATTATATATTTTAGTTAAAAAAATATTTTAAATTATCATATGATTTTTTTTATTTTATATTTTTTATAAAAAATTAAAAAATTATTAAAATAACTTATTTTTAAACGTGACTTTAATTTTATTGTTTTCGCAGTTGCTCCATCCCCCATAGCAATGAAAATTATGCAATGACAGAAAAAACAACTGAAATAAAACTCAATTATTTATTTATATGCATTTATTTTTAATTCCATTTTTGTCCAAAGATCAAATTCCATCCTCATCCCCTTACTCTCCAACCCTAATTTTCCAAACCTTAACCCTAATTCTGTTACCACCGGCTTCACCCCTAACGCCAACCGCCGTCATCGCAACACCGCCGTCACCCCCAACCACTGCTATTATCGCAACACTACTGTTCACCCTCTTTCTCCTCCTCCTTCTTCTTCATCTGAATAACAATCGGTAGCATCTAGGTTGGATCTTCATGGTTTCGATCTTCAAACTAAATAATTGCTCTGTTGCTCTGTTTTTTCTCTATTCTCCTTCTATCTCTTCCCAACGGTGGACAGCAACGACTGATCTACTCTCTTCTCTCTCATCGACTTAACTCTTTCTCTCCCTCCATCGTCTCTTCGTAACGGTGGCCGACTTCGACGAGACCAACGACCGAGCTACTCTGACGAAGAAAGCGACCCTATCTACTTCGACAAGCCTAGCGACTTGATCTACTCCCACGAGACCAGTGACTTCGACTCTGTTTGTCTTGAAATCATGTGGGTTTGCTGTGGGTTTGTCTTAAAATCATGTGGGTTTGTCTTGAAATTATGTAAATCTGTTTGTAAGTTGGTTCATAAAATTGATTGATACCTTCCAATTTGGTGTTGCTTTGGAAGGTTTGAATGTCAATCAATGTTTTCAGCTCTGTCTGCCTCTCTCTCTCTCTCTCTCTCTCTCTCTCTCTCTTCATTTTTGCAATCCTGAGCTGGTTAAATCTACGGGTCTAGTTATGTCAAATGGGATTATCATATATATACATGTTTGATCTAAAAAAAAAACTAGTTGGATTAGGATATGCTGTAAATCGAAGAACAAGAATGAAGAAAATGAATGAGGGGCTAGGTTTGTGATGCAATGATGATGGCAGCGCTGGTGGGTGGAGTGCGTTGCAGAGGCGAGGTGGTGGCGCCAATGTGTGGAGGGTATCGGCAGCGCTGTTGGGTGGAGTGCCCCAGGACCGACCAATAATTTTTCATCTAAAGCACCATTTCCATGCATGACTTCCAAGGAGCAAAATCCATTTTATAAATTATTTTACTATTTCATATTGACAGAAAATCTCAACAATTATGTTATAGAATATATTTTATTAGCTATTTTTTTGTCACAAATTTAGTTATTTTGGAGTGATGAAATATATTAGAAGTGTGAGAATATTTTGATAAAAGTGTCATACTCAATTATCATATCACACAAGGAATCAAGTTTCGCTCCATTACCCGATCAGGTAAGATTCGCATATATGTTTCAGTTGTATAACAAAAAATAATTTACTAACGATACAAGAAAATATACAATTGGTGACTACTTTTACCGACTAAAAATATTTTAGTTATCAAAAGTTGTGGAATTGACAACCAAAAATTATGTTAGTCGGTAAAAGTACAATATTTATCTACTAAATTTTTTTAGTCGGGGTATATTAATTTTTGGCGACTAAAAAAAAATTTAGTCGCTAAAAATATTACAATTGGCGACTAAAAAAAATTTAGTCGCTAAAAATATTACAATTGGCGACTAAAAAAATATTTTTGTCACTGTATATATAGTTTTGGCAACTAAAATAATTTAGTCGCTGGAAGAAAAATAAAAATTTATTTTTAATCTTTCGCGACCAAAAGTTTGGTTGGCAAAACTTTAATTTCAGCGACTAAAAAATATTTTGGTCGCGGTATATATAGTTTTGGCAACTAAAATATTTTAGTCGCTAAAAGAAAAATAAAAAATTATTTTTTATCTTTCGCGACCAAAAGTGTGGTCGGCAAAACCTTAATTTCAACGACTAAAAATTATTTTGATCGCAGTATATATAGTTTTGGTAACTAAAATATTTTAGTCGCTAAAAGAAAAATAAAAAATTATTTTGTATCTTCCGCGACCAAAAGTTTGGTCGGCAAAACCTTAATTTTAGCGACTAAAAATTATTTTGGTTGCAGTATATATAGTTTTGGCAACTAAAATATTTTAGTCACTGAAAGAAAAATAATAAATTATTTTTTATCTTTCGCGACCAAAAGTTTGGTCGGCAAAACCTTAATTTCAGCAACTAAAAATTATTTTGGTCGCAGTATATATAGTTTTGGCAACTAAAATATTTTAGTCGCTGAAAGAAAAATAAAAAATTATTTTTTATCCTTCGCGACCAAAAGTTTGGTCGGCAAAATCTTAATTTCAGTGACTAAAAATTATTTTGGTCGCGGTATATATAGTTTTAGCAACTAAAATACTTTCGTCGCTAAAAGAAAAAGAAAAAATTTACTTTCACTCGTCACTCTCTCTCTCTTTCTATCAATCTGTCTCTCTTTTTCTCTCTGTGTCTCTATCTTTGTCTCTCTTCTCTTTCTCTTTCTCTCACTCATCACTCTTCTCTGTCTGTCTCTCTCTGGGTTTCTATTTTTGTCTCTGTCTCTATTTTCTTTCTCTTCACTCATCACTCTTTCTCTGTCTCTTTCTCTGTGTCTCTCGCTCATCTCTTTTCTCTATCTCTCTCATCTCTCGCTCTCTCTCTCTGTCTCTCTTCTCTTTATCTCTCTCGCTCATCTCTCACTATATCTCTTGTTTATCTTTTTTTCGCTCTTTTCTCTCTTTGTCCTGTCTCTTTTCACCCATTTTTTCATCTTCCTCTCTCTTACTCATCACTCTTTTCTCTCTGTCTGTTTGTCTATCTGTCTGTTTCTCTCTCTCTGTGTCTCTCACTCATCTATCTCTTCTCTCCTTTCTATATCTCTCTGTCTCTTTCGTTCATCTCTCTTGTCTCTATCTCTCTTGCTCATCTCTCTTCTCTCTTGTCTTTATCTTTGTCTCTCTTCTCTTTCTCTCTCTTTGTCTATCTCTCACTCATCTCATGTTTCTTTCTGTCTCTATCTCTTTCTCTTTCCTACTCTGTCTCTGTCTCTATCTTTGTGCCTATCTCTCTCTCTCTATCTCTCTTCTCTCTCTATCTCTTTCGTTCATCTCTCTTCTCTCTATCTGTCTTGCTCATCTCTTTTCTCTCGCTCTCTCGTATCTCTCTTGCATCTCTCTTCTCTCTCTGTCTCTCTCGTTCATCTATTTTCTCTCTATCTCTCTTTGTCTCTCTCGCTCATCTCTGCTCTCTCGCTCATCTCTCATCTCTCTCTGTCTCTTTTCTATCTCTCACTCTCTTTAGGGCTTAAATCGCTCTCTCTCTCTGCCATCAATTCTCTCACGCCTCTGTCTCTCATTCCATCACTCTCTTTCTCTTCACCCATTTTGTCATCTTCTCTCTCTTCTATTTCTCTCTTACTCATCACTCTTCTCTGCTTTCATTCTGTCTCTCTCTCTCCTATGTCTCTCACTTATGTATGTCTTTTCTCATATATTTTCTCTCTCTCATTCTGCTTTTGCTCATCTCTCTTCTCTCTATCTCTCTTGCTCATCTCTCTCCTCTCGCCTCTCTCTCACCTCTCTCTCTCTCTCGCTTCATCTCACTCTCTCTCTCTCTCTCTCTCATTCATCTCATCTCTTTCTGCTCTTTTCTATCTCTCACTCTCTTTAGGGCTTAAACACATCTCTCTTCTGCCATCAATTCTCTCACGCCTCTGTCTCTCTCATTCCATTACTCTCTCTTTCTCTTCACCCATTTTGTCATCTTCCTCTCTCTCTTCTATTTCTCTCTCTTACTCATCACTCTTCTCTATCTGTCTGTCTGTCTGTCTCTCTCTCTCTCCCTGTGTCTCTCACTTATGTATGTCTTTTCTCATATATTTTCTCTCTCTGTTTGTTTCGTTCATCTTTCTTCTCTCTATCTCTCTTGCTCATCTCTCACCTCTCGCTCACCTCTTTTCTCTCTCTATCTCTCACTCATCTCACTTCTCTCTATCTCTCTCATTCATCTCTCATCTCTTTCTGTCTCTTTTTCTATCTCTCACTATCTCTTTAGGGCTTAAACACGTCTCTCTCTCTCTCTCTCTGCCATCGATTCTCTCACGCTTCTGTCTCTCTCATTCCATCACTCTCTCTTTCTCTTCACCCATTTTGTCATCTTCCTCTCTCTCTTCTATTTCTCTCTCTTACTCATCACTCTTCTCTGTCTGTCTGTCTCTCTCTCCTTGTGTCTCTTACTTATGCATGTTTTTTCTCATATATTTTCTCTATCTGTCTGTTTCGTTTATCTCTCTTCTCTCTATCTCTCTTGCTCATCTCTCTCTCACCTCTTTTCTCTCTCTGTCTCTCTCGCTCATCTCACTTCTCTCTATCTCTCTCTGTCTCTCTCGTTCATCTCTCTTCTTTCTATGTCTCTCTCGTTCATCTCTCTTCTTTCTATCTCTCTATCTGTCTCTCTCGTTCATCTCTCTTCTCTCTATGTCTCTCTCGCTCATCTCTCTTCTCTCTATCTCTCTCTCTCTCTGTCTCTCTCATTCATCTCTCATTTATCTTTGTCACTTTTTCTATCTCTCACTCTCTATCTGTTTCTCTCTTTGTCTATATATCTCTCTCTCACTCTCTACTACTACTATTACCTCTCCTCTACCACCGCCACTCTATCTCCTTTACCACTACCACAACTTCACCACTAATCTCCTTCGCCATCACCACCACCACCACCACCACCACCACTACCACCACCTCATATCCACCACCTTCACCACTACTGTCGCTTCCTCTTCTCTACCACAAAAAATTAATTATTGATTTTTAGTATAAAAAAAAAAATGGGCCACAAAAAAATATTTTTAATTGACCATAAAAAATTAATTTTATTTTAACGAAAAATATTTTTCATTGAAATATTACCCCTACTTCTACTAAATAAAAAAAAATTTGTTAAAAAAAATGAAACAAATTTTCCCCCTTTTTTTTCACTGAACCGCCCGCCCAAAATTATTTCCCCTATTTTTTCCGTCTTTCCCCCCATTTTTTCATTTCCTTTCCGGTTTGCAGAGCCCTGTTTCGAAACAACACGTCTCCCTCTTTCTCTCTCTCTCTCTCTCTCTCACGGAGGCGACAGATTTCAACCTTTCCTATCATAGTTACTAATGAGAGCACTTGGTGCCGATGACGGCTTCAATTTTTACAACCTTCCCTATCTTCGGGAAAATATCAAAGAAGTAGCACCTGAAGAAGAACAACCACAAGAAGAATTATCTAGCTCGAAAGCAACGATTTCAGACGTCATGCCCTTGAAGAATTTCTTAGAGATTGCTACTGCCTAAAAGCATCAAAGAGGGTAAGGCAGCCTCAACTTCCCGGGCTGTCTTCGATGTCTCTGATTGGCCCAAACGATCACTGATCGTGGTGGTCAACGATTCTTCTCCCTCCCCTGTCATAGTTACTAATAAGAGCACTTCTCCCTCAGCCTTGGGTCAAACATCGGGCAAATAGAAGCACTGAAACTGAGGTATGCAATTTCAATCCACTATGTTTTGAATTCTTTCACTACTACCTTTCTCTGTTTAATTGTAGATCTAATTTTGATGATTGGTTTGGGCACACATTTACACATGGTGCTTCTGTTTTATGTTTCTGATGATAGGTTATAAATTATGTGTTTTTTGTTAACTTGTGTGTTAATGGATCTTGGGTTGTCATCAATTTTGTTTCTTGGCTATTTGTCAGTTATTTACTGGGTTGAAGTGAATACCTTTGATAATTAAAAATGGATTTTTTTTCCCCCTTAATGATTATTTTGGTTGAGGTCCTTGTTTGGAAGAGGGTTTTGTACAGTAAATTGTATCATCCCTTCCCATGTTTTTAAATTTGTATTTTGTTATGATAGCAAGTCAGATTTACAATTAGGCTATGTTTGAATCAGGATTTAGGTAGAAATTTGGAAAAGTAAGGGAAAAGGGGAGGGAAATGTGAACAAAATTTCTAATGTTGATTTGTTTGGTGGAAATTCTCCTGCAGTGTAGGGTGATACTACTTTATAGGTTTAGACTGACATACGTATATTGCGCAGTATGGAAGGTGATGAACTATTTGTCTGTGTTGAACTTAGCAGCTGATCAGGCTAATGGTAGTCCATGTAACATGCGTACTTCTATGGAAGAGCCTTATCCATATCATACTTCTTGGATGCTCTTTGATTTGTGTCTGAATCTAGGTGTGCCCATAGATTTGAAAGCAGTTCTCTTTTCTTGTTCTTCTTTTTTACTTTAATTATGAACTTCATGTTCTACATTTTTTAAAACCTGCTGTGTTGTACTTGTCACTGGTTTTAGGATCATAGTCTTGAGAGTTGGCACATGAGGCAATGAACTCTTAATCAATTAAAGTATCTTTTCTTGGATATTTATTCAAGATAACTGATGTAATGCAGTACATTGTTTTTCTGGAGATGCTCATGGAATAATGAACAAAAGCGACGTACTCAGCAAATTTACAGTTAGCATAGGTCTTCATAACTTAAAATTCAAGATCAAGTTAGATGACCAATCAACTGCTTGATCTGTTCTCTTTTCTCATTTTCTTTTTAACACCGATTGAATTTATAAGACCTATAATCTAATACAAGATGTATCTCGCTTATATTTAAATCCCAAGACACGAATTCAATTCGCAAAATGACAACATATGTCTATTTATAAGATATTTTGTTTTTCTCTTTGCTTTAGATATATTCTCTTGATTCATCCGCTTTTTTACATTTTTACTTATTTACTTTTTGGTTGTTTCACTTTGCAGGATATGACATTAGCTTTCTTATTACAAACTACCACCGTGAGGATATGCGTAAGAACAAGCTCATAGATTTTATTGTGCAATTCATGGAGGTAAGATCTACATTGACTCCTAAACTTACCATTACTTTCTTCTACTTACATGCATATGATTGGATCGATTGAATGTATATTCTTCTTTATGTCATCATCAATTAATAAAGTGCATGTTGATAGAATTGTTCTAGTTGTAAGGCACTGTTAGCAAAATTCATTTTTTTTAAATTAGCAACAAAGTGACTTTTATAAGAGAACATGCCGAAGGGGAACAATACTTGTACAATCAAATAAAAGGAAAATGAAAAAAGTACAAAAGATAGTCCTAAACACTCCATATATAAGTAAAAAAAATCTACACCCAACTGTTAATATCTCGACTCACGACCCTAAATCACCCCAAACTGGATGGAGTAATGGCCGGCCAGTAGTTATAAATTACCAAAAGCCTAAACTCATGACATTAAGGAATGACTTGCAATTAATAAACCCCATGTCAGAGTCACGGGTTCTTATGAACTCAATACATGCTCGTCTGGTTTGATGACCTTTACCATCTAGAGATGGGCAACTTTTATGATAAATATTTCTTTTACCTAGTGGTGAAATTAAATTGGAAAATGTTATACAAACTAGCAGATCTTACAAAATAGGATCTACTTGAATGATATGATAGGTGGCACATCAATGAATAAGAAAAGTTTGTAAGATTATTATTAGATTGTATAGCAGGACTCAATTAAATTTATAAATATATCTAGTTCTCTTAGTTCTCTCACATCTAAAATCATAATTTCGAAATTTTCATTAGTGGGTCCACTCTTGTTTTTTCCCTGTGAGAATCTTATTCATCCACAATGGTGCTTATGGAGTTCCACCTTCAATTGTAAAATATCCCGTTTTGATATATTATTTTTCAGTTAATCTTTTGTTGTGTGTATGTTGTCATCTTGCAACTGAGTGCTTTGTTGTGGTACATTATTCTCAAATTGCAGGACATTGACAAGGAGATAAGCGAATTGAAATTGTCTGTGAACACATGAGGGAGGCTTGTGGCTACAGAGTTTCTGAAGCAATTCATGTGATGCTAATCTCCCTAACCTGTGTGAATTCTTTTTGATCTTATGAAACTTGTCTAACCATCTCTGATTGGGTACCCATTACACAGTAAGCTGTATCTATTTGTCTGTAGAACGTTAAGTTGATTATGTTCTCTCTCTGTGTCTGTCCCTCTTTGTACTTGACACGATTGTAAAGAAATAAAGTTGTGTTGTAATGTTTATGATTGATGGGGAAATGTTCCGATCTTTTGCATTCCATGGCAACTGAGAGTGAAATGTTGTACTTTTGTCCCAAATTCCCAATAGCTTTTGCTAATCAAAGCCCCAAAACTAGTAACGGCACTCGTGCCCCAGTAAGTTATACTTTTGCCGATTAAATAAAGTAGTCGGTGTATCACCAAGCACATTTGGTGACTAAATAATTAATCGTTAAAATTATTAATTTTGGCAACCAAAGGATTTGGTCGCGAATAGGTCTATTGCCGACTAAAGTTTTAGTTGCGCAAAACATGTTTGGTTGCGGAATGTGACAATTGGCGACTAAACAATTTGGTTGCGGAATGTGACAATTGGCGACCAAAATTTTTTGGTCGTGGAATGTCACAATTGGCAACCAAATTTTTTGGTCGTTGAATGTGATAATTGGCGACCAAACTTTTTGGTCGCGAAATGTGTCAATTGGCGACTAAGATATTTGGTCGGGAAAATATTACTTTTTCGCGACCAAAGTGTTTTAGCGACAAAATGAATTAGTCGCAGTAATTAAATATTTAGCGACCAAAAATTTAGTCGGCAAACTTAACTTTTGCCGACTAACCAAAATTTTGGTCGCGAATTACTTTCCGCGACCTTTAATTGGCGACCAAAGTAGCGACCAAAAAAATTGGTCGCGAATAACTTTTGCCGACCAAAAATGAGCTTTTAGCGATCAATTTTTTGGTCGGCAAAAGTATTAATTCTTGTAGTGTGATTTTTTAAAAAAGGAATATAAAATCTATCGTAAATTGGATTTGTGTTTCAATTGAATTGAAAAAGGTTTTTCCTAAATTGATTTTAAAAGGAATACAAAATCCTATCCTGACTTAGTTTCGAAAACTGTTTTTGTATATGAAAACCTTTATAATTTATTTTATAGTATCTCAAATATTTTACACAGTTATGCGAGCCAAGTAATTCTTCAAGACAAATGACAAACAAGATGCTAAGCCACATTCATCATAAAGCCCAAATCGAATTAGGCCCAATAGGTTTGATGAGAACTCAATGCCGAGCAGCACAATCGCCGACCAATGAGAATGCCGACTGAGGGCTACCAGTGTAAACAGCACGTACCTATGCTAAGAAGATAAGGTGGGCTCAGGATGTCCCTTTCCGGAGGTGGTGTAGAAAACTAGGTCCTCACATTGAAGTAATGATAAAAGACAAAAAGTATAGAAGAAATATCTATACCAAATGGCTATATAAGGAAATGGAAGTGAAGATGAAAGGTATGCACCATAAACCTACAAAACTCTCAATCTCTCTTGAAAACTAGATTATCACCTTTCCTCATCTAACTTGCCTGTCGGAGTACTAATTTCGACACCCCGACCAAAGTGCTTCCTATTTCAGGCACCAGAGTGAGGATTAAACAAAGGACTGCTTAGATTAAAGGAATATTGTAGAACCACTCCTCATAATTGGCACCATCTGTGGAAATATTCAAACTCATACATGGCAAACCCAGTGATTGATTCTTTCACCAACGAAGTTGATATCGCCGCAGGGGGAGATACCACCAACCTAGATGAAACTCCTGCACGACGAACTTTGAATTTTGATCTATTAACTCCCTCTATACCGAAAATGTCAGCCAAAGATACCATGCAAACTTTGCTAGGCTACGTTAAACGCAATGAACAATGTTTTGACGTCATGGCAGCAAAGATTGTACTTATGCATCAAGAGTTAGCAAAGTGACAGAAAGCTTTATATTATGAACGTAGCTGATCCCCGATCAGACAATCCAACCAGCTTCACTCTCAAAGGTATAGGGAGAGTAGTAGTTCTACGGGTTTATTGCGGAGCAAACCCAGGGAGCCTGACCGAATTCACAACTCTAGTTCGTCTAAAGACTTTAACACTTCATGGGCACGACAAACACAAAAATAAAAGGATGAAGATTCCAGCTCGGAGGATATGCATAGTCCATTCAACCAGCGAATAGCCAAGGCTATCATTATTAAGAAGTTTAAAGCACCATCATTTGCTTTGTATGATGGTCGGTCAGATCCCAGTGATCATGTATGACATTATAAACAAGCTATGACATTAGATGTTGACGATGAAGCAATCATGTGTTGTATCCCAACAGTCTAGGCCCCTTGGCTATCAGGTGGTACTATAAGCTTGAACCAGCCTTAATTAAGAGTTTTCATCAACTTCATAAATCCTTTCAAGCCAGGTTCAACACCAATGAGATGCAAGCCAAACAAGCAGATTCTTTGTGGGCCATGAAGATTGGCCGTAATAAAACCTTAAGGGCGTACTCCGCATGGTACTAGGAATGTTTCAACCTCGTCAACGATGATTGTAATGATTCCATTGCCATTACTGTCTTTAAAATGGGGCTCCACTCAAACGACCCTCTTTGGAGTTTTATGACCTGAAAGTCCTTAAAGTCGGTTTGGGCTCTAATGAAAAAAGTGGAGAAGTATTGTAAAGTAGAAGATGGTGCCCTCTACATAAACCTAGGGCTTACAGTCTTAGAATTGGTAATACCAGTGGTAATGCGACCTCTAGCAATAGTACCCCCCGACTAGGAAGGCTACCTCGCCGAAATGAAGTCCAGAGCCTAGGCTAAGAAGGGATAGCCACCGGGGAGCACGCCAACGTAATGAATAGTAACAAGTTGATACCAGGCGTCCCCAGTGGTCTAACAAAAAATACACGGAGTTTACCAAGCCAATTAGCCAAATCCTCTCAAAAATCAAGCACCGCACTTACTTCAAGTGGCCAATCAAAATGTCCGAGCCCCCCCGATATACGGTGAAGAAATCAAAGGTGTGATTATCACCAGGATCACGACCATTTAACGGACAAGTGCTACGCCATGAAGGATAATCTTGAGGAATTGTTAAAGGATGGACATTTATCTGATTACCTCCCGAAAAGGGTTGCACCAACTAATGCTATGACCATTCGAATGGATTCTCCTCTACTCAGCATAATCCAAATGATCTACAACATTTCCCCTTTGAGTAATGTGAACTCAATTCAAGTGCAGCCAGTTGAAGGGTCTACACCGCCTTATGTAGAGTCTGAACCCCCGCCAAAGAGGCCACGTAGGGTGCCAATTAACGAAATTAACTTTTTAGATAATGATCTTGAAGGGCTTACTCTTGCACACAATGACACCCTAGTTGTAAATTTGAGGGTAAACAAATACACCATAGAGCAAATCCTCATCGACCAAGGGAGCACTTCTAAAATAATGTATTACAAAACTTTCTGTAAGCTCGGTCTAAAAGACGAGGATCTCAAACCAACAGATTACCCCTCTTTAAGTTTAATGCCAATCCAGAGTATCCTCTTGGAAAGATCATATTACATGTCTGTGCTAGTACTAAGACATTAGATGTAGAGTTTTTAGTTATCATGCTTCCATCTTCTTACAACCTAATTATGGGTTGACCATGGTTTCATGCAATGAGGGTAGTGTCGAGCATGTATCATCAACTTCTGTGGTTTCTAATCAAGTTTAGTGTTGAGCAAATTCGAGGATCTCAAAAATCGGCAAAGGAATGTTACCTTCGAATCTTACTACTAAGATCACAGAGTGAGAGGTTAATTCTACAAAGTGCCAAATCAAGAGATTCTTGAAGATATCAGCAGTAGTCCAGGGGACAAAGTAACAGAAGATTTGGATCGCATCGTGATTTCTGACGATCCAGATAAGTTCTTTCTCATTGGGACTGGCCTTTGTGCTACTGAATGATAAGAACTAGTTGCATGTTTACTCGACAACATTGATATTTTACGTGGACCTCGTATGACATACCCGGGGTCAATCTCGTGGTTGCAGTACATCACTTGAATATGGATCCAAAGGCACCACATGTTGTTCAAAGAAGTCGCCGATCATCAGCTAAACATACCGCGATCGTTATTGAGGAAGTTGATAAGTTACTTGATGTTGTGGCAATATGAGAAGTGAAGTATCCCACTTGGTTATCCAACATTGTTGTGGTGAAGAAGAAAATGGGGACATGGAGGGTTTGCATTGACTTTACGAATTTGAATAAAGCCTATCTGAAATATTTTTTTCCTCTCTCCCGTATTGACTAACTTATGGATGCCACGACGAATCATCAAATGATGAATTTCTTAGACATTTATCGGGGCTATCATCAGATTGCCATAAACTCTGTTGGTCAGGAAAAAATAGTGTTTCTCATCCCAAGGGGAACTTATTGTTATAAGGTTATGCCTTTTGGATTGAAAAACGTCAGGGCAACTTACTAGATGCTAGTTACCACTATGTTTAAAGATCAATTCAGCAAAACTATGGAGGTATACATTGACGATATAATGGTCAAGTCTAAAGAAAATAGTGCTCATTTAGCCGATCTTACGACTACTTTTGATATACTCCAAAAGTACAAGATGAAGCTTAACGCCTCAAAATGTGCATTCAGTACTGGTTTGAGCAAATTTCTCTACTACAACATGAATTCTCGTAGAATAGAATCCAATCTGAAGTAGATTAAGGCTATAAGAGAGCTCGATTCTCCTGGGAGTGTGAAGGAGGTACAAAAATTTATGGGGATGATTGTTGCACTTAATCGATTCATCAACCGATCTTCCGATCGTTGTAGGCTTTTCTTTCAAACCCTTTGTCAAGGAAAGTTGTTTAAGTGGACTCCAGAGTGCCAAGAGGCTTTAGAAAGGTTGAAAACCTACCTTGGCTCTATTCCATTGTTAATAACTCTAGAGTTAGGGGATGAGCTTATTTTGTACTTGGCAGTATCAGATCATGTTGTAAGTGTCGTCCTTCTCCGAGAAAAGCTTGGTGAGTAGAGACCTATATTTTACGTCAATAAAATGATGATCAATGCAAAAACTCGGTATCTACCTTTGGAAAAGTTTATCCAAGCCCTTGATATGGAGGCCAAGAAATTGATGCATTATTTCCACGCTTATACTATTAAAGTTTTAACCGATCACCCCTTTCGTTCGGTGTTTCACCAAGCTAAATCGTCAGAACAAGTGTCCAAATGGACCTTAGAACTTGGGTAGTATGATCTTAAGTTTTTACCCAGGTCATCCATCAAAGGCCATGTTGTTACTGATTTCATTGCTGAGTTCACCAGACCAACAGCACTTGATGCCGAGCTAAGTATGCCAAGTCAACTGGCTACCCCTCCTCAGGAATGACAAATATATGTCGGTGACATATGGCAATTGTATTGTGATGGTTCATCAAACCAACGTAACAGTGGGACAAGAGTAGTTATTATGACCCCGGAGGGAACAGTGATTGAGTAATCGATTAAGCTTGGCTTCAACGCCTCAAATAACAAAGCCAAATACGAAACTCTCTTAGTCGGCTTATAGAATTCACTCCAGATGGGGGCCAAGCATTTGCGAGTATATTGTGACTCTAAGTTGGTCATTAATCAGTTGAAAGGTGAATATGCTACAAGAAATGATCAAATAGCGGCCTACATGCGAACGACTAATGCCTTGTTGGGAAAAGTTGTTGGCCAAGAGTTAAATCAAATAACCCAAGATCAAAATACTCATGTTGATGCTTTGGCATGTTTAGCATCAGCATTCGACTCAGAAGTGAAACGTACTATTGAAATAAGTTATGTTTCAAGGCCCAGCTTTGATTTGATGTTGGAGCCGATTATTCTAATAATGCAGCGAGGTTCGAGTTAGATGGATCCTATTGTTGTATTTTTATCTGAACAACTACCAGAGGACAAGAAAGAGGCGAAGAGAAACTATACAAGAAATTTTAATCAGGGCCCTATGTTTAGTGTGTCCATTCAGACAAGGTGGAAAACTGCCTGGCCAAAATTTATGAGGGCAGCTGTGGTGCTCATTTAGGAGGTCGGTCATTAGCTTATCGGACAGTGACACAAGGGTATTGGTGGCCGACTATGCGAACTGACAATGAGGAATATGTAAAAAATTATGAACAATGTCAGAGGTTTTTTTCCTTTCAAGCATTTGTCTGCTGAAGAGCTCACTTCGTTGACTAGTCCTTGGTTATTTGCTCAGTGGGGATTTGATGTCATGGGACCACTGTCGAGAGTATCAGGTAATAAAT
This sequence comes from Camellia lanceoleosa, assembly GCA_025200525.1. NCBI lineage: Eukaryota > Viridiplantae > Streptophyta > Magnoliopsida > Ericales > Theaceae > Camellia > Camellia lanceoleosa. The sequence continues at coordinate 104,472,369 of CM045767.1, read as the reverse complement.
GGTTTGTGATTGTCGCAACTGATTATTTTACCAAATGGATAGAGGTAAAGCCGTTGGCCAACATAAAGGATACTAATGTCAAGCGCTTTGTATGGAAGAATATCATAACTAAATTCAGCATACCCAGGGCACTTGTATCTGATAATGAGACTCAAATATGTATGGCAAGCTCGGTCCAAATTAGGATATGTATGGCATTCAGCCTTATTATAATTATGTGATATCTATGGCATTCAGACTTATTTTTCCTCACCAGCCTATCCGCAAAGCAATAGTCAGGCCAAGGCCTCAAACAAAGTCGTTTTGGACGACATCAAGACACGTTTATAGAAAGTAAAAGGGAAGTGGGTAGAAGAATGACCAAGTGTGCTCTGGACCCATTAGACAACGCCGAGAAGATCCATTTATGAAACTCCATTTGCCATGTCCTTCGGCAACGAGGCCATTATCCTTTTGGAAATCAGCCTACCAACTCTCTAAACTCGGGCCTTTGATATTGGACGGAATGGTATGATGTTGGCATTAGATCTGGATTTAATCGAGTAACGCCACGATAGAGCACTAGTTAAATTGGCCCGATATCAACAACAGTAGAGTAAGTCCTATACATAGAGAGTTTAGATCCGTCGATGTACACCAAGGGAGTTGGTTCTAAAGAAAGTTTTTCTTGGTGGCAAAAATCCCGCCGACAGCAAGCTCGGTCCAAATTGGGATAGCCCTTATCGAATCAAGTCCATTACCGGAGTAGGGGCATACCGTCTCTCAGATATAAGTGGCAAGCAATTACCCCAGCTATGGAACTCTATGCATTTGCATAAATTTTACCACTAATGTGAGTACTCTTTTTTAGTTAACAACTTTGTATTACTTTTTACAGGTAATCAATGGCATAGGTTGTATGTTTTGCAATCCTTTTGATGTTCAAAATTGATTGTCGCGTAGTCAATAAAAGTCTCTGAATTCGAAGCAATCTCCATACTCGACACGGAGCACTATCCATAAAAGTCTCCAAATTTGAAGTAATCTCCGTGCTCGGCACGAAGCACCATCGATAAAAGTCTCTGAATTTGAAGCAACCTCTGTGCTCGGCATGGAGCGTCATCAATAAGTCTCTAAATTTGGAACGAGTTAATAAATTTCCACACTTGGGGTAATGCAAATGGTAAATCCTATTTCTAATGGCAAAGAAACGTTGAATTCATTTAATTAAAAATATATATGAGTACAAACTAAGTGAACTAAACAAATACATTATGAGTTTTCATCTACTAGAGCTAGTGACCAGTCTTGCATGCTTGAATCCAAGAATCAAACTGGTCCTTCCTCCTCGTCATCTGTCTTCTCGACATCATATGCCTCGAATGGCAATGGGAACTCAACCGTTATCCTAGCTGATTGTAGGGTCTTTGTCCATCCATGCTTAAATCCACGATTCTCGCATCTACAGACATCATCGGTGAGCTTCTCAGTGGTGGTTTTTACACCAAGTCCTTTACCCTCTATCAACCCACGGTTGTAGGCTCAACTTTGGTGGTGGTCTATTGGGAAGAATTTTACCGTTTCAAGATCGGCCATGGCACGGTCCACTTGGCGTTGGACCCCCTTGTTTACCAATTCCACTGCCCCCACTACTTTCTCTTTGGCCACCCTCTCTCTTCAGTTTTCCACTTCGGCTCTCTTTTTTGATTCGGCTAGTCTACGCTTCACGTTCTAAATGAAGCTGTCTTTTCGCATGATCTCAGCCTAGGTGGTACAAAGGTGCATGCCGATCTCGTATGAACTGTGGAGCCCCTTTACAGTGCCATGAATGCTTTACCGAAAGGCTTCATAATCAGTAAGCCGATTAATGACTATTTTACCTTATCTGGAAATATTTGCCACACAAAATCCACGATCACGTTGAATCATTGACCAATGAGTCTGCTTCTGTCATTGGTCTATTTCCAATGAACATTGCAAAGCTCAAGGGCTGAGGTGGTCTACTCAGCTCCTTGGTCGTCGATACATCGGCAGTCCTATTCGTCCATTTGTTACGATCGTTACCCTTAGGCAATTTGCTTCGTGGTTCTCTTTGCCCAGAGCTCCAATGCAATTGATGAGGTGACCGTTGTCCGCTCTCCTCCTCTAGTTCCATCAGACCCTTGCGGCTGGAGTCTTTTACCGTCATCGTCTCGCCTCTATTATTCACAAACACCCTTCCTGCTATCTCCGGTGACCTTCCGTTGGTCTTGGCAAATTTCTTCCGGACGGAGCTTCTCTTCTTCTTTCGGTTTCATTGGCTTCGTTCACTCAGCCCCTTCACCTTTAACTACGCACAAAGGTTTGCTAAGTAAAGCTCAACCACGTGTTCCTTCAAATACCTATTATTAGCACCGTCTTCAAGGTCATCATTGGATTGCCACCCCCCAGATCTATCGTATCATTGTCCCCTTTCACCTGCCGTTGCCTATTGTTACCCCTCTATTTGGTCAACTTCGATTGGTTCCTTGCTTTGTTTTCCCAATCGGGGCAAGGGCAACTTGGCATGCATCACTTAGCAATAATCCCTTGGGTTTGTAACTTGGACATTGCATGGGTGGGGCATGATACCATCTGAGTTTTATGCCTGGTAGTTGGATGCTCATTTTGCCTCAATTACGAAATTAGTGTTGGCACTGATCACTTAAGTAATGCATGCACGACAATTTTGAATTCTTGCTATCACTAAGCAACAGTCCCTTGGGTTTGTAACTTGTATGTCGCATAGGTGGGGCATGATGCCATCTGAGTTTTATGGCACCGATCGCTTAAATAATGTGTGCATTGTAATTTTGAATTCTTATTATCCCCTTAGTGTCGATTCCATTAACAATGACGCCATGAGTAATCAAGTCGGCAAAAACACTTGCTAAAGAAGTATGATTATTTAGTAGTAGGGCCAGTTAATTAACTTGGTTTGATCTATTTTAAATAGATATAATTAATTGGCATTAAGAGCACTGCATAAAGAAAATACGACACAAAAGGAGTTGCCTTTATTAATAAATTGAATCATTCGTGTAAGTCATTTTACAAATGAAAACAACCTTAGTTGTCGAGCAGAACACAAAACAGAACACAATAAAATGAACACCAATAAAGGTTAAAATACAAAAACAAAAAAACTAAACTAAACTAAACATAATAACACAACATCTAGTCTACTTATGGTCAGAATCGAGCGCCTCCACGCCCTTATTTTTTAAAGGAATTGGTGTGTCCAAGGTAACCTTAGCGACAACAAAAGCTTTGGTCCACCCATGTTTGAACCCCCAATACTCAAACTTGAGTGCTTCGTCAACATTGGTGTTTGTAGCTAATTCTCCCCCCCCTTCTGAAAGGCATCAAATGTCGTTTGTTGCACCTTCTTGAGGCTGACTCTGACTTTAGCTAGCTTGTAATCCGCTGCCTTGTAGGCCTTTTCAATTGTAGTAGTTTTTTCCCTTGGCAGCTAGGCACAACTTATCCATTTCATCAGTGCGAGTTTGTTCGGACTCGATTTTGGCATGTTCAGTAAAAACTTTTTCATTAGTTGCCACTAGATCAGCAGCTGTTATTTGGGCCTTTTTCTCCTCGGTTGCCACCTAGCCCCTCAGTTTATTAACCAACTGGGCTGCACCGCGATGCCAATGCCCGATATCGGCGATTCTTTCGACAGCTTGAGTAAAAACAGAAGTTAGCATTTGAAGCTTGTTAAAAAAAGAAAATTTTAAAAAAGTAAAATTTACCACAATTGCTGATTGAGCTATAAGGGCTATCATCGTTGTGTCATCCTCAGCACGAAATGCCTCTTTATCTAGCGGCAGCATTATGGCCTTTGTCATAGCCAAGCCAACCATTGGATCTCTTATCGAAGCCACAACCGGCAAGATAACACCCATCACCTGTGGTTGAATAATGAAAGGGGCTGAAATGTCTAGGGTGGGGGCTGTACGAGCCCTCTTCTCAACAGGCTCAGTTGACTTTACGGGGTGCTTGGTATTAAGCCTACTGATCAGCAGCCGCAGAATGAAGAGGCACACCTCAGTAGCAGTTACAAAACAGAATGAAGAAGAGGCACACCTCAGCACAGTTACAAAACAGTTGTAACTAACCATGTATCAGTTGTAACTACTAAAATTCTGTTAGATATTCTAGAAGCTTGTATGAGATCTCTATATATAGATACTATCATATGTACATTGTAAGTCGACTGTGCTATCAATAAAAATGCATCTATGAAGTATGTTCAGTCTCTGTTTTTTATAACTTTCATCATGGTATCAGAGCATCAATCTCTTGCGAGTTGATCCTCATTTGTGTTCAACCTTGATTCATCTTTACATTCGATTAATTCAATGTCTTCCAATTCAATTCCTCCTAATCTTTCTCTCCTCATTTCAAATTTGTCTTCGTTTATCACTGTTAAGCTTGATGCTTCAAATTTTCTGATTTGGAAGAATCAAACTCAGAATATTTTGAAGGCTCTTGATTTACTTGGCATTGTTGATGGTACTTCACCTTGTCCTTCGTTACAATCAAAGATGATTCTGCTCGAGAGGTTAATAATCCTGCATATTCTCAATGGAAACTTGTAGATGCACACCTTCTTAGTTGCATCAACGCAACTTTATCACCGCACTCTATTCCAGGTTCTTCATCTTCATAGTTGTTCTGAAGTTTGGAGTGCCTTACACAAAAGATTTACAGCACTTTCTCGATCTCATGTGCACCAACTCAAGAACAAACTAAACACTGTTACCAAGAAAACAGATTCTATGGAGACATATCTCACAAAAATCAAAGAGTTAGTAAGTCAATTAGCTCTTGCCTCTGCATTTATTGATGATGAAGATCTCGTGCTTTTGATTTTAAATGGACTTCCTGAAGAATATGATGCATTTAAGACAACGATTCGAGCTCGTTCCGAATCCATTTCAGTTGATGAACTGAGTTCTTTGCTTATCTCTGAGGCCATACATGTTGAGTCTAAGCATCACAAAGATCATACTGAACCTACTGTGGCTTTCTCTTCTGTTCGCGGTTCTTTGAATTATACCTATCGAGGTTCTAGATCTCGAGGACGATACTCTAGAGGAGGGAGAGGAGGCCGTTCATATGGATCAACTGGATCTCCCAATAATCATTCACAGAATCAGCAATTTTCTGGTTCTTCCTATTCTTCCAGTCATCCTAAGAATCATGTTAGCCGTGGTTCATTCCGAGGACGAGGTCGATCTGCTTCTTCTCTGATCTGTCAAATTTGTGGAGGACATGGACATGCTGCTTTAGATTGTTGGTATAGAATGGATCCACAATTTCAGTCTACCACTCCTTCACAGAACAATTCCCAGGCCTTTGTTGCTTCCTCTCATCCATCTTCTTCCACTTCAGTCCCTTGGTATCTCGACTCTGCAGCTACTGAGCATATCACACCTGATCTGAATAACCTCACTTCTTCTCATCCTTATCACGGATCTGATCAAATAACAGTCGGCGATGGTAATACAGTTCCTATTCATCACACTGGTAATGGCTTACTTCCTACACCACATTTCTCTTTCCAAGGAAAAATATTTTATACTCCTTCTATTTCCTCTAATCTTGTTTCTGTTCACAAATTAGCCAAAGATAATCATTGTTCCATTACCTTTGATGATTCTACATTTGTGATTCAGGACAAAGTTTCGAAGAAAGTTCTTCATCAAGGTTCTAATATCAATGGACTATACCATTTTCATCCATCTCCTTCTGCTGCTGCCATCTCCCCACCTATGTTGCATGCTCATCTTAGTTCTTCTCATGCTGCTGTACCTGTCCCTATTTGGCATAATAGATTAGGCCATCCATCTGTAATAAAGTTGCATCATCTCATGCCTTACTTGTCTGTTTCTAAGTCTAGTCATCAGTCTTCTACTTTTGATTGTACTGATTGTTGTATAGCTAAGAGTCATAAGCTTCCTTTTCATCTGTCCAATTCCACTGTAAATGCACCACTTTCCCTCATCCATAGTGATGTTTGGGGTCCATTTGCTTCTAGTTCCTTACAAGTATTATGTTACATTTGTTGATGATTTTAGTCGATTTACTTGGCTTTATCCTTTGGCTTATAAGAGTGAAGTTTGTGCTAAATTCATGGAGTTTAAAGCTTATGTTGAAAATCAATTTGCTACTACTTTGCATATTTTACTTGGTGATGGAGGCTCAGAATATTTTACATCCAAAATGCAAACATATTTAACTACTCATGGAATTATTCATCAGCATTCTTGTCCCTATACTCCCTCTCAGAATGGTATTGCTGAGAGAAAGCACAGACATATTACTGAGACTGCTACAGCTCTTCTTCATCATTCTTCTGTTCCTTTGCACTATTGGTTTGATGCCATAGCTATTGCTACCTTTCTTATTAATAGACTACCATCCTCCAAGCTTAATCACAAATCTCCTTTTGAAGTTCTTTTTAACTCTATACCAGATTTTTCCTATTTTAAAACTTTTTGGTACAATGCTTTCCTTGGCTCAAGCCTTATCAATCTACAAAACTTCAACCCAAGTCTATAGCATGTGTCTTTCTTGGCTACCATCCTTTTGCCAAAGGCTACCGGTGTCTTGATCCTAAATCCGGCAAAGTTTATCTCTCTCGCCATGTTATCTTTCATGAGCATATCTTTCCTTTTGCTTCCTCCTCTTCACCTGTTCCTTCTCTTTCTCATTTACATTCTTTTTTCTGGCCTTCATCCTCACCATCACATGCTTCTCCTCATCTTTCTTCCATGCAGCCCCAGATTCTTGCTCGTGATCGCTTCTCGAATCTGAGATCCCACAATCTCCTTCTCAACCACGAGAATCTGCGGCATTCATCTCCGCTTCAAGAAGATTCCCTTCAGATCCAGCCCCACACTCAACAGAATTTCATCGGCTTGAACCACACTCAAGAAGATTCTCGACACATTGCGGCCGAATTCCCGGATTCACGGTCTCTCTGCATTCTGGCAATTTACATCATATTCAGCCCACACTCGGCAATCTCGGTCACATTTTCAAAGAAAATTCACGTACGGCTTCGAGAATGCCCAGAAATTTACATCACATTCGTGCCCACACTCAGAGCATTCTCGGTCACATTTTCCACAAAATTCACCCACGGCCAGAGAATTCGATCTGCTTCTCGGGCCCAAAATCTGCAGAAATTCCCATCGATTCAAGATCGCATCGGCGGTCAGATCCTCTTGCTCGGACCACGTAACCGCACTTCTCTTCCCTTTGTGTCTTCTTCTCCAGTATCTTCCATTCCTATTCAATCTATTGCCATCCAACTACCTTCTCTACCTTGTACTTCCTCTAATATCCATCCTATGATAACCAGATCCAAATCTGTAGCATCTCCTCATTGTTTAGCTACTGCTAAGACTATTGATAGTTTTTCAGTTTCAGAACCACCTTCCTACAAAGAGGCCTTACTTTCACCCATCTGGCATAAGGCTATGCTTGAAGAATTTCATGCCTTGCAAAAACAAAACACTTGGTCCTTAGTGTCTCTTCCACCTACTAAAAATGCTATTGGGTGTAAATGGGTCTTCAAGGTGAAAAGAAACTCTGATGGATCTATTGCCCGCTATAAAGCTCGTTTAGTAGCCAAAGGGTATTTACAACAAGAAGGGTTGGATTTTCATGAAACCTTTAGCCCCGTTGCTAAGCAACCTACTATTCGTATTTTGCTTTGCCTTGCTCTTCATCATAATTGGTCTCTTAAACAGTTGGATATTTCCAATGCCTTCCTTCATGGCATTCTTGATGAAGAAGTATTTATGCTTCAACCTCCAGGGTTTATCGATACTTCCTTCCCTTCTCATGTTTGCAAACTTCACAAAGCCCTATATGGTCTCAAACAAGCTCCCCGGGCATGGTATTCCACCTTTTCTACCTTCTTACTTTCCCAAGGTTTTGTCAATAGTAAATGTGATTCTTCCCTCTTCATTCAAAGAACCTCCAACTCAGTTACTTACTTACTCATCTATGTTGATGACATCTTGCTTACTGGAAATAATTCTGTCCATATTCAACATCTTATCACTCATATGCATAATGCCTTTTCTATGAAGGAATTAGGGAATATTTCCTATTTTCTTGGCATCTCTGTTCAATCTACCACTACCGGATATTTTCTGTCTCAACAAAAATATGCCAAGGACATCCTCTTGAAAGCAGGTCTTTCTGCTTGTAAACCTTGTTCATCTCCTATATCTGTCAAGCCCCACACTCCTCCTAATGCTTCTCTTCCATTTGATAACCCTGCTCTTTATAGGAGTCTTGTTGGAGCCTTACAATATCTTACAATCACCCGACGATCTCTCTTTTGGTCATTAATCAAGCATGTCGACATGCATGCTCTGATGGGTCACTTTCTTTGCGATTAAAAGGATTTTGAGATTTGTGCAGGGTACTCTCCATCATGGGTTGCACTATACTCCTAGTTCTTTTGCTCTTCATGGTTTTTCAGATGCCAATTGGGCTGGTGATATTCATGATAGAACATCTATCTCAGGTTATTGTGTGTTTTTGGGAGATAATCTCGTGTCTTGGTCTGCCAAGAAGCAGGCCACTGTGTCCCGCTCATCAACTGAAGCCGAATATCGTGCTTTAGCACACACTGCTGCTGAGCTTAGTTGGATTATAATGTTGCTCACTGAAATGGGTATCTCTTCTCCAACCACACCTGTGCTTTGGTGTGATAATTTGTCTGCCATGGCTTTGGCTTCCAATCCCGTATTTCATTCTCGCTCGAAGCATATCGAAATCGATTGTCATTTTGTACGAGATAAAATTTTGGCTAAGCAGTTTGTGGTCCAATACATTCCTACTGTTGATCAACTAGCTGATTTGTTTACCAAGCCTTTGTCTGTTTCACGTTTTCAGTATCTCAAGGCCAAGCTCATGGCCTTTGAGCAGCCCATTAGCTTGCAGGGGGATATTAAGCCCTCTTGATCGGCTTGAGAATGAAGAGGCACACCTCGATGGATTACAAAACAGAATGAAGAAGAGGCACACCTCAGCACAGTTACAAAACAGTTGTAACTAACCATGTATCAGTTGTAACTACTAAAATTCTGTTAGATATTCTAGAAGCTTGTATGAGATCTCTATATATAGATACTATCATATGTACATTGTAAGTCGACTGTGCTATCAATAAAAATGCATCTATGAAGTATGTTCAGTCTCTGTTTTTTATAACTTTCATCACTTGGAGCCCCTTTAGTCAGCTTCTTCCCTCGTCATTTCGGCGGGGTTTGTTTCTGTTATGGACTCCTGAAGGACCTCAACAATCCTCTCAGCCACAACTACTTCAGGCAAGGGTTCAGAAGCCCCAACCTTCTCGACGACTACCAACTTGCTTTTTGCAGCCATTTTATTGGTGTTTCGCCATTTGGCAATTTAGAAAAGGGACATTTTTTTGGCACCCATGTCTTCGGTAAAACCCAAAAGATCTCCCAAGTCTTGGAAAATATTTGGTGTCTTCCTGAGTTGTTATCTTAAGGCCTGCTCGGTCAGAGAAGATCTCAAGATTATGGAATAAGCTACGCTTTGATGTGTCGACCTCCTCTTATGAGGGATTTGTTGAATCCCTATTCTTGACATCCACTACTTCGATGCTTTCGTCACTATCTGAATCAACTCTTAAATTTCTGAAGCTGATAGCGCCGTCATAAGTAAGGGCAATCAAATGCCTTTCTCCTTTAGGAATTAGTATGTTGTCAGCAACGGAAAAGGTGATGTAAGTATGGTCCTAGTTCAAAAGAATGTGGGTTGCACAGCCTTAGCTCTCACAATCCTCTCGACCAGTATAATCCAAGGCTCTCCTGACTTGTGCAAGCAAATTGACATCCCTTGACGTGGTAGTCTCCTTGAGATCTGCACCTGTAAAATTAATTGAAGCTGATTAGAGACAGTTTACGCAAGTCATTTTCGAAGGAAAAATAAGTATATATACAAGGTTAAAATTAACTACTCAACCATTGGGTCACCCTTGCATTGAGGAATGAGGTTTAATCGGTCTTCATCAGCGCCAAACTCCCAGTTGCTGTGGACCAAGACCATTACGTCGTCTATGCTTTTACCTGAACTAGATAACATGGTTATCAGTTGGTGGTCTGTGTGCCTGTTTGGCACAGCTTATAATCAGCTTATTCCAGCTTTCAGCTTAATTTAAGCTATTTTGATGTGTTTGGTTTACCTTATAGCTTATAGCTTATAGCTTTTTGGAAGTCAGAAATCAGCTTATTCTTTGAGTGGGGCAGGAGATGCTTTAAGAATAAGCTGAAAATCAGCTTAAGCTGAAAGTTATAAGTTATAAGCTGTTTGGGCATAAGCTATAAGCAGTTTTCCACAGCTCTACCAAACAGGGCCTGTGTCCTTGGCTTTCAAGATAAATCTTCTGAGTTGACTAGAAGATTTGACCAAGTAGTAACAGTGCTGTAGCTAGTTTTTTGCACTCTTCGGAGGGGTTTAGTCTCCTCGGATGCGATTTCCCTGCAATTCGGACTCTTGTCGTTCTGAATCTAGTTTCACAAGTGCAATGTGAAATAGAAAAAAATAATGAGAGTTCAAATCTAGCAAATCTTAGAAAATCCATTAATCATCGGAGAAGCCAAAAATGGACTGCATTACTAGATTTCAGAGTCATCACCTAATATTTTTAGAAAAATTAGGAAACCCGTGACTTGTGCCAAAGGCCACTTTTTCGTCGTAACCAAAGTGTCTAGGTTCGGGAACTTAGGTATGAGAGGGGAAGGTTATGAGCAAAGATAGAATAAAACTAAGAAATTCCAACCAACCAACAAGCCTAAGGAAGGGTGATTAACCCCTCATCTTTTTTGTGACTTTAAACCACATATTTTAGGTCTCAAAACACTTTGAAAATAATAACTAAACACAAGGAAAATAGAGAGAAAAGATGGTGAAAAAGCTCAAAGATTACCCCTTGAAAGAGATAAAGAGCTTCTTAGTTCACAAACCACAAGTTGAGCTGAAATTATCTTCAAGAACCTTAGCAAAAGCCACAAGTCTAAGCTTAGAAGGTGCATGCATAGTGTATGTATATTACAAGAGAAGATGGAAGTGTGTTGGTCAAGCTATGGCTCTTAGCAAAATTTTCTAATCCCAAACCATGAAGGGGGGCTTGTATTTATAGAAAAACACCATCTCACGTTGAAAATATCTTTAAAACGACAGCTGGTGCAAGGCATGCACATGGGGACAACTGGCTGTTGCAAAATATCTGTCTGCACAAAACATGGCTGGTCGGCCATGACGGGGTACGACTAGCCAGTTGAAAATGACCTACCAGCCACTTGTTGGCCAACTCTTATCTGAGTGGTTGGACTAGAAAAAATAAGGTTTTGGTTCAAAGGGGGTGCAAGGTTTAGGTTATAAAGTTTGAAACCGAAGCCTTTTGCTGAAGAATTGAACTATTGCACAGCATAACATTTCACCATCGAGTGTTTAAAATGACGTGCCCAAGTCTTAAGGGCGGTCAAAATGGGGTGTCTACACAGAGCCATTCAAGAATAGAGATCGAAACAAAAGTTTCGTTGTGTCCTGAAGATCAAGAAGGCTGACTGAGTCAAGTTGTACTCGTAGAGTTACTACAAGTCATTATGTTAGGTAAACTTAAGTAAATATTATAACTCCTCTCGACTTTATCTTTATATTTTGAATCTTTTAGTGGATTTCATTAAGTGTTGGGATCGTAATTTTTTACCCTTTTGGGATTTTTTTACGTAAAATCATATGTCCATGTGTTGATATTGTTTATTCATCTATTAATCTGTTTAATCAACTAAAATTGAATCAGAAAAATTAGATTTTTCATTGAATAGTTTATTCACCTCCCTCTAGGCACATAATATTTAGATTTCGTAATTTCAAATTACCTCATTATGTCAATGTGAAAGACTTTTGTAATTACACCCTTTACATGGGTGCCCGATACCCCCTCACTTGAATGCCCATAAAATTATAGAATTGCTTGCATCCTTATTTGCAAAGAATCCTTAACAACATACCTTGCACATCTACACGTTCGAGCCCTTATGTGACATATTTGTACACCCATGCACCATGTTGTCTCTATGTTTGTGCATTTTTTTCCTTGTGCATGTCTTCTCTTGGTATTATCAATGTCGGTTCTTATGTGCTTTCATTGCATCGAACGAACATCCATGTGTTCATTGCTCATCATGAGTTCTCCATGCCTTAAGATCACAATCATCGATTATAAGTTTGCCACCATAACCCAAGATCATCACCATTAGCTCAACTAAGAAAGTGAACCCAAAGATTGCATCATCAGCTCTGATAATGCCTCTATGACCCAAGATTATCGCCATTGATTATGATAGCACTTGTCGGGCATAAACCTCCTAAAAAATCTGATATCACTTATTAAAAATAAACTCTCTAATTTTTTTTATATTACTTGTTGGGAATAAATTCACCATAAAACTCTAAATATCATGTTGAAATATAAACTCATGTGCAGTAGAAGTAAAGTCTAAAACAAATATATGCACACAAAAAAATTACATAACATTTAATGTGGTTCGACTTCAATGCCTATTAGGTCAGTAGACCTTGATAAGTACTGTTCACTCAACCCTACTGTTCACTAAAACACTAGGTCTAACAGGGGGGTTTTGGGGGGCCTTCCCCCAGGGGGTACGAAATTTTTGGGTACTTTCATAATTCCCATGTTGCTTCCGTGTAACCCTAATTCTATACTTATAAATAGATGAGGGGGCACCTCTTTTAGGTTAAAAAAGAGTTGTATTTTTCTAATCATAGTGAAAACCACAACAGCCGTGAACGTAGCCCTATTCTGGGGTGAACCACGAAAATCCTTGTGTTCTTGTGTGTGTATGATTTGTTTGATTCATTTTTTCTTCCTTGTTTGTTATTTCGAGTCTCACCGATCTTGGTTAGAAAGGGTGAATTCCTAACAATGCCTACCTCCACACAAAAAAAAGTAAATACTCTATATGTGATAGGTCATTTTGTACACCCCAAAAAAAATTATACGTATTGTGGGGACACAATTTTTGAATGACAACACGTGCCGAGGTGTCACCGAAGTGCCAGCCGAGGTGCCACATGTCCTGGTCATGACGCCGAGATCATCTAGGCTAGGCTGAGGTTATCTACGAAGATACCAGAATCCGGGATAAGTAGATAAGGGACAAGAGTCCTAGAATGGGAGAGGACTTCAGTTTGGGTAAAGATAAGACTCTTAGAGAGTTTATCCCAATCCTACTAGGAGTCCAAGATTAGCAGTAATCCTAAGTCCATTGAAGTTAGGTTTCTATTGGGATTAGGTAAGTGTTGGCTATAAAAGAGAGGCACCCCCATGGGTCTAAGGTATGCTTTTTATGCTCTGAATAGTGAGTTAAGCTTTTTTGCTATCTTTGAGAGATAACTGACTTGATCGTCGGAGTGCCCCCGGGTGGACGAACCACCACTGAAATCTCTTCTTTTTATGGCAAGTCGTTCGGGCTTAATCTATTTTGCCAATGTTCTCCAGCTGAGTGCTTGATTGGCAATGTGGTTAGAAATTGACACACACAATTTGGCGCCGTCTGTGGGAAAGAAAGGAGAATAGATGGCCAATGATGGACAGAAAGAGAAGGTTGGGTATGACAGCCCTACTGGGAGCGAGAAACACATTGACCTTGACGTCGAAGAAGAAAACTGCAACGAAGAGACTCGTGATAAGAATCATGGAGAAAAGGACATCAGCCAAAAAGGCGGCGTATCGAAGAAATCGGACCGGAGCGGGTATTATAACGAGGATGACCTCCAGGTATGGAATGATAGATGCTTGCGGAGGGACAACGAGATAAAGGAAATGGCGAACAAATTGGCAGACCTGCAAACGGTCGTCAATTTCATGATGCAGAACAACGTCGCGCAGTCACTATTCCCTTTACAAGATACGCCGATTCCAGCGGCCAAGAAAGATGCCCAGAAAGGGGGGCAGAACACATTTCCTGTAGTCCCTCAGCACGACAGGGCAAAAGGGCATTCTCACCAGCCTTCACGGGCGGTCGGGCATGGAGAATCAAAGAGGGCTGGAGAATGATGCTTGGGAGTTGGAATTTACAAGCTAAGGTTAGTTTAACACTTGTTGAAATTTAAATTTACAAGTTGAAGTTAAACTGAGGATGTGTTTAACACTTGTTGAAATTTTAAAAATTTACAAGTTGAAGTTAAACCGAGGACATGTTTAACACTCGTTGAAATTTTAAAAATTTACATGTTAAAGTTAAACCGATGTCATGTTTAACACTTGTTGAAATTTTAAGAAAAATTTACAAATTGAAGTTAAACCGAGGACATGTTTAACACTTTTTGAAATTTTAAAAATTTACAAGTTGAAGTTAAACTGAGGACATATTTAACACTTGTTGAAATTTTAAAAATTTACAAGTTGAAGATAAACAGGACATGTTTAACACTTGTTGAAATTTAAGAAAAATTTACAAGTTGAAGTTAAACCGAGGACATGTTTAACACTTGTTGAAATTTTAAAAATTTACAAGTTGAAGTTAAACCGAGGTCATGTTTAACACTTGTTGAAATTTTAAAAATTTACAAGTTGAAGTTAAACCGAGGTCATGTTTAACACTTGTTGAAATCTTGAGAAAAATTTAAAAGTTGAAGTTAAACCGATGACATGTTTAACACTTGTTGAAATTTTAAAAATTTACAAGTTGAAGTTAAACCGAGGTCATGTTTAACACTTGTTGAAATTTTAAAAATTTACAAGTTGAAGTTAAACCGAGATCATGTTTAACACTTGTTGAAATTTTGAGAAAAATTTAAAAGTTGAAGTTAAACCGATGACATGTTTAACATTTGTTGAAATTTTAAAAATTTACAAGTTGAAGTTAAACTAAGGTCATGTTTAACACTTGTTGAAATTTTAAGAAAAATTTACAAGTTGAAATTAAACCGGGGTCATCATTAAAAGAAGGAATGATATAGGTTCCATCACCTCAGAATGCCGAGGTAATAGAATCTAGGGGGCAGTTGCGAGGACATAATTTTTGAATGACAACATGTGGCCGATGTGTCACCGAAGTACCGGCCGAGGTGTCACCGAAGTGCCGACCGAGGTGTCACCGAAGTGGCAGCCGAGGTGCCACGTGTCTTGGTCATGACGCCGAGATCATCTCGGCTAGGCCGAGGTTATTTGCGAAGATACCGGAATCCAGGATAGGTAGATAAGGGACAAGAGTCCTAAAATGAGAGAGGACTTCAGTTTGGGTAAAGATAAAACTTTTAAAGAGTTTATCCCAATCCTATTGGGAGTCCAAGTTTAGCAGTAATCCTAAGTCCATTGAAGCTAGGCTTCTATTGGGATTAGGTAAATGTTGGCTATAAAAGAAAGGCACCCCTATGGGTCTAAGGTATGCTTTTTATGCTTTGAATAGTGAGTTAAGCTCTTTTGCTATCTTTGAGAGATAACTGACTTGATCGTCAGAGTGCCCCCGGGTGGACGAACCACTGCCAGAATCTCTTCTTTTTGTGACAGGTCATTCAGGCTTAATCTATTCTGCCAGTGTTCTCTAGCTGAGTGCTTGATTGGCAGTGTGGTCAGAAATTGACACACACAATTTGACACAAACTGTAGATGTGCCCGAACGTCATGGCTTCGCGTGCGAAATGGTGCGAAATCCGTTTTGTTCATTAGCTACTATAGTTAGGACTCAATGTCACAGTTCTGAATCTAATCTCGCAAAGTGCAATGCAAGTACGATAAATCACCAAAGAGTCCAAATCCGACAAATCGTTTTGGAAAACTGATTTTAAGAAAGAAATGTCAAACATGGACTGCTTTGCCAGATATAGAGTCGCCACCTAAATATTTTTGTTTTGGGAAATTTAGGAAACCCTGACTCATGCCTAAGGCCACGTGTCCGTCATCACCAAAGTTGCCTCGGCTCGGGAACTTGGGTACGAGAGGGGAAGGTCATGCAATGAGCACCCCTGCTCGCCCGATCAAAGATCGGCATTTACTAACATGATATTTTGTTTTTGAAAACACATGTGTTCTTATTCCGGTTTATTAGCTAGCTTACTACGTAATGCACACCGCATACAAGTATAGACTAGATCGCCTAAGTTGGAACAAAACATTTCATGCTTGTTTGAAAATGGTTTGAAGTTGCTACCCGCAAGTAGGCTATGACGTGGATTTGCCACCCTCAAGTGGGCTTAAGAAAACATGATTTTGCCACTCTCAAGTGGGCTTAAAACTCACATTTCAATGAATTGTTCCAATTCAAGTAATCTAACATTCACCCACAGGCATTCAGGCAGTTATATCACTTAAGCAGTTAGCCTCATGGCAAGCATGCTATCATGGCAACACTCACACTTATACAAGATGCTAAAGCATAAAAACTTACCTAGTACTCCGAGCCAAAACAACAACTAGTTAGAAATCATGCATGATCCTAGTTTATGTTAAGATGGCTAATGCAACACATGCAAAATGCAGCTAAAAATAGGCTCGGCTATTCTAAGGTGGCATGTGAGATACAACTTGATAATCATGTATTCAAGTAAGGATTGAAACACAATGCAGTTAGTATGATGCGCTGAGCTCGGTGTATGCAATACAGATGAATGGATGCAAACATGCGAGCATAGGAATGCTAATTGAAACATGACCTAGAACTAACCATCGTAAGTGGTTAAGTAAAAGGGAGAAAAACGTGGGGTTGGAAGACATTCACACACTCATGCACACTTATTACAAAATTCGCCCTCTCGATGGAGGACCCGAATGATAAGCTAAGCTAATCTAAGCTAAGCTAAGCTAAGTAATTAATCTAACTAAACTAATTAGACTAACTATTACACAATCAAAACTAATTAACTAACAAGCTAATTAATTATTACAATCCAAATTGAAAGAAATAGCTACACTAAGCTAAATGAATATTACAAAACCAATTGAATGATTAAATTACACAAACTAATTATGAATACTGAAATGGCCTCGCAGGCGATGAAGAGATGCATGCCCGGTTGCATCTTCCCAGAAATCTATTGCCATGCCTCATGTTGCCTCTGTTTGCATTGTTTTTGACTTCTAAAAACCGTGCAAATCCCCAAAACACTTCTGATCCACGTCATGGATATGCTGAGAGGTCATCGGCCAAGAGGTATGGTCATCGGCCAAAGGATAAGGGTCATCGACCAGTTTTGAGTCCATCGGCCAGAAATTGTTAGCCGATCGGCACTCCAGATAGCTGATCGGCCATCTCTTCCTGCAGACTGCTCATTTTGTTGCAGCAAAGGACAAACAAGGGCATGGCAATATATTTGCAAGAAAATGTTGTGCAATTACACCCCTTATCATGTTTGAGACTCAAAGGAGTGTAGTGTTCGACTCTCGAGCCATCAATCACGCATTTCGATGCATGATGGCCAAAGAGGTTGAATTGCAAAAATCAACATAGAATGAATGCACAAAAACACATGAATGCCTTAACCTCTATCATGCTTGATCAAGAGGGTCGGCGACCGAGAAATGAGGCACGTTTCATCACTTCAAGTATGAAACGTCCCTCATTCCTCGTGTTTGGACTAACACCCTATCCCAAACACAATGCAATACAAGGCATGCACACACAATGCAATGCAACAAGTATACAAAAATCATGTAATGCAATAAGCATGCAACAACATGCAATGCACCAAGATCGACTTAGTAATGCTAATGGCATGTGAACAATGTAATGCAACATGATTAACTCATCAAAGCCAATGGCATGCCAACTCAATGCAATGCAACCTAAGCATGCAAACAAAGCTAATACAACATGAGCATGCCAACAACCATGCAAACAACATTCAAGATGGACTTAAACCTGATATGGATAGACCTCAACCATGTCCAAAACAGTGGCCATAATCACTATAACTAAGGCACCAAAAGGCAAAACATGCATGCACACATATTGGTCCATAAGCTAGGCAACAATACACAACCCTTAGAGGCACTCAAAGGGTGAAAAAAGTGGGAGCATGGCAAGTCTATGTGCTCTGAAATGTCATGGTAAATGATGACAAATCATGTACATGTCACAAATGAAACATGCTAGGAGGCTCAAAGCTTGAACCTAGCATAGACACTTACACTATAGCTATGCAATGCATGAAGGATATGGCCAATACAACCCAAAACAGTCCTAGAGCATGCCAAAACAATGACAAAACATGCATGGAGCAAAGCCAAAACAAGCTAGCATAAAGGGTCAAAACATGGAGTATGCAAGGCCAATAAGGAGGTTTACACTACACCTACCAAAGCCAAGCATGTGATGACTTAACCAACAAAAATCAGAGTTATGGCATGTCAAATTAACACCAAAAATGGGCTAATACCAAGTTAACACATGCTAGAATAACAAGCTCACTCATTAGGCATGTAAGACTAGTAAAGAGGACTTACACTACAAGTGTAAGAAGCAAATGAGAGATGCTCTAACCAAGTAAAAATAGAGCTATATCATGGAAAAATAGGACCAAATACACACTGAAATGGTGACCCAAAAGCCTAGTCAAGATGGCATACACATATGCTCATTCTTAAGGCATAAAGAACCAAGCCTTCAAAGCATTGAAAGAGTGACAAATGTGAGGGCATGGCAATGAATCATGCTCTGAAATATCATTCCAAATGATGCTAAATCATGCAAATAGTCCAAGTAATACATGCTAGATGCTTGGAAACTCAAAGCTAGTGAGCTAGAATGTACTATGGCTATACAAAGCATGGCATGCATGACCAAAACAACATAAATCAGACCTTAAGAATGCTAAAACATGGCCAAAATCTTCTTGGAGTTAAGCCAAAATCACACTAGAATGATGGTCTAAAGCATGATGCATATTGGGCTAGTGTGCAAGTTTACACTACAAGTGTATAAAGCATGCAAGAGGTGATCAAACCAGCCTAAAACAGAGTTATGGAAGGTCCCAAAAGTCACAAAAATGAGCCTAAACAAAGCCACAAAGAAGTAAAAACACATGCTCATTTGGTTGGCCATCAACACTAGCAAGCAAGACAAGACGAGAGGGACCACCCTCTCCTATTTGGGCCCTCAAAACAGGGTTTTTACCACTAAAAATCCTCTAGATTTCAGTGATTCTAAGGCCAAAAAGAAGTTGTTTGAAATGTTTGAAAGTTAGCTCACAAGGCCTTACAAGCCAAGGAGCAAAAGAGAAGACAACCCCCTAGCCAACTAAGGCACAAACTAAGACTTTTAGGACTGAAAAACAGAGGAAAAATAGAGGTTTTTGTAGTTCAACACCACCCCAAAAACAGCCCCAAAGTAGTGTGAAAAGATGGCTAAGCAAGTGTGTAAAACAAGCTTAAAGGAAAAGAGATCTTACCCTTGATGCATAGCTACAAAACCAGCCCAAAATCTGAGTCAAAACACCTTTTGGAGCTCCAACAAAGTCCCAAGTAAGCTTCAAGCAACCTCCTCCCAAAGGTAGGCAACTTTGATCAAGGATGCATAGGCAAACTAGGCATATTTCTCTACTTCTATGCACAAGAGGGCAAGAAAGAGAGCTAACTAGAGAGAGAGGCAGAGATTTTTGTCTGAAAATTATAAAGAGAGAGGAGTTTTTAGTGAGAGAAGCTCTCAAACTTCTTCAAGAAGTTCTAACCCTTTAGAAATGAGATATTTGGCTCCATATATAGCAAAAGGCAAGAGTTTGGTTGAAAATTTCTAAGCACGGGACAGCTAGAGGTTGTGTGGAACAGCTGGAGATGAAATATCTTCAAAAAATCTGAGTTTGGGTCACTCTTGGCCGATCAGCCATCTTTGGTGCCGATATGCCACTTATCTGCTACTTTTTTGGCCGATCGGCCAATAAAATCTGTTTTTCAGGCTCAACTTCAAATGGGCATAACTCCTTCATATGAACTCCTTTTTAGGTCATTCTTGTGTCCAAATTGAAGCCCCGAAAGTAAGCTTTCCAATGGTGGCAGCCTTGCATAAAAAGTTTAACTGTGAAAAAAGTTATACCTCTTTTAGTGAAGACTGCTCAGTTTCGGTCCAACCAGAATGATGCCCAACTTCAACCAATCATATCTCCTCCATCCGGAATTGGTTTAGGAGATTATTGAGTGTAAAATGAAGCCCCGGAAGTCTTATTTCCAACAGTGGTGGCCTCATTGCTTAAATCCAAGTGCATAGACAGATAGGCCTGATTTAGCGAGGACCGCTCGACTTTCTCTTAGTGATTCATACCCATCTTCTTCTTCAACTTGGTTTCTTCCCTCTTCTCCTCTTTTCTTCAAATCCAAACCCCTAAAAAAGGTGTTTTTAAAGATTTTTCAATGATTTCATCTCTCTTTCATTCATTTCCACTTTGTCCTCGCTCGGTTTACCGAAAAGCGTAACATTTAACGAAATGCGAGCCTCGGAACATCATAGGAACTTTATTTCAAAAATATTTTGAAAGAGAGGGTTTTAAGATCTAAAAACCATCCAAAATAGCTTTGGTCCAAAATGGGGTGTGTGGTTTGGATTTGACTCTCTCCTTGCCTGAGAAATCGAACATTTGCACTGCATACCTTTCATCACAAAGTAAACCATCAGTAACGCCCAAGTCTTAAGGGCGGTCAAAAATGGGGTGTCTACACACACACGTAACATTAATTTCGTAGAATAGTGATTCGTCCAAGTATCGTACCACAAGGACTAAGAGCATTTTCAAGGGAATAGCTAAAAGAGGCTTATTAGGCATTTCAAAAAATGTGATTCCAATTTTGGGCCTCCAACAAGCTGGCCATTGCACTGGCTACTTTACTATTAATTTTTTTTACTGGCTATAATTGAAGAGCCCTAGAGGCTCTACAAACAAATACAGAAAACTCTTTCCCACCAAATCACTTAATTTTCTTTCATATTTATATTCTCTTATTTGAATTTTTATTCTATTCAATGAGTACATATATTTACATGTTTATGTATATATTATCATCATAGTTTGTTTAGTTGGAATTCTGTCAAACATATGGACTTCTCCAAATCGTTCTATAAATTTTGTATGTTTGTATATGCAACAACCAATTTCTATATATGCAATGGTCAGTCGATTCATATACCACATAGTTTATTAAAAAAAAAATATTTTAAATAATTTTCTTTTTAAATATTCTAAAAAATATTGTCACAAATGTCATATCAATAACCACATCAACACTTAATGCATATGTGGCATGGCACGAAAAATACAGTAATATATATAGTATTTTTATTTTAAAAAATTGGTTAAGTTAGTTTTAAATGTTAACTAAAATAAAGAGTATGGTTAGAGCACACATTAGCTAAAATAATTAGGTAAAATAAAGAGCATATTATTTTTGGACTTTAGCTAGTGAAAAATGAAGAATGTGGTTGGAGATGCTCTAAGAGTATCTCTATCAAACTAGTTATTTTTACTTTTTAGTTAAAATAGTGAATAAATCACTAAATTTCACCTCCATCACATTAGCTATCAAGTTAGTCATTTTAGTTTTGGTGGTTTTAGCTCAATAAATATAACTAGTGATTTCACCTAATTAAACATTAAAAAAATATATTTTTCATATTTTGAAATTAATTGTACAGAGATCGGGGTAGAGGTAAAGGTGCCTAAAGTCAGAGTAGAGAGTCTCAGGCACAGGAGACTTCCTCATCTTTAGAGCCAACTTTGAATGGAGATGATGCCGAGTCCAGTTTCACTGAGGGGACGATGAGCGAGTGCTCCCGGTCTGATAGCAGAAAGGATGATGCTGGCTTTGAGTTACATTCCTCTGACGATAGTGATAGTAATGGTGACAGTGATTGTCATGACCCGAACCTGCCCCTATGGGTTAAGGACATAACCGGCCAGTAATCAAGGGATTATCTACGGCCTCAAACCAAACAAGACATATCTCATCAGAGTAAAGGGGCCAAACGGAAGAAAATTTAAAACTTTTGTCCAATGAGCTATGCTTACATGGCATGTCGAAACATTTCACATATACTTAGTAATAACTCACACCACATACCAGTAGTTAACATCTTGTATACCCAGGATCATTCAAATGCCTAGTCAGCTAAACCAAAAGCTTATATACATAAATGGTCTATCACGACCAATGGAAATAGTAGAAGAAATACAAAAGATCATAAACAAAGCCTCTTGCGTGAGGCACCTGGGCTGACTTCACAAAACTCGAATTCCTTTCTTAAATTCCACTAAGGCTGAGGTTGAACATCCCTTTGCTCACCTACATACATATAAATGAGAGTGAGTTAACGCCCAATGAATAATATCAAAATAAAGAAGTTAATGAATGAGATTCGTTCATAATTGAATCATACTTATAATGTACATATTTGAACCACTATTCTCATTCACACCAGATTTATAAACCTCAACAAAGAAAAATGACCTTAGGTCCAACACATCATGTCCATATGCAAAACGACTTCAGGTCCAATTCTTATATAAAACAATACGACCTTTGGTCCAGCGAACTCTTTATTCAAAACGACCTTTGGTCTAATTCAAACATATCAAACGGCCTCAAGCCCAATTCGAATATATCAGGCGTATCAAACAGCCTAGGGCCCATTCTCTTTATATTCATATCCATACGTATTTCATATTCATGATCATGATCCTTTTCATTCAAACGGCCTTTGGCCCATCACAATATTCAAACATATCAAATGACATATTGGAACAACCTTTGGCCCATCTTTGCATTCATGTCTAACGGCCTTTGACCCAATCATTCATGTCCGACGGCCTTTGGCCCAATCATTCATGTCCGACGGCCTTTGGCCCAATCATTCATGTCCGACGGCCTTTGGCCCAATCATTCATGTCCAACGGCCTTTGGTCCAATCATTCATGTCCAACGGCCTTAGGCCCAATTCAGATATATCAAACATATCAACGACAAACAGTAAATGGCAAATGTCAAATGTCAAATGGCAAACGGCAAACGACCTTAGACCCAATTCAAATATATCAAACATATCAAACGGCCTTGTACAAATTAGGCATATAGAATACTCATTCATATTTCAAATCAACAAATCCATGGAGCTTATACAAAAGTAGCATTTGGAAAGTAACATACTTGAAAATATCTTTACTAAGATACTACTCACAGTGTTCTGCCGGTGGATTTGTCCTTGAGCTCGACCCTACACATTACATAACACATATGGGTCACAAACGATTCAATCCGTTCTTAATTCATACATTCCTGTTAGGCTCCTTTCTTATCATTTTAACTCATTCACAATATTTAATGTATGCCTAAGAGTGTTTGGAAGTGAAAGAGAGCGGAAAAACAGAACACATAACACCTTTTCAAAATTTCAAAAATAGGGGTCCCCGCTCGAGCACAAGTTTCCCCGCTCGAGCGGACCCCCTTTGTCTGTAAAAGTGCTGGTCACCTCATTAATATGCTCGAGCCTTACTTTGGACGCTCGAGCTGAATGTCAACTACATGGCTTGACACTCGAGCGTGAATCTCCCCGCTTGAGCGGACATAATGTTTGCAAAACTTCTGGGAACCAACATTTCACACTCGAGCGGGGTTTTCCCTGCTTGAGCGGACATGCCAAATTCTAAGTTTTCCAGAACTGTTCTTGAAGTTCAATTTTGATGTTCAAAGGCTCCAAACTCATGATTTTGGTTCAAAAACATGCAAACACATTATACTATATGAGAATATAAGAGTATGAGACCAAATTGTTCAAAATCATAACCCAATTCTCAAATAAATCTTCATTTCTTTTGTATGATCAAAACCCATGCATTCAAACTTCATACAAAATTCATATCTCTATCAATTCAACATACATGTTAGTCTTTGACCCCAATTCCATTTCAAATAGCACCAATGATGCTCATAACCATGAAACTCAACAAAACTATGCTTGCATGTATGCTTCAATGCTCAATTTTTCATAATCAACATATTTCATGCTAGCTTATGCAAATTCATGGCAATTTCCTACATGCCTGTGCATTTTAGACTTCAATTCCATCATAATTAACTCAATTCAAGCCCTTGATCATCATCTAACATGCATTCACAAAACCACAACTTAAACTTGTGAATTTACTCACCTAGGAGCTTCAATCTTCACAAATTCTTGTTAATTCTTGAGTATAGCTTCCCAATCCACAATCTTTGAGTCAAAATGCACAATTCTCCCTCTTTCTCTCTCTAGAATCGACACACTCTCTCTCTAGAGAGCAAATTCAAATTTTGAGTTTAACAAAAGATGAGGGACTTGAGTGTGAATTGCCTATTTATAGGCTCTCTTAATCACACTTCATTAACACTAATTAATTGAGCACCATTACATCAGTTTAATCTAATTAATCTGATCTAAATCAATTTTCAATTAAATTTCACCGTAGACTCTAAAAATTACGCTAATTACAATGGCGTAATCAATTTCGGTTTTTGTGGCGGATAAGGCCTTCAATTTAAATTCTAAAGCAGATAATCAACCAGATTTTCCTACGATAAATAGATAGAAATTCAAAACCACATATATTCATATAAATGGCACTCAAAATCATATCAAGCACATAATCACAATCACAATCATAATCAAGATTAATTAGCATAACACGGACCAGGGTTATCACAGTGATCTTGAGTCCTCTCCTCGGAAGAGGATGAAGAGGGCCTCTCGATGCACCTGATGCAACTGACACTGATTTTTGCATTCTTTTTACTCTTTTCTTTTGCTTTGGTAGTTCGAAAGTTTGTATAGCTTCAGATAGGTTTTTACTTTTTATTTTGAAAACTTGCATTTCTCTTTTATAAAAACTATGATCGGGGTCGAACCCTGCAGCTTTATAAAAGAAAGGATTTCGTTTTGCATAGCATCTCGAGCATGGCACAACACTTGCATAAAAAATGACTGTATTTGAATTGAAACTGAGAACGATCATATTTGAACAAGTTCGTAACCGAATATTGAGCCTATAACTGGCCAAAATATAAAATACAACTCAATAAAGGAAAAAAAAAATAAAAACAACTTAAACACACCTATTTACACTTGCTAGATACAAAAGACTTAAAACAAGACTTAAAAACAAAGAGGGCAGACATAACACTACTGCCAAACTATTTGGTCGACATGCTTAGCCGACCGGCCAAGACCTGCGGCTGGACAACTGGCAACAACTGTCAACCACTCACACAACCTTATCTTCTATAAAGGTCTTCTCTTGATATTTCTTCGACAAAACCTCATCTTTTCTACTGTTTTCTTTGAAAATGGAGATTTTGCTTGTTGTGGGGGTCGAGTAAATTATTACGTAGGATAGCCGAATATATTAAAGAAGGAAACTAGATCATGTACTATACGGCGCCAGCCCTGAGGGACGGAGGCCGAATATGAAGATCAGCCTCTATATCAGTTGTAGATTGGGCCGAATATGAAGAGATAGCCGAATGAGCGGTTCATTGGACAAAAGGTAGGCCCAACCATCAACATCGAGGATGATTATAAATAAGAGGAGCATCAGCCAAAAGGGGTATGTGAGAACAAATAAGTTTAACTTGAGATATAAGCAACCAAGAGAGTATACACTGACTTACCCGTCGGAGTGCTAATTCCGGCACCCCGGACCGAAGTGTTCATTCTTTTTCAGGTGACTAGCTGAGGATCACAAGCGTCCTACTGGATCCAAAGAGTATTTCCAAATCACTTATCCACAATTGGTGCCGTCTGTGGAAATACTCTAGCATATCCATGGCGGGCGCAATAGAGATCCTCTGATAGTCGTTAACGACCTTATGCGACGAGAAGAAACCACTTCAAGCAACATGCTTGGGCTCGAGACCATCGCCTCACGAAGAACCTTGAACTTCGACTCAGTTGCCCAGACCTCACCCTCGACATCAGCACATGAGACAATGCAACCGATTATGGATCAGGCGAAGCAAAATAAACAGAGGTTGGAAAACATGATCGCTGAGAACGAGCGCCTTCGACAGGATTTGGCCTTGGAGGTGGCAAAATCCCAACAAGCTGCACACCAAGATCCGGGACGACCTCTGAATAGGGATGGTCAACGACCTCGAGTTTGGAGACAAGATAGTGACGGTGATTCTGACTCATCATCCCCAGAATCCAAAAAGAATGGACGAATCGAAACCTCCAGTTCCTCCGAAGAGAGTAGGCGTGCTCGGAATAAGCGAAGAAGAAATGGTTCAGACAAAGAAGATTAACATGACCCCTTTGTTCGAAGGATTGCAAGGGCAGTGCTACCCAAAAAGTTCAAAGCTCCATCGTTCACCCTGTACGATGGAAAATCGGACCCCACAGATCACATCCGTCATTATATGCAAGCCATGACGCTACATGCAAATGACGAGGCCCTCATGTGTCGAATATTTTTGAGCAGTGTGGGACCTTTGGCCGTTAGATGGTACTATAAATTGGAGCCAACATTGATTAAGAGCTTCCATCAACTCCAAAAATCCTTCAGGGCAAGGTTCATCACCAATGAGGTCCAGCCAAAGCAGGCCGATTCTCTCTGGGCAATGCAAATCCAACTAGGGAAAACCCTACGAACGTATTTGGTGTGCTATTGGGAATGCTTTAATCTCGTAGATGATGCCTGCAATGACTCCAGGGCCATCACCACCTTTAAAATGCGGTTGCATCTTAGTAGTGCCCTCCGCAGCTCCTTAACCAGAAGGCCCCCCCAAAACAGTCTGGTCGTTGATGAAGAGAGTTGAGGAATATTGCAAAGTGGAAGATGACGCCCTACGGGTCAAAGCCGAGTACAAGGCCAGCAAGATGGCCCCATCTAAAATTGTTCAGCCGATAAATTTTGTACCGTCACGGAGCCCTGAACCACGAAATCGGACTAAACAAGACAAAAGATGAGATTCGCGCCGATCAAACGACCAATGTCCACACCAATCTAATGAACAACTTCAAATAGATAACAGGCGCATAAGGTGCGTGGACAAGAAATATGGGGAGTTGTCAGAGCCGATCAGCACGGTTATTTCTAAAGTACAACATCTATCGTTCTTCAAATGGCCACCCAAGATGGTGGCACCTCCCGACACGAGGAGAAGGGATAGGCGGTGTGAATATCACAAAGACCACGGTCATGATACTGAAAGTTGTTATGCTTTGAAAGATCACCTTGAGGAGTTGGTACAAGACGGTCGACTTAAGCAACACGTCCGAAAGAACGACTCAACCAAAACAGTTGCTCTACGGCAGGATTCGCCTCCACTCGACGTAATCCATATGATATACAGCTTGCCGACGGCATCCGCCGTACATACAATTCAGTCACATCCTAACCCCCAAAAGAAAATCAAACCAAAGAAACGACCTCACGAAGTTGCGAGTATTACTTTCGATGATTCAGATTTGGCCGGCGTGATGCTCCCCCACATTGATCCCTTGGTCATCGAGCTATGCGTAAACCGATTCACCGTTGAGCGTGTTCTCATTGATCAGGGGAGCACTTTGGAAGTTATGTACTACAAGACCTTCGTCAAACTCAGCTTCACTGAGTCGGACCTGGCTCCAGCTCATTACCCGTTATTCGGCTTCAACGTTAATTCGGAATATCCATTGGGCAAAATCACACTGCCAGTTCAAGCGGGCTCCCGATCAGTAGATGTGGAATTTTTGGCTGTCAAGCTTCCTTCGGCGTATAATCTTATCATGGGACGAACTTGGCTGCATATCATGTAGGCCGTGCCAAGCACCTATCATCAACTACTTCGCTTCCTGACTGAACGCGACATTGAACAAATTCGTGGTTCCCAGAAATCGGCACAAACATGTTATCTTCTCACCGCAAAGACATCAAGAGAGCTGGAAGTGAATTCTATTGAGGTGCCAGATCGATAGAGCCTCGACGATTTTGGAAAGCTTCCAAGTGAAAAGGCAATCGAAGATCTGGATCGAGTTGAAATTGACAGGAACCCTGATAGGTTCTTCATGGTCGGCACTTCCCTAAATAAAGTTGACAGGCAGCAACTAGTCTCCTTCTTACTCGATAACCTTGATGTATTTGCATGGTCACCATATGAGATGCCAGGGGTGGATCCATCTGTTTCTCAACACTGATTAATCGTTGACCCCAAATGTAAGCCGATTATTCAGAAAAACCAGTGGTCAGCCACAGCACACACTGCTGCCATTATTGAAGAAGTTCACCGGTTACTTGATGCTGGAGCAATCCGCGAAGTGACTTATTCTACATGGCTGTCGAATACTGTGGTTGTAAAGAAGAAAAATGGAACTTGGCGTGTTTGTGTGGATTTCATGGACTTAAACAAAGCTTGTCCCAAAGATTGCTTTCCCCTCCCCATAATTGACCAACTTGTAGATGCAACGACATATCATCAACATATAAGCTTCTTGGATGCATACAGGGGCTACCATCAAATTGCTATGCATCCGGAGGACCAAGACAAAACTGCATTCCTCACCCTAAGAGGAACTTATTGCTATAAGGTTATGCCTTTTGAGCTGAAGAATGCGGGGGCAACCTACCAAAGACTAGTCACTGCCTTGTTCAAAGAGCAACTCGGCCGTACTATGGAAGTATACATCGATGATATGGTGGTCAAGTCCAAAGAAAAGCAAACTCATCTAGCCGATCTGGAAGAGACATTTGGCATTCTTCGCAAATACAAAATAAAGCTGAATGCTTCCAAATGCACCTTTGGTATCGGATCCAGCAAATTCCTTGGCTATATTGTTAACTACCATGGAATCGAAGCCAACCTGAGGCAAATCACAACAATTCTAGAGCTCGCCTCTCCTTGGTTGGTCAAAGAGGTTCAGAAGCTGATGGGAATGGCTGCCGCACTCAACAAATTCATCAGTCGGTCTACAGATTGCTGCCGGCAATTCTTTCATACCCTTCATCAGGGCAAAGCTTTTGTATGGACCCTCGAGGGTGAAGCCGCTTTGGAAGGTTTAAAGACTTACCTCCGACCAGTTCCGCTCTTGACAACACCTTTGGCAAGTGATCCACTCATTTTATATCCGCGCTTCCGATCGGGTCACAACAGATCGTTAAAGAAGAACTTAGGGGCAAGCGATTTATTATGTGAGCAAAGCAATGGTTGACACCAAAACACGCTACCTTCCGTTGGAAAAACTCGTCTTGGCTCTCATCATGGCAGCTAGAAATTTGATGCATTACTTTCAGGGCCATACCATTGGGGTACTAACGGACTACCCCCTCCGGTCAGTACTTCGTAGTACAAAAGCATCGAGGCGCGTTTCAAAGTGGGCTCTCGAACTCGACAAGTATGATATTCAATTTCTGCCTAAGACCTCAATCAAGGGGCAAGTGCTCGCCGACTTTGTGGTCGAATTCACTGGAGGCCTCGCCAACTTTAAGTTTGATTAGATTCAACCTAAGTCGAACTGGAGAATTTATGTTGGGGACATTTGGTAGTTGTATTGTGACGGATCGTCCAACCAACGTAGCAGTGGGGCAGGCGTAGTGATCATGGCTCCCAACGGGGCAATAATTGAGCAGGCTGTAAAACTGGGCTTCGATGCATCGAACAATGAGGCCGAATATGAAGCATTGTTAACCGGCTTACAGAATGCACATCTCTTTGGTGCTCAGCGTCTGTTTATTTTCTGTAATTCAAAGCTAGTCATGAACCAATTGAAAGGGGAATACGCAGCCAAAAATGACCGTATGGCAGCTTACATGAAAACGGCGAATTCTTTGCTAGCAAAATTTGACCATCATGAACTAAATCAAATAACCCGAGATTAGAATACACATACAGATGCCCTGGCCTGCTTAGCCTCCGCCATCAACTCAAAAATCAAACGGACAATTGAAGTAGGATTCATCCCTGAGCCGAGCATCACCCCCTCAGAGTCAATTCAAATTAATGTCATAGAATCAGGTCCAAGTTGGATGGACCCTATCACTGCATTCCTATCTTCTGAACAGCTCCCAGCAGATAAGAAAGAAGCAAACAAATCGCGAAACAAAGCCTTGCGGTATTACTTGGATCCGCGAGGAAAGCTCTACAAAAAATCAATTTCTGGTCCATATCTAGAATACATTCATCCGGACAGAGTCGAAGAACTCCTGACTGAAATACATGAAGGTAGTTGTGGTGCCCATTCCGGCGAGCGCTTTTTGGCTCATCGAGCTGTAACACAAGGGTATTATTGGCCGACTATGAGAGCTGATGCCGAGTGTTACGTCAAGAAATATGAACAGTGCCAGAAGTTTTCCCCTTTAACCCATTTGTTAGCTGAAGAGTTAAGCTCTATCACCAGTCCTTGGCCGTTCGCCCAATGGGGACTTGACATCGTCGGACCATTACCTCGTGCCCCGGGCAACAAGCGAATTTTGACTGTCACGAAAAATTACTTCACAAAATGGGTCGAAGTGGAGGCACTAACGCACATTCGAGATACTGATGTTAAGCGTTTTGTATGGAGAAATATCGTAACACGATTCGGCATTCCAAGAGCACTTATTTCAGACAATGGCACCCAGTTTGATGGTGGCGTCTACCGGGAACTGTGCAACACATATGGTATTCGGCCTTATTTCTCCACGCCGGCTTATCCACAGAGCAATGGTCAAGCTAAGCCTCTAACAAAGCCATCTTGGATGGCATAAAAAAAAGGCTAGAGAAAGCCAAAGGCAGATGGGTCGAAGAATTGCCGAGTTTGTTGTGGGATCATCGCACTACACCAAGGCGATCCACTGGGGAAACGCCATTTGTTTTATGCTTTGGAACCCAGGCAATCATCCCCCTGGAGATCGGCCTCCCAACCTTGAAATCAAAAGTTTTTGATATGGGCCGGAATGACATGATGTTGGCCTTGGATTTGACTCTGATTGAAGAACGACGAGACCGTGCCCTTGCGTCCATGGCACGATACCAACAACAGCTTGCTAAGTCATATAATAACATGTTCAGCTACGCCGCTATACACCAGGAGAATTGGTCCTCAAGAAAGTACTTCTGGCTGCCAGAAATTCGACTGACGGAAAACTAGGTCCTAACTAGGACGGCCCTTATCAGATCGATTCAATTGCGAGAACAGGGGCATATCGGCTCAAAGACATGCCTAGGAGAAGTCTACCATGTCCTTGAAATTCCACGCATTTGCGTAAATTTTATCATTAACCCGACATGTGGGGCATGATAACTTGTTTTGAGTACTCACGGTGTACAACTTTCACTTTTATAATACAAGATTTCTTATCTCACTATATGGAATTTTAGTTCGAAGCTAAAAGCCTCCGAATTCGGAGCCCCATTAGTGAATGCCACTTTTGGGCCGAATAAGCCTCCGGATTCAAAGCGCCCTTCGTGGATCTCACGATTGGCCAAGTTAAAAGCCTCCAAATTCGGAGCCCCATCAGTGAATGCCACTTTTGGGCCGAATAAGCCTTCGGATTCGAAGCGCCCTTCGTGGATCTCACGATTGGCCAAGTTAAAAGCCTCCAAATTTGGAGCCCCATCAGTGAATACCACTTTTGGGCTGAGTAAGCCTCCAGATTCGGAGGGCCCTTCGTGGATCTCACGATTGGCCAAGTTAAAAGCCTCCGAATTCGGAGCCCTATCAGTGAATGCCACTTTTGGGCCGAGTAAGCCTCCGGATTCGGAGGGCCTTTCATGGATCTCACGATTGGCCAAGTTAAAAGCCTTCGAATTCAGAGCCTCATCAGTGAATGACACTTTTGGGCCAAGTAAACCTCTGGATTCGGAGCACCATTTATGGATCTCACGATTGGCCAAGTTAAAAGCATCCGAATTTGGCGCACCCTTCATGGATCTCACGATTGGCCAAGTTAAAAGCCTCCGAATTCAGAGCCCCATCAGTGAATGCCACTTTTGGGCTGAGTACGCCTACGGATTCGGAGCGCCCTTCGTGGATCTCACGATTGGCCAAGTTAAAAGCCTCAGAATTCGAAGCCCCATCAGTAAATGCCACTTTTGGGCCGAATAAGCCTCTAGATTCGGAGCACCCTTTGTGGATCTCACGATTGGCCAAGTTAAAAGCCTCCGGATTCGGAGCGCCCTTTGTGGATCTCACGATTGGCCAAGTTAAAAGCCTTCGAATTCAGAGCCCCATTAGTGAATGCCACTTTTGGGCCGAATAAGCCTCCGGATTCAAAACGCCCCTCGTGGATCTCACGATTGGCCAAGTTAAAAGCCTCCGAATTCAAAGCCCCATTAGTGAATGCCACTTTTGGGCTGAGTAAGCCTCTAGATTCGGAGTGCCCATCGTGGATCTCACGATTGGCCAAGTTAAAAGCCTCCAAATTCAGAGCCCCATCAGTGAATGCCACTTTTGGGCCGAGTAAGCCTCCGAATTCGGAGCCCCATCAATGAATGCCACTTTTGGGCCGAATAAGCCTCCGAATTTGGAGCACCCTTTTTGGATCTCATGATTGGCCAAGTTAAAAGCCTCCGGATTCGGAGTGCCCTTCGTGGATCTCACGATTAGCCAAGTTAAAATCCTCCGAATTTGGAGCCCCACCAGCGAATGCCACTTTTGGGCCAAGTAAGTCTCCGGATTCGGAGCGCCCTTCGTGGATCTCACGATTGGCCAAGTTAAAAGCCTCAAGATTCGGAGCCCCATCAATGAATACCACTTTTGGGCTGAGTAAGCCTCCGAATTTGGCGCGCTTTTTATATATTATGATTGACAAGCATAAATGTTGTTGGCGAAAAATAAAAAATGGAAGATGATTATCACTGAATTTATAAACATAAATTGAAACAACATGCAAACATTTAAAATAATATGTTCCATTGAATTGATCAATAATACATAATTCGCTCCCAATCTACGTTAGAGCGATACAATATGTTCAGTCTTATTCGGCATCCCCCTCGTCGTCGCTCTTTTCGACTTCGAAAGCCGCAAAGGGAAAATGATGAATCTAATATAATAGTGAGGCCGAATTAACGCCGACTACCCGGAGAGCCTCTGCGGCCTGGCGAGCCTTGATCCAATCGTGCTTAAATCCACGGTTCTCACATCGGTAGACCTCCTCGGTGAGATTTTCCTTAGTCTTCTGTATCCCAACTTTTCGGCCCTCATGGAAGCCTTTTTCATAAGCCCTGGTCCTTGCCGCCTCTTTTGCAAACATGCTTGCCGTATCACGATCAGCAATAGCATGACTTATGAGCCGTTGGGTCACCCTTTCTTCCACAATTGGGTTAGCTTGGCCGATCGATTATGCTTCGACAGTTTTGACCTTCCGTAGCTCGCGCTCAGCCTTCTCCGCACGAGCTTCCAAGCTTTAAATGCGTTCATCCTTCTGCTCTATCTCCCGCCGTGCAGCACGAAGGCGCATACTGATCTTATAGGCGGTATACAACCCTCTCACTGCTCCATGGATGCCCTCCCGAAACACTTCGAAGTTAGGTTGACCGACCATCGATTGCTAAACTTCGGGTGGAAAAATTTATCAAGCAAACTCGACTGCCACATTTGGGTCGTATACAACTGATTCTGCTTCCATCATCGGTTTGTTCCCCACAAAAACCACAAAACTCAATGGGTGCGGTGTCGCACTTGTCTCTCATTTCAACATGGTGGAGGGGAGCTGCCCCGTTGCTGTTTTTTCCTTCTGGGTGACCTACTTCGTCGATGATGGGACTGGCATTTTTCACGTTCCCTCGATGTCCTACTCCTCGTGCGTGAAGCCTTGCACCTCGATTCATCTGTGTGTCCAACTTCGCGAGTGTTCTCCCTCTCCTTTGCTGTTGAAAAATAGCCTTCTAGACATCTAGTTTGGACACCAATATGGACCATAAATGAACACAGCCCCCACCCATCCTATTAATCGAGGGTGCTGCATTCTCTTCAATGTTGTGCGCCACAAACTGACATGGATCAGCGGTCTTTTTCATTAATTTGGCGGTCCGTGTTCATTACCTTACTGGGGCAAAGGCAGATTCATTGATCTATTCGGCCTAAATATCGGAGCTCCGAGCCGAATTGCTATTGCGCCCCAGCAAACCTCTCAACCTGCTGGGGCAAGTGCAGATTCATCAATTTATTTAGCCTAACTATCAAAGCTTCGAGCCGAGTTGTCATGATGCCTCAACAGATTTTTTTCAATTGCCATTTTTAGGCGGTCCTGTTTAATTTTGTTGAGGTAAGGGCAGATTTATTAATCAGCTTCATCAATCTATTCGGCCTAAATACTAGAGCTCCTAGCCGAATTGCGATTGTGCCCCAGCAAATCCTTGAACTGCTATTTTTAGGCGGTCCCATTCATCAACCTGCTTCGGCAAGGGCAGATTCATCAATCTATTCGGCCTAAATATCAGAGCTCCGAGCCGAATTGTCATGATGCCTCAGTAGATTTTTTCAATTGCCGTTTTTAGGCGGTCCTGTTTAATTTTGTTGAGGCAAGGGCAGATTTATTAATCAACTTCATCAATCTATTCGGCCTAAATACCAGAGCTCCTAGCCGAATTGCGATTGTGCCCTAGTAAATCCCTGAACTGCTATTTTCAGACGGTTCTGTTCAATGTTGCTGAGGCAAGGGCAGATTTTTCAATCAGATTTATTAATCTATTCGGCCTAGATATCAATGCCATGCGTTATGGCGTTCCTATGCCCCAGCAAATCCCTGAACTACCGTTTTTCGGCGGTCCTGTTCATCAACTTGCTGGAGCAAGGGCAGATTCACTAATATATTCGGCTAAGTTACAGTGCTATATAGTTATTTTTGCGCTGGATTAAGTCAGTAGTTTGTTCATCACATTTCATGTTTTTACATCTTACTTAGCCAATTAACAAGCACATTCATCAAGCAGAAAGGCACAAGCAAGGTAGAAAGGCAAAAGCAATTTTCATTCATAAATTGAGCACAAACAGAAGTCATTTTACAAATGAAAACTACCATACGTTAGCTTCTGACAAAAACAAACAATCAAACTTCTAACAAAGTCTAACAAAATCTATATACACAAAATACCAAAATAAAATGAAAAATACTTGCTCTAGGTCTTTGAGGTCGACTCCTGACTCAACGCCCACCGTCAGACGGAATCAATCTCGATATCACGTTAGCGGTAGCTAAGGCTTTGAGTCAGCCGTGTTTGAATCCCCTGTTCTTGAACTTCGACACTTCTTCTACGTAATTCTCCAAAGCCGTATCCTTGCCAGCTTGGAACGACTTGGAGATCTCGGATTTGGCGTTCGCCATCGCCCTCTTTGGCTCCTCCGAAACAGCCTCCAACTTGCCAATTGTCTCGTTGGCTAGTTTGAGCGCTTCTTCGCTGGCACTCGCCCTCTCTTTGGTGGCCAGT
Source organism: Camellia lanceoleosa (assembly GCA_025200525.1). Lineage (NCBI taxonomy): Eukaryota > Viridiplantae > Streptophyta > Magnoliopsida > Ericales > Theaceae > Camellia > Camellia lanceoleosa. The sequence continues at coordinate 104,436,953 of CM045767.1, read as the reverse complement.
CTCAGTCGGTCAGCAGCTTTGGCTTTATCTCTTTCAGCATCGGCCCTCGCTTTCTCTGCCGCTGCTTTCATGGCCTCAGATTCGGCTCTAAGAGAGGCCTCAGCTGCCTTCCCCTTCTCGTTTTCCACTTTGGCTATGAGAAAGCCGATCTATTCGATAGCATCATGTTGGCAACGGCCAATCTCCGCTATCCTTCCTGCCGCCTACAAAATAAGAAATCGGTAAGCCAATATAAAATTTTCTTTAGTTTTGCACAATTACAAAGATCACGTACCAATGTCACCGACTAAGTAGCTAATGCGATAGAGAGTAGATCGTGCTCTGCCCTAAAGGTTGCTCTATCAACCGGTAGAGAAATAAAGGAGGCCAAGCTCAAGGCCACAGCGGGGTCTTTTACAGCCGATGCATCGAAAGCAACTGGCGTGTTCCTTATCCTTGGTTGTATTATAAACGGCATGACCAAGTCCAACTCTTCCATTCGTGGCCGTTTATCCACTAGGTCTTCCGAATAACCGGCTTCTTGTTCGGCGGGACGTTTCTCCCACCCTTTGCTCCACCTAGTCAACAGGCTCCGTATCGGCCATATCAATCTGAACCATCTCAACGGAAGCAGGTGGAGTCTCTTCCCTAGCGTCGGGTGGAGGAGGCAGAGATTCATTTCGCTCAGCCTCGGTTCTCCGACGAGCAACCATCCTCTCAGCATTCCTCCGCCTGGCCATTTGAGTGAATGACTCGCTAGCCATGTTGTTAGGATACGAGCCGAGTTAGTCCCCCAAGTCGGTGAAAATCTCTTCGAAGGACACATTGGCTCGGCCAGAAGCAAATGGAGGATTAAGGCTGGCTTCTTCAAAAGCCAAATTTAGTGCCGCATCAACCTCTCTCTCTGATCCGTCAGATCTGACTTGAGGTGGTTGATTCGGCTGCTCGGCAAGCCCTTCGGCTACTTGTTCGTCCATCGGCTCTAAGTCTGATGCCTCAAAACCAATCTGCCTAAGGTTCTTGAAGCTAGGAAAAACAAGCGTCGTACGGTGTTGTTCACCACTCGGAATAGGAATATTATCAGCGGCCGAAAAAGGTAGTGTAGGTCAGCTCGTATCTCAAAAGAATGTGAGCCGCCCTCTCCTGCTTCTGAAGATTCAAACGGCCGAAGAACTGGAGTGCGGCTTTGATCTGCGCAAGTACAGCTTCGTCGGCCGAAATGAGAATTTTTTCATGTCGTTTCCTACACAAATAAAACGGTAAGTATGTAAAAGTTGAACCAAGTAGATATTTAAATAAAAACGCGTGGGGGATTAAACGGCAACCTGGTTCGCCTCTTTGCTTAGGCACTGGATCTTGACGATCTTCACCCTCACCGAATTCCCAGTTGCCATAAACAACGACCATGACATCATCAGCACGCTTACCAGAGTCAAGCATTGTCACCAGATGATGGTCGGTGTCCTTGGCCCTGAGGAAATAGCACCCCTACCGACTAGTGGATTTGGCTAAGGCATAACAATTCCGAATGGCTGGGATTCCAAGGTTAAGCCTAAGGCGCCGGTTTAGTTCTACAATCCCCATTATTATTCTGAAAAATTCACGTTTGGTTGAGAAGGGATTAAACCCTAATGGCAAAGGACATCCTTCAAAAGTGGATGAAGGGAGAAACAGACTCCCCCCTCAGCAATTGACAGGAGAGCAAAGATGATTGTACTTTCGTCGGTCCTCTCTGTGTCAATCATGTTCTCTGCCAAGAGTGACAGATGGACGTCATCAGGAATGGAAAAATGACGACGGAAACGAGAGACTCGCTCTGCCGAAAGAAGGGCTCTCAGATGTTTTGCCATCATAGAAGGTAAAATGGACACTCTAAATAGTAAACAAACAAGGAAAATGAGTCAAAATGGAAGAGAGAATAACTTACAAGAAATGAGGACAATGAAAAACGGAAAGAAGTTGCAGAGGGTGTGAAGCGAGGGAGGTGAATTGACAGCCAACGAGAAACCTTGTGCATTCGAAAAAGCATACAAACGAAGAGACAACACGGTTTCAAATTGTATTAAATGAATGAAGCGTATGAAGGGGCAGGAAATTGTCATCATGCCTAAAAAGAGTAGGCGTTTTGACGCTTGCATTGGAATAAGGGAAACTGCTGTATTTTTTTACTCTCTAAGTCCAAAACCAAACATGCCGTCTAACTGACATTAGTAGGATGTTTGGGGGGCAATTATGGAGGCCGAGTACATTATTACGTAGGATAACCAAATATATTAAAGAAGGAAACTAGATCATGTACTATACGGCTCCAACCCCGAGGGACGAAGGCCGAATATGAAGATCGGCCTCTGTATCAATTGTAGATTGGGCCGAATATAAAGAGATAGCCGAATGAGCGGTTCATTAGACAAAAGGTGGGCCCAACCATCAACATCGAGGACGATTATAAATAAGAAAAGCATCAGCCAAAAGAGGTATGTGAGAAAAAATAAGTTTAACTTGAGATATAAGCAACCAAGAGAGTATACATTGACTTACCCGTCGGAGTGCTAATTCCAGCACCCCCGACTGGAGTGTTCATTCCTTTTCAAGTGACTAGCTAAGGATCACGAGCGTGCTACTGGATCCAAAGAGTATTTCCAAACCACTTCTCCACACTTGTGGAGAAGCTCAAAGATTGGACAGCCACTTTAGACGGCATGGAAAAGGTGAATTTCAACGGTTTTCACATAAACGCTTTTTTTACTTTGAGTCGCACTTCACTTTGTTTTCCGTTCCTCCATGCCGCTGCCCGCTATTGGGACCCGATTACTCATGTGTTTCACTTCGAAACATAGGAGATGTGTCCTACTCTCAAAGAGTTTCAAACGTTAATGGAGTCCCGGTGCGATGAGGAAATTATGCCTCAAACCTTTTTTGGCCATGCACAGGCTCTTGAATAGATGTGTGGCCTCCCTTTCAAAGGGCTAAATCTTTGGCTCATGATGGAGAGTTAGACATTCGTGGCCTGATTCACTGTTTTTCCTACATTGGGAATAGGCGTGATCTTCCTTGGCGAGGTTATCTCCAACATGCCCTCTGCATATGCTTGTTCGCCCATTATCTTCTTGCCCCTAGTGGTAGCAGAGTTAGCATCTGACTGATTGAAGTGGCTCAACACCTCAAGGAGGGCCGAAGTTGTATAGGTCTGGCAGTGGCCGAAACCATAATAGGTTTGGACGCTTTCCATCGACGAGAGACTTCTCAGTTTGTGGGAAGTCCACTACTTCTTCAGGTATTGTTTCCCACCTTTTCTCATTTATGATTTCTCACATCACTTTGGCACTCACTCTCTATTTTTTCTCAAAGCCCTTTTCTTACTTTTCTCTCAATGCACATCTCTCTATTCTTTAGTCTCCCTTCTTTTTATCCCTTTCTAGGTGTGGTTGATAGATAAGCTGAAGGTCGTGGACCCTTGCCCCGAGTATTCGACTAGATCCTACTTCTTTCGGTCGCAACTAGTGAACTTCCCCACAGAGGGGTTGTGGTGCGAATGGATGTGTAGTAGATCCACGACTGATATTGCTTGGTGATGCCCCTAGCTTAACTTATCCGAGATGAGCTATAACATGTCCTGCCAGTCAGGCATACAATTGATCGGCCTTACACACTATGTGTTCTATTTGCCATTTTGGTTCAGACACCAGTTTGGACGTGATTAGACTCATCCAAATGAGGGGATAGAACATCCAGCTTCATTTCCAGTCCATGCTTCGCACTTGGTTCGATACCTCGTTGCTTAGGGGATGAGAGAGCTTTTAGCCCCTGCTGCCAATTTCAGTTGTGCACTTTCTGGAGAGTGCTTGGTTTGGCTTGAGGATAAGACACAAGTTGGGCCATCCTTGGTAGCAAAGACGTTTGAGAGTGCGAGCAAGAGGCAGATGACCATCACCTAACTTAGCTATGCCCCTAGTTTATTGCCTTGACTTTTCTTTTCAAGTGTTATAATGTAAAAGTAACTTTGATTTAACCTGAGAGTTGAAGGGTCTACTTGTGTTGAAATCATGTAATTAAAGTTGTGAGTACTAGAAATTTTCCTTTTTGATCCAAAAAATGATCTGTGTTGCAAAAAGTAAAATTTTGAGAAAATCAACTTCATTAAAACTTTCCAAAAACAAATTTTCACAAACGTTCAATACCTAACACATGTGAAATTAATCTTACAACCCTGAATCAAGAAGATTACAATTGCCCACAACTGCATTCACTTTCACTATTGTTCTGCCCCTTGTTTCATCTTGCAACTAGACCCTTCTGCCAAATGAAGGTAAACAAATCAGCCAATAGTGAGATGGGTCGAGCAACAATAGATAGAACAGAGCAACAATAGATAGGACAGTTGAGTTGAAAGTGATTATGGCCGAACTTCAAGATGAAGTTGCTTATATATCCCAAAAATGAGAATCAGGCTTTACGTAGTTCGATTAGGGTTCCCTCGAGTATTAACTCTCTCCTTTTGCGCTCTAACTTTTGCCAAAGCCGTCATTTCGAGTTTTCAACCTTGTGAGCTTTATTTTTATTTATTTCTAATTTTTCACGCTCTAACTTTTGCCTGGGTCGCCCTTTCAGGTTTTCAGCCTAGTGAGCCTCTCAGGGATGGTATTTTTTCAACTTGTCCATGTTGATCGATTGTAAGAACTCCAGGCCATCTAAATCTATATGGATGATTGCTCCTCCTGACCAGACGGATTTGATAATGTAGAAACCAGTCCAATTGGGTCTGAACTTGCCCCTAAGATAATGGATAGGAGCTCGGTTGTCTTTGAGCACCATATCTCCTTCTTTGAGGTTTCTGGATTTGACTTTCTTGTTGAAGGCCCTGGCAATTTTGCGCTAATATCCTTGGACATGATACAACGCCTTCAACATCCTCTCGTCGAACAACATTAACTCTTTGAATCTGTTCTTGTCACGACCCAAGCCCGCCCCTATGGGTTTAGCATCGTAACTGGCCAGTAATCCTTGGATTACCAAAGGCCTCTTAACAGAATATCATATAGTTAGGGGCTACGGAAGCAAATATACAAAATATATGTGGTCCAATGAGCTGTGATAACATACATGGGACAGAATTTGAAACTTTATACTCATATATGTGACATTGTAAAAGCATTTGTCTTACGTCACTTGAGCCATTTATACAAAACTTTCAAACACATGTTCAGTCCAGACATAAACATTTAGGAAGCACAAAAGTTCTAAACATAAAAGCTTAGGCAGATCTCAAAAAGGAACCTCCACGGGAGACACGATAGCTGGTTGACACCAAAACTCTAGGCGGCAGCTTAGGCCTGGTCACGTGCTTGCTCACCTACATACATAATATAAATAGTAAGCGGAAGCCTGGTGAATAATAACGGAATAAAGGATTTTAATGAATGATGTCCATAAAGATTCAGAAATCATAATTCAAATTCATAACAGATTCAGATTCATATTCATATTCTTGTTCAGATCATATACAGAAATCAGAGTTCATGCTTAATCATACGTGGTATATCCATTAGCGCTAATAGAACAGATACAAAACAGATGCAGAACATATGGTGGTTATGAATAACCAGTTCCATAAAGGAACCTTCGGATCCGGGTAATAGAAAATAGACATGCTGAGCCCCATGAGGGAGCCTCCTGTACGGGTAACAGATGACAGACATAATAAGTTTCATAATGGAACCTCCGATACCGGGTAACAGCTAATAGATATCACATGATGCTAAGAATGCCACAAATACATTGTCAGAAATTGGACAATCATTCATTGCACAGAACATATCATTTCAGAAAATAAATCTTAATTCATGATACAGAAATAAATAAAGTTGAACCTAGCTTTACTAAGTTATTACTCACAGTTGGCTTCGAGTACAGACAGACAGAACAGGCTAATCAAACGTTCTACGGCACGTGACCTACATTAACATATAACAAATACACACCTAAAACACACGTTCGAATTGTACATAACTTATTTCACTTGTTCTTAGTGTGTTTCTACTCTTATTCTTATTATGGTGACTTAATCATGGCCTATGAATGCTTAAGATGGAATGAGGATGCTAGAATGCACTTGAAACACTTGACAAAAACTTTGTTGAAACAGGGGTCTCACTCGAGCGTGGCTTTCTTCGCTCAAGCGGACATGCCAAATGTGAGTGGTCGCTCGAGTGCACACTCTTTCACTCAAGCGGCCTGCAAAGTATGGAAAAGTTCTGGTTGCGTGCAATTTTCGCTCGACGGTCGCTTGACGATCGCTTAAGCATGAGACCCAAGTCCTCGCTCGAGCACAACTCTTGTCGCTCGAGCAGACTGCAAAAACACGCAACTTCTGAGAGCATGCAATTTACGCTCAGGCCACCCTTTTGTCGCTCGAGCAGAAATGTGAAAATGAAAGTGGTCGCTCGAGCGTGGAAGCAAAATTCAGGGTTTTCTAGATTTGCCTCCAAGCTGAAATTCTTGACTTCAACACTCCAAAACTCATCCTGTTGGGCGAAATTTGAAGATCATTTCATGAAATCAAGGCCCAAAAGCATGCCAATTGTACACAAATTCAACTTAAACTTTATAAATGTTCCAAAAACATGACATACATGAAATGATTGAGCTTCAAGTCTCCAAATCATGATCAAATGAAATGAGAGGATGTAAAACATGATGAATTCCTACAACTAAGCTCAATTTATGACATGCATGGGAGAACTTCCTAGTAACATGCTCCAAATGTAGTGAAATGTACATGCATGTATGAATTAATCTTCCTCTCTACCTCTTAAGCTTGATTCTTACATCCTTAGCTCAATTTATTTGTATTCATAGATGAATTAACTCAATTTCAAGACTAGAGGCTTGGCTTTTTACCTTAGATGCTCAATTGGGTCTTAGGTGCTAAATTCTTGAGCTAGATGATCAAATCTCCAAAGTTCCTTCTTATTGTCTAGCAATTCCTTTTAATTGAGTTCAATTCTCAAGCCTAGGACCAAATCTTTCTACTCTCTCCCTCTCACACGTTTTGAGTATCAAATTAAAGAAAAATTGAAATGTAAAAGTGAGCTAGTGGGGTCAAATATGGCTCATTTGGTGGCAAATAATCAAAGTTAATCAAATGGCATTAAATTAATCTAATTTAATTTCTCCGAACCAAATTTTAATTAAACCTACCATAAAATTCTATAAATTCCACATAACACATATACCAAATCAATTTCGTGATCGGATACCGATAAGGCCTTTGATTTACGAAGGTAACAGAAATTTCAAACAGATACTCCCACAATAAACAGATAAAACATAAATAATGCACCACATATGCAATTAATTCAAAATCTGATCTTAATAACTTATTAGGTATATTAAATCATGGATTACCGTTAATCTTGAGTCGGGGTTGTTACAATTCTGCTACCAATGCGCCTCTACTATCTGACACTCGGCCATAATTCTCGACGACGGTACTTCGATCTCAATCGACAAAGCAAGTTCCATTCTATATACTAGAGAGTAGGGAGTTGCCCCTGTAGATGTTCGAATTGACATTCTATAACCCCAGAGTGCAAAAGGCAGTTTATATGGCCAGTCTTTGTAGATCTCTACCAACTTTCCCAGGATGTTCTTGACATTCTTGTTTGCGGCTTCAACACCTTCATTGGTTTGTGATCTGTATGTTAATGAGTTGTGAAATGCCACGTTGTATTTCTCGAGCAAATCCACCACCTCCTTCTTGAAGTGTGAATCATTGTTCGATATGATCTTATTTGACACCCTGTACCTGCAAATGATATTGTTCCTGATGAACTTGGCTACATGACTCTTTCAACACAAAGTACGACTGTGTCTCCACCCACTTAGTAAAATAGTTGATCACCACCAAAATGAACTCATGTCCATTCAAACCCTTTGGCTAGACTACTCCGATGACGTCAATTCCCCAGACTGAGAAAGACCATGGTGAAGTCATGTTGTAGAGTTTTGATGGCGGGTATTCATGCGATTAGTATGGATTTGACATTTATGGCATCGCCGAACAAAATTGATACAATCCTCCTCCATGGTTGACCAATAATAGCCTTGCTTGAGGATTTTACTGGCCAGCATCACACCATTAATGTGTGCTCCACATTCTCCTCCATGGATAGCCTCCATGAGACTTTTCTACTTTTCCTCTTCGACACAGAGCTTGTGCATTCCCAGATGGCCCCTTTTGTACAGCTTACTTCCGTATATGATGAGCTGAATGGCCAGATATTCCCCGTTTATCCTTGGCATTTGCCCATTATGGGTACATGTCCTTCTTCAAGAAGTTCCAAATGTCATGATACTAGGGGTTCTTGTCCTAAACTTAGTTTATTACAGCTATTGTCTCGTAAGTAGGCACATACTTCTGTTCAACGATAATCGGACGCATCTTAACCCCGAGTGGTACGTCTACCGTATAGAATAGAGTTTCCAATGCATTAGCAAACCGATTGTTCTCTCTTAGCAAGTGCGTAAATGTTAGTTTTTTCAAACCTTGGAATCAGAATGTCCAGGGTTTGATGATAAACTTTCATTTTCTCTTCTTTGACCTTCTAATCTCCATTGGCTTGAGAAACAACTAGGTTTGAGTCTCCAATGATGTCCAACCTTATTGTCCCTAGTTCTAGGGCAATTTCTAGTCTAGCAATACACGCCTCGTACTCTTCTTCATTGTTGGATACTTTGAATCGGAGTTTGAAAGTTAGGGGTATATGGGAATCATCAGGTGCTATAAGCAACACGCATATCCCATAACCGTATTGATTAGCCGCTCTGTCAAAGTACATTGCCCACGTCTCCTCTTCGACCTGTAGGATTTTCTCATCTAGGAGTAGGTACTCTACTGCTTCATCTTCTTCCATTGGGTGGTCTGCCAGAAATTTTGCTACTGCTCTTCCTTTGACCAACTTTCGAGTGACGTACTTGAGGTCAAACTCGGAGAGAAAAAGCAACCAACGAGCTAGCCTACCTGTAAGTGCTAGTTTCTCAAAGAGATATTTAATGGGATCTAATCTCGAAACCAGAATTATGGAGTGGGCTAGTAGGTAGTGTCTCAATTTCCTAGTGGCCCAAACCAAAGCTAAGCAAGCCTTTTCCAGAAGAGTGTAGTGGGTCTCGTAATCCAACATATTTTTGCTTAGATAATTAATGGCCTTTTCCACCTTAACTTTTGATTCTTGTGCCAACGTGCACCCCATGGTTGACTCTGTCATCGACAGATGCATGACCAGTGGCTTCCCCAATTCTGCTAGCGACAATACAAGCGGATTCTGAAGATATTACTTAATTTGCTCAAAAGCGAACTGACATTGATCATCCCATCGGAACTTCTCGCTCTTTTTCAAGAGACCAAACAGTGGTTTACAAGTCAAGGTTAATTTGGAGATAAACCGTCTTATGAATTGCATTTTTTCCAAAAACCACACACTTCATTTTTAGTCCTTGGTAGTGGCATTTCTAAGATGGCCTTGATCTTGGATGGATCCACTTCAATTCCCCTTCTGCGTAATCAGAAATCCTAACATTTTTCCTCCAGTCACCCTAAAGGTGCACTTTTGTACGTTCAACCTTAGCCGGTACTCCCTAATCCTATTGAAGAATTTTTCTAACGTGATGTAGTAGCCTTCACATTCTTTGGATTTTACAATCATATCATCCACATACACCTTGACTTTTTTATGGATCACGTTATGTAGGATTATGGTTACAGCCCTCTAATATGTAGTCCCGACGTTCTTTAACCTGAATGGCGTGACCCTTTAGCAGTAGGTACCCCACGGCATGGTGAACGCAGTCTTCTCTTTGTTCTCAAGTGCCATCAAAATCTAGTTATATCACGAAAATCCATCCATGAATGATAACAAGGCATGGCTGGTTGTGAAATCTACCAATTCATCGATGTGCGGCAATAGAAAATTGTCCTTAGAACTAGCCTTATTCAGATCCTGGAAGTCGACGCAAACTCTGATTCTGCCATCCTTCTTTAGAACCGGAATAATGTTGGCCAACCAAGTCGAATATTCAGATACCATCAAGAACCCTGCATCGATCTACTTGGTGACTTCCTCTTTTATTTTCAGCACCCAATCTAGACGAATTCTGCGGAGTTTCTGATTGACTGGTCAGGCCTCGAGGTCAAGAGGAATCTAATGATGTACAATCTCAGGATCGATTCCAGACATGTCTTTGTAAAATCACGCGAAAACATCTTTGAAATATTTTAATAAAGCGATTAAACGCTCACGTTCCTCCGAAGACAACATAGACCTGATCTGGACTAAGCGTGGATCATTCTCAGTACTCACATTACTTGCAATGATTTCATCGGTGCAAGGCTTAGCATGCCTCCCCCCTCTTGGTCAATCAAATTTTTTAAAGCTCGAGGAATTTCTTCCTCTTCGTTTAAGTCAAAAATTTGAAAATCAATATCAGCTAAGCAAACTAAAGGCATAGAGAAGTAATTGAAGTCTACCTTATTCCCATTAATAAAATCTGGGTCCTCTGTTACAGTTGACTTAAAAGAAAAACTAATAGAAGACCTTAACAGGACTTTGGCACCCGGGTTACCACCCCCGGAAATGCCAGACTCAAACTCCTCAAACTGACTCAAATCTGATTCCGACTCAATAGACTTGGTGGAATCAGACTCAAACTCATCATCTGATTCAAAACTAGCAATAAAGCCTTTCTTCAACTACCAAGTGAGGCCTAGCGCCCTCGATGCATCCAAAATGCAACTAGTGGATTCCACAACCGGTTCCTCTCTGATCATAGAAATAGCAGAGGTATACCCTAAGTTCTCCGTACTGGTCTCAAGACCTTCCAGAGATCAACCAATGTTGCCTCTACTCCAACCTCACTACTGTTTGAATTGTCATCTTTACTCTAGCCAGCTTCGATACTTGAATCATCCCCCTCTTCATCACTATCTTGAAGTTGGTGGTCAAAGAAGATTTCAAAACCCGAGAAATGCTTTTTCGTTAAGGAATCCACCCAAGGCTCAGGAAAGCCACAGAAAGGGAAATCCTCTCCTTCTCTAACAAAGCACCCATTCAACATTCCCTGGATTGGCCTATGAACCAGCTCGTAATGTTTCCCGGCTCTTATGGCCTTGGCCTTTTCTCTTATCTCTTCTCTCTTCCTTCTCCAGTCTTCTTTGATGGGCACATAGCCCAACCCAAAGGCATGCGAATTGTGTGGCACATTAGTTTGCACCGCAACACCTTTTTTTCCACTTCTTCCAAGCCCTATCCTGGGAATGTGCCGCAATTTGTTCATGAAATAAATGGACTGAGTGCTGGTATACATGCCTTCATCCTTGACTAGGATCGTCTGTACCACTTGGGCTTCTGCCAGAGTGAAACCTGAAAGAAACACATCTTCATCACCGTGATTGATTTCCAACATAGGCGTAGTAACCTCTAGCGGTGGATGAATAGATGAGTTCCCAAAAATGGTAGCCACCCCTCCTTTATAAGGATATTTCAGCATTTGATGAAAGGTGAAGGACATAGTGTGGCAACACTCACCTTTTATTACTGCTAAACTGTGGCTGAACATGATAAGTAACTGATTAGGATGAAATCCTAAACTGATTGCATGAGTATGTTGCTTGATTGCATTTCTATCTGTTTATTAATTGATTGATCTGTTCACGTTTTAAGTTTTGAACTGCAAATTGAAGGCCTTATCGGTGGTCGAATCTGAAATTAATTGGTATTTTATGCTAATTAGGATTTATGTGATTTTATGGTAGATTTAATTGAAATTTGATTTGGTGTGATTAAATTAGATTAAATAAAGCTAAATCGCATTGGTTCAAGTTATTTACGAAATTGCCATTTAGTGGATTGACTCAAAACCCACCCTTATTATGCCTTATACATTTTTTATGCATCATCTTCATTTCCTCTAGAGACCAAAAACGTGAGAGAGAGCTAGAGAGTTGGAAGAAATTGAGTTCACCTAGATTGGCTTGGAAAATTAGAAGACTTGAAGAGAGATTGCATATTTGAGCCTCCTTACTTGAAATTCAAGACCTAAGGTAGAGATTTCATCCTCTCATTTGTGAATTTGAGTTGTATCTTGCATGGTTCATGGTAATTTAGAGTTTAAAGTCAAGAATTGGTTTAAAGAGTTGAATTTGAGAGTGAATTCTTACATGCATGCACATATTCTTGGATTTTGGAGTTGTTCTTCATGAACTTCCACATGCATGTCCACATTTTTGTTATAGTCCATGAATTCACCATGTTTTTGAGCTAAAACTTGCATTTGGTCATGTGTTAGTAGCTTTGAATTCAATTGAACACATGCATATTAAATGTACATCTTGTTCTTGAAGTTTATTTGAAATTGGTGTTCTATTGGTTTACCTTTGGGCTTGATTTTACAAAATTGATCTTTGAAACATGTTGTATTATGGGTTTTTAAGTGTTTTCCAGAAAATTAGCCCAAAAGGATCGAGTTTGAGGCTTAAATGCTTGAGTTTTGTGCTTGGGGATGAATCTGGAAATTCCAGATTTTGGACCCACGCTCGAGCGTAGGACTCCACGCTCGAGCGTACCCTTTGAGTCGTGTACTTCCGCTCGAGCGTGAAAAGTTACGCTCGAGCGTGAAATGCATGTACCCAAAAGTTTTTGTGTTTTACAGTCCGCTCGAGCGAGAGAGTTCACGCTCAAGCGAGGACCTGAGTCTCACGCTCGAGCGGAGGTCGAGCGTCCGTCGAGCGTGAATTGCATGCATCCAGTACTTTTCTTACAGTTTACAGTCCGCTTGAACGAAGGAAGTCACGCTCAAACGGAGATCCTTTGTCTGCATGTCCGCTCGAGCATAGAAAGCCACGCTCGAGCGAGACCCCTGTTTTCTGAAAATTTTGAAAAGTGTTTTAAAATGCATCTTTGCATCCTCTTTCCATCCTAGGCATTCCTAGGCCATGTTTAAGGCATCTTAATGAGGATACTGATGTAGAACCACACCGAGTCAAGGTGGGGACTAAGTTGTTGATTCCCAAGTGTGTAACTTATGTGTGTTCGTTCTGTAACTATGTAGGGTTGGCATCCGAGGACGCTCATTAGCTGCTTATAACCCAGTGCTCTGTGAGTAACAATGTTGTAAAGATATGTTCAATTATGAATATTTTTTGAATGATCAACTCTTCTGTTTACTGAAACGTTATTTTTTAATGAATGAATGTTTGTCCTATTTGTAAACTGTATTCGTGGCATCCATAGCAATTTACTATCTTGTCTTCATATCGCTCATCGCACAGAAATCTCTGTCGGTTCCCATGTTTGGAACCACTACTGTTTACTGTTATGATGGCCATCAACTGACTGTTCGGTCTGTTAAGACCTACTATACTGTTTTGCTATAGGATGCACCACATATGACTGCTATGGTTTCTAAGTGACTGTTATGACTGTTTATTTACTGAAAGGACATTCATTCTTAACCTCTTTACACAACTGTTATTCACTGGGCTTTAGCTCACTGTTTATATATATATATAGGTGTCCAGGCACCGGACCGAAGCTAGGAGCATCAGGCTAAGCTCCAGTTTTGTCAAAGCCAACCATTGTGCCTCATTTTGAGGTTCCGAGTGCGTCAAAGCCAAGGCTATTTTGCGGTGTTTTAGATTTCCCCTTTTGCCTCTGTTCTGTAATAAATGTTGAGACTTGCACTGTACTGTTATGGTAGGGATTTGGTCCCTAACCTGAATGTTTGTATATGATATATGTATATACTGTTTTGGTTTTGAATGTGAATATGTTCCGAAAAGTCTTTTTGCATTCAGATTGTCACAACTCATTGGACATCTTTTATTTACTATTTTGGCTTCCGCCAGCCCCTTTACTCTATATTACTGTCTTTACTGTTAAGCAGGCCTTCGGTAATCTCGAATTACTGGCCGGTTATGGCGCTAAACCCATAGGAGCGGGTTTGGGTCGTGACACATAGCCTTCATGTAATGCAACCAAAGCCTTCATGGAAGTAGGTTAAAGGTAGCCAGCACATCAAGCAGATAGAACTTCATCTCATGCTCGGAAGGGCCCACTTGGATCCGTACTTTCACTATCCTCATAACTTATCTGTTCGTATTGTTGTACGCTCGGATCACCTGGGTTGTGGGGACGAAATATGTCAACTTCAAGCCTATTGCATAGGCAGTGCGAGAAGGACATATGTTGATAGTAGAGCCGGTGTCCACTAGAACCACTAGAACCCACTTTCCTCTACACTCACCAGATATGTACAGTGGTTTGTTGTGAGCCGATCCTTCCAATGCAGTTCCTTATCAGAAAAAGTAAGCATAAACTTGGTGCTAACTAGAAAGATCAGGCCGACGAGTTACGCTGGTGTAGTATTGATAGACAACTTGGCTTTATCCGTCGCTAACAAAATTGCCTGTCAATGCACTCTTGAAACCACGAGAAGGCTCCAAATGGAAATATCAGCCTGGATCTTTTTCAGTTATTTCAGAACCAACTCTTCTTCCAGTCTCTTCTCCTTTTCCTTCTCTCTGTCCTTTCCTGAGGGTTTAACCTGATCCAAATGTAGAGGTTTGAAATACCGTCCACTCCTGGTCAGGTGTCTATTTCTTCTACATACCAAGTACTGTTCGGGATATGATCTCCCTAGTCTTCATTAGTATGGGCAAGATGCAAATTGATGTCTTCCCACCATTCACCTTCATTCGCCAACAGACAGTTGTCTAGCTTAACTTGAATCACTCCCACAAGACAATTATTTCCCTTAGGGTGACAAGATGTTGCAGCCTTCCGACTATCTTCAATCCTCTCCTATTCAAACTGCCCCATTATAGCTTCCCGTTTTGCGTCTACGATTTCATCAACACCCAATTCTTGGGTTGGTTTTTTTGTACTACTGCTCTTAGGCACTTTTCTTTTCTCTTTGGCTTCCTCGGCTGCCACAGTCTTCTTTCCCTCGGGTTTATCTCCTGTTTTCTCTTCTTCGTTAGATTCATCACTCAATCATTCCTGATTATAAACCGATAGGCTCAGATCAAACTAACTGATCTACACATCGCCTTGGTCCTATTTTTCAAAGAATTAAAGGTTATCCAAATCTTCCTCAAGGTCTACAAGATCATCCAGCCCTTGGCTTGGGTCATCTTCTCTGACCACATTAACATCAACTGAGCCCGACAGTACAACCTTAGTTTTGGGTTAAGCAACAGGAACAATGTATCGACTCAAGTCATACTCCCCCTCAAATAATTCCCTGGGAATTTCCAGTGACAAATTGGCACTTCTTCCAAGGTCTAAACCTCTCCTTCTTCAGGCATTATCACCACAGATTTATAAGGTTTAGATTGTGGATTGGATGTGTTCATCATGCACAAGTATCTACCATCAAGGATGAACAACACTGACTTTAGTAGATGAGAGGGGGTAATATATACGCTCGGGTCATAGAACAGGGGTAGTGTATGGATGAAGTTGGTACATGGTGGGAGTGGTACCTAGTTATGGTTGGGGAGTGGGTTGGTTACGGTGTTTGGCTTTTGGAGGGGAGCTATAACTTTGTTGTTGATGAGATCTTGGATCTCATGACGTAGGCGGAAGCATTTTTCGGTTTTGTGGCCATGTTGTTAATAGAAAGCACAATACTTGGTGAGATCATGCTTTGGCAGAAAAGGGTCTGGAAGTGGTCGAAGGTCCAGTGGTTTCAGATGCCCCTTTTTGATTAACACTTACATGGCTCGAGATATAGTCATGTGAAGCTGGTTGAAAGTCTTACCTAGAGGTCGAGTAGGATTGGAAGTTTGTGGGCTCATATTGGCAAAGGGGTCAACGATTTTGGTAGTGGTGACAACACTCACCTCAGAAGGCCTCGCAGCTATGCTACCTCCGACAGCATTAAAACTGTGAATAAAAGGCCTTTTGGTCGGTTCTTTGTCATCTACGATGATACCCTACTTCATCGCGTCTTCAATCTGAACTTCTATTTCATGAAGTTCCTTGAACGTGAATAAGGAGAGAATGATCATCTTCTACAACAGCTTGCCATAAAGATTCCGGACAACCATCCGGATCTGGTCCTTTTCTGAAGGTCGAGTGGTCATCATTGATGCCTTGGCCCTCCACTTAGTTATAAACTCTGAGAAACCCTCATTCAACTCCTAACGCGTTGCCTCAAGATCACAAGTTGTGACCTCAATCTGCGTATTGTAGGAGTATTGAGCAATGAAAGATTCAGCCAATTTCTCCCAGCTCTGTTTCACATAGTCCTCTAATTTAGCATACCAGATGGCAACTATACCTGACATGGTTCAATCGAAAAGCGACAACTTCTGAAGTCTAGTCAAACCCATTGGTCACAGGATATTAGAAAACAGACATAGATGTACCATTGGATCCCCAACGCCATTGAAGCGGTCAATATGCGACATTTTGAACCACTCCGGCAAAGTAACAGCAGATTCAGTATACCATTTTTTATATCTGGAATGGAGTTAACCCCTTGTGCCTTCTTGAACATTTTTTCCAATTTGTTGACTTTAAGCATGGTTGGGTCAATCTCGAATTCAAAAGGTGCCTCAGTCTGCTAAACTTGGGCTCTAGACATCTGTATTGGAATTGGATCTGCCTGGACGGGAAAAACCTGAACACCCTCGGCTTGTGGATCTTGACTTGTAGCAGTATTGGCAGCGGCACCAAGCACAAGGAGAGCCGTGTTATGCGAAGCAAAAGCCACAACTGGCTACTAGTGTTGTTTTTGCAACCTATTTGTGACCTCAGCTTGACGGGCCACGTCGTGCTGGAGTGAGTCGACTGACTGCTGCAGACGGATCAGTAATTTCTCTAAATCTAATGATGAATACTAAGCCATTCTAGGAGTAGATGATTGAGCTTGAGGTGAACTGAGTATAGGTGAGTTGAGAGGTGATTGCTGAAATAACTGAACTAGTGAACCCCACCTGACCTTTCTTCGTCTTACGACTGGTGATAGTGAGGCAAACACTGGCTGTCCTTGAACAAGATCTTACAAAGTCTTTCGACACAGGTCCAGAGCACTTGAGGGATATCAAAACTTTCTGAAGTTATGGTTTTAGACTACCTAGCAAAAGAAATAATGAAAGAGCAATAATTAGAAATTGGACAGCACCTCAACCAAGATTTTATCAGAACAGATGTGATCATAGCCTTAGGATTGTACCCCCCACTAAATTCTACCCTACAAACTGATACCAATTGTACCACTAATATGAAGCACCCCTATACAATTTCACTATAGAGCATATACCAAGTAAAGAGAGCCAAAATAACCCTATGAGGGGGTAGGGTTACCCTGTCATAACTCTAGTATGGTCTAAGGTTTCACTACTTCAAGCAACTAGTTTCACAAAATCCTGCATATGGGTGAGCATCCTGTCCTATGTTGGAACAGTCACTAAAGCTTTACTATATGCACAAGGCCAATTGGTTAAAGGGGTACCTCAGCAAGATTACCTAATATACCTCTTACACCTAATACCGAAAAGTGAAAGGAGAATAAAGCGGTACAACAGTAACCCAAATCCAAGGGTTGTGTTCCAAACATGACATTGCCTATGTCCGACCAACCTTTTGGCATCCAGGATATCAAATGGAAAACACAGTGACTTACAAGCACCATGAAAATGCAATGCAATGAACATATATCTGTAAATAAAATGTCACATCATGAAGTCCAAGTCAAGTTCTCTAAATTTTCCCAACAGAGTTGCTAGAAACTGTAGCTGGTTTTTTGTGCTTCTCGAAGGGGTTTAGTCTCCTCGGGTACGATAGCCCTACAGTTCAAACTCCCATGGTTCTGAATCTAGTTTCACAAGTGCAATGTGAAACAAAAAAAAAAAAAACACAAATGAGAGTTCAAGTCTGGCAAATCTTAGAAAACCATTTATTATCAGATATGTCAAAAATAGACTACATTGATATATTTTAGAGTCGTCACCTAAATACTTTTGAAAAATTTAGGAAACTTGTGACTCATGCCAAAGCCCACTTGTCTATCATAACCAAATTTTTTTGGCTTAGGAACTTAGGTATGAGAGGGGAATGTCAGAAATTAAGCACCCCACTCACCCGATCAAAGATCAGCCTTTACTAACCATGATGTGGATTTTATGTACATTATATATTTATGTTCTAATTATTATGCTAACTTACTATGTGAGGCACACAAGTATAGACTGTGTCACCCACTTTGGAATGCTTTGATTTCATGTTTGTTTTGAAAAGAAGTCTGAATATATGCTATTTGAAAAAAGTGAGCTCACATGTACACTAATCAAAGTTATTCCAACTTAAGCGAAATAACCTTCATCCACAGGCATTCAAAGAGGTATTTCAAATAAACACATAGCCTCATAGTAGTATACTTAATATGGCAACACAAACACACATGTAATATGTTAAAATAAAAAATGCTCACCTAGTACTCAACCAAGGTAAGCCAAAGAAAAGAAAATAATTAGAAAAATGCATAATCCTATATGCAAAATGGCTAATGCAACGCATACAAGAATGCAACTACTAGGTTCAGCTTATGAACATGTCATATGGATTAACTCAAAGCATGCAGTAACGCACGTATTCAAGTAAGTAGGAAATGACAATGACATTCAAAAATGATGAACCGAACTTTATGTTTACAAAAATGGATACAACGCATGGTAATGATATGAAATGAAAACATGATGCTATATACAACCACGGTAAGCATATAAATAAAATGAGAAAAGAAATGAGGGTTGGAAGACATACAAATATTTCAAGTTGGCCCTCGCACAAGACGGTCCGAATGAATGTCCTACTTAACTAATTATTACAACACAATTGAATGAATTAATTAACTAATTACAAATTCAAATGAAACCAAAACAATTATTAGTTACAACGTACGAATATGAAATTAACTAATCTAATGAACTTGAACGGAAGGCGAGGAACCGCATGTGCACAACCGAGAACACCCTTCGAAAACCTCTTTGTTTGCTACCAAAACTTGCTCTGTTTATAGTCAGAAAATTATTCTATTTTGGCCTCAGAATCTGCTTTGTTCTGTTGTAAAAATACCACTGCCTGTACAAAATTGGTAGCCAATCGGCTTGAGAGAGTGGTTGGCCGTACAGAATGATGGCCAGCCGACCACTGTTTTTGGGAAATACCCTACTGAAACATAGCAAAAACAGAGTGTTTCCAGAAGATGTTCATCCTCTTTGCCCTTCCCTATCATGAAGATGATCGAGGAAAGAGTAGATTTGATTCTCAAATCATTAATTATCGCAAATTTGTTGCATGATGATCTTAGAAATGATAGAAGAAAAGCTCAATAAAATGGAACAAGAGATAGACAATACCTCCTCCCTATTATGGAGTTACCTCAAGGGAGGGGGTAGACTTGCTTCATGAATCATCAAACATCACTTAAATAGTATGCAATGATTCAAGACGCAATAGGTTTAGTATAATGTCCGACTGAACCCAACCAAATTTAATTATCTTTTTATCCCTTTTTACTCCAATTTTATTAGTCTTTTTATTTTACCTTTTCATTTTCTTATATTTTCTTCCTTTTTGTCCAAAGGTGATGATTACTTCCACTAAGTCCAAAGCAATAAAGAATAATAAGCATAACTTGACCTGAGAAATGAACTCTTCAAGCCCTTTTCTATAGGGAAAATTATAAAGGAAGAATCAAACTTATTTACAAGCGATAATGAATTCGGAGTCAAACTCGAAATGAGCAATAATGACTCCAAATCCAAACTCGATAATAAGTTATAAAGACTCTTTCCTTTATGATTTCCAAGGGTCTAACTAGAAAATTAGTCCCTTAGAAGTAAATGCACCGGCAATAAAGGGAAGTGTCAAACAAAATATCATACTTCGCATAAAAGGGATGTAATGCCCTGGTTTGATACAACTCTTAATCAAAGAAGCAAAGAAAGGAGGGAAGTTGCAGATTGCGAATGAACAAGTAGATGGTTACAATGGTGTGAATATCTACATGACAGCTATAAAAAATGAAAGAAAATACTATCAACTCAAATAGATTAGAAGCTATGGCCTATGCTCCAAATCCATGAGGACTTACAACAACACAAGCATAATATTCAAAGCATAATTTAACACATTAAAAAGCACTAAAACAGCACAAAAATAGTACTAAAAATCAAGTTTCAGAGGTGGAAAAAGGGAGCAAGGATGGAATAAAACCAAGGGATTTCAACCAACCAACAAGCCTAATGAAGAGTCGTTAACCCCTCCTCTTTTTTGTGACTTTAAATCACATATTTCAGGCCTCAAAACACTCTAAAAAAAGCAAGTAAACACAAGGAAAAGAGAGAGGAAAGATGGTGAAAAATCTTAAAGATTACCCTTCGAAACAGAGTAAGAGCTTCCTAGTTCACAAACCACAAGTTGAGCACTCTCAATGAGCTGAAATTATCTTCAAAAACCTTAACAAAAGCCTCAAGTCTAAGCTTAGAAGGTGTATGTATAGTGTATGTATATTGCAAGAGAAGAATGAAGAGTGTTGGACAAGTTATGGCTCTTGGCAAAATTTTATAACCCCAAACCATAAAGGAAGGCTTGTATTTATAGAAAAACACCATCTCACATCGAAAATATCAGTAAAGAGACAGTTGGTGCAAGGCATGCACATAGGGACAGCTAGTTGTTGCAAAATATCCGCCTGGCCGACCGGCCATTAAGGAGTACTGCCAATCACCTGAAAATAGCCTGCCGGCCACTTGTTAACCAACTCTTCTCTGAGTGGTTAAGCTAGAAAAAATAAGGTTTTGGTTCAGAGAGGGTGCAAGGTTTAGGTTTTAAAGTTTGAAAATGAAGCCTTTTGCTGAAGAATTGAACGATTGCATAGCTTAACATTTCATCATCGAGTGTTTACAGTGAGGCACACAAGTCTTAAGGGCGGTCAAAATGGGGTGTCTATACATAGACGTTTAAGAACAGAGATCGAAATTGAAGTTTCGTTGTGTCCTAAAGATCAAGAAAGCTAACTGAGTCAAGTTGTACTCGTGAAGTTACTACAAGTCATTTTGTTAGGTAAACTTAAGTAAATAATGTAAGTCCTCTCAACTTTATCTTTATATTTTGAATCTTTTAGTGGATTTCATTAAGCGTTGGGATTGTGATTTTTTACCCTTTTGGGTTTTTCACGTAAAATCATATGTCCATGTGTTGATATTGTATATTCACATGTTAATTTGTTTAATCAACTAAAATTGAATCAGAAAAATTAGATTTTTAATTGAATAGTTTATTCACCTCCATCTAGGCACATAATATTCAGATTCTGTAATTTCAAATTACCTCATTATGTCAATGTGAAAGACTTCTGTAATTACACCCTTTACTTGGGTGCCCGATATCCCCTCACTTGAATGCCCATACAATTACAGAATTGCTTGCATCCTTATTTGTAGAGAATTCTTAACAACATACCTTGCACATCCACACGTTCGAGCCCTTGTGTGACACATTTGTACACCCATGCACCATGTGATCTCTATGTTTGTGCCTTTTTTTCCTTGTGCATGTCTTGTTGTGGTATCATCAACCTCGGTCCTTACGTGCTTTCATTGCAACGAACGAACATCCATGTGTTCATTGCTTATCATGAGCTCTACATGCCTCAAGATCATGATCATCGATTCTGAGTTTGCCACCATAACCCAAGAGCATCACCATCAGCTCAACTAAGAAAGTCTGCCCAAAGATTGCATCATCAGCTCTGATAATGCCTCCATAACCCAAGATTATCACCTTGATGATGATAGCACTTGTCGGGCATAAACCTCCTAAAAAATCCGATATCACTTATTAAAAATAAACTCTCTAAAATTTTTGATATTACTTGTTGGGAATAAATTCACCATAAAACTCTAAATACCATGTTGAAATATAAACTCAAGTGCAATAGAAGTAAAATCTAAAACATATATATGCACACACAAAAATTACACAACATTTAATGTGGTTCGGCCTTAATGCCTACCTCCACAAAAAAAAAAGTAAATACTCTATATGTGGTAGGTCGTTTTGTACACCCAAAAAAAAATTATACATAACATTAATTTCGTAGAATAGTGATTCGTCCAAGTATCGTACCATAAGGACTAAGAGCATTTTCAAGGGAATAGCTAAAAGAGGCTTGTTAGGCATTTTAACCAATGTGATTCCAATTTTGGGCCTCCAACAAGCTGGCCATTACACTGGCCACTTTACCATCAGATTTTTTTACTGGCTACAATTGAAAAGCCCTAGAGGCTCTACAAACAAATACAGAAAACTCTTTCCCACCAAATCACGCAATTTTCTTTCATATTTATATTGTCTTATTTGAATTTTTATTCTATTTAATGAGTACATATATTTATGTGTTTGTGTATATATTGTCATCATAGTTTGTTTAGTTAGAATTCTACAAACATATGGATCTTCTCCAAATAATTCTACAGATTTTGTATGTTTGCATATGCGACGGCCAATTTCTATATGTGCAATGGTCAGTCGATTCATATACCACATAGTTTATAAAAAAAAATATTTTAAATAATTTTCTTTTTAAATGTTCTAAAAAATATTGTCACAAATTTCATATCGATAACCATATCAACACTTAATGCATATGTGGCATGCCATGAAAAATACAGTAATATACATAGTATTTTTATTTTAAAAAATTGGTTGAGTTAGTTTTAATTGTTAGTTAAAATAAAGAGTATGGTTAGAATACACATTAGCTAAAGTAATTAGGTAAAATAGAGAGCATATTGTTTTTGGACTTTAGCTAGTGAAAAATGAAGAATGTGATTGGAGATGCTCTAATAGTATCTCTATCAAACTAGTCATTTTTACTTTTTAGTTAAAATAGTGAGTAAGTCACTAAATTTCACCTCCATCACATTAACTATCAAGTTAGTCATTTTAGTTTTGATGGTTTTAGCTCAATAAATGTAACCTGTGATTTCACCGAATCAAACATTAAAAAAATATAATTTTCGTATTTTGAAATTAATTGTGTTGAGTTTATAAAAACTCATTCTAAATTAAAATGAATAAAAATAATATATTAAAAGAATAGAGAGTTTGTTGGACAATATATTTAATTAAGTGTATAGCCAAAATAGAAAAAGTAAATTTTAAGTCAAAATATAACAAAATTTTAACGTGTTTATATTAATTCAGAGGGTAATTTCTAAATTAATCCAATTAAATTAGAGTATAATGGAGTCAACTATGAACTAAAATTTAAGAAGAACTAAATTAATTAATAAATAAAAATTAGTTTGTCCCGAGATGAAGAGATTCCTAATATTTCGAATCCACCACTAATCGCATAATGAGTAATCAATATATTGAATTTTAATAGATCATCGACTTGAATAATTGTGATGTATTGTGGCTACAAACCCTCATATTATAATCAAGATGATGTGTATATACACATCACAAGCACGAATCATTTTAGATTGACACGAGTTGTCCACATTAAACTAGAATTGCGGCACAACTCGTCTTCCATAAGTATGACTCATCTGAAGGTATGTGTATACAAACAAAGAAAATAATTCTATAATCATGTATTCTCAATCATAGAAATCAACTACATTAATCAAATAAAACTTTACTTGAATAAAAGATGTTTAAAGGTTACACAACGATTATCAAAATAATTAAAACTAAAACATCAATACATCAATACAAGTTACCTAACTAGGATTTCAACTCAATTTTAATATAAGAGCTTAGCCGCTCATGGATTAGGTAGAATCCACAATGATTGAGAAGAACGCCATGGATGCATGGTGAAAATCCCTCTCTAGCTCCAAGCAGTCTCTTGCCTAATATTCGGAATCCAAAAATCAAGTTGAGAAGTCCTATTTATACTTTTCCTCCTTTGGTCAAGATTTCACACGTTTTCATTAAAATTTCGATCAATTTTGTACATCGTCTGTCCGGGTACACTACAACCTACGCCCAAGCACACCTTGGCCCTATTCTGCAGGGCTTGTGCCTGGGCACACCACGACCTATGCCCGGACACACGTGGATAATCTTGTGAAATTAAATAAGAAATTAAATACGCCCGAGCACACCAATTTTATTTTTATTTTTTTAGAACATCATAGGAAATTAAATAACAAAATAACTTATTAAATTGAAAATTTAACATCTTAATAGAAAATTTTCAATTCTCACATAACCAAAAGTTTAACAATACTAAAAAAAAATTTAAAAGTCCAAATACAACATTAAGCAACATTATAACGTCCTTAATCATTAATACATAAGATAATAAAATTTTATTTTGCTAAAGTCATGGCTTCAAGTTAGCCAAGACTCTATATTAGCAGTGGCTCCAATTTTAGCTTCCACTCTTTCCTCGTCAAAATCTGGCATAAAACGCCAAGGTAACAAAACATATGCCATGAATTTTGCAACACAATAAGAAAACATAACAAACCTACCATTCTTTTTAAGAGAAAATAATCAGATTAATAATCATAACAATTAAGAGAAAATAACGAAATTAATAGAATAACCATATAACAACCATTAAAATAATTTTAACAATTTTAATTGTTTAGGTGACACTCAAAATCTCACCAAAGAGATTTTCTTACCAACCACTAAATCATGGACATGATTAATTTGAAAACCCTCCATTGGTCAAATATTCAAGTGTTACCAACTGTAATTGCCAAGGATGCCCACACCTAGAGTTATATACCCAAGTCGTAGCATCTGTAGTCTGCCCCAAGAGAATGGCCTGCCAGGGGTATATAACCTCCCTGCGTGCCACCCACATATCCACCCTTATCCCAAAACCAAATACCGATAAGGGTTCAAATAAGTCTCGTGCTATCTTAGGGTTTTACGACACAATTATATAAAAATTATCAAAAACAATGGCTCACCCTGAACTATTGGTATTAACCTTCAATCGTAAATTTTGTGCATGTGGTTAATCATTTTAGTTAGTTTTAATATTAATAACAAATAATTACAATTTTCAATCACCATAAGTGTTATACCATTTCATTAAAATTCCCACCATAAAATATTACATATATGTTATACAATAATCAATAAATGTACAAAATTATAATAAACAATCAAATTAAACCATGGTATGAAATGATAATTTTAGATACTTAAAAGTGAACCACAACCACACACATGCATGGATTACTAATTTACAGGATTTAATTAATTAGACCAGCACAATATTTATTTTTAGTCCTAATAAATAATTGAAGTAATAATCTTGATTCCTTCTTAATCTGCCCCAGAAAATTTCAAAACATACTTTTTATAATTAAAATTATAAATAAATTATTTATACAATTCTATAATTCATAAAATTACATGGAATATTCAATAAGCATGTTATGGTCATTTTCTAGAAAGAAATTCCCAAAAATAAGTTATAAATAATTCTGTAATATTTTAAGAAATTCCATGACACAGATTCGTCACATTTTCTTAAAATAATTCCATACTTAAATTTATAAATCAATTCCATAATATAATGGTTTATTATGAAACTAGACTTCTCAAATTTCATTTTTTATTTAGAAATTATCAAATATGGTTTAATATAGGATTTTTAATCATTTTTCAAACATGCAGTAAAATATGTCTACAATTTCAGATTTAATTAAAATTTTGTATAAATTCGTACAAAACTAGAATAATTGTTAAAAAAAATCCTAGATGAACTAAACATCATTCGTAACAATTTTGTAGAAGAAATCATCTCAAAATTTTGAGTATAAAATTGTCTAAAATTTCGTACAAGTTTCTGACAGATTTAAGAGTCATATAATCAAATCAAATCCAATCTATAATCATCTCTTTAATGGCACAAACTACACATGCAAGTCTAATTCCAAAATTTCACCATGATTTTAAGGCTACTAATATAAAGCAACCTTCACATATTTGATATACAAATCACAAAACTTACATACAACTATAAATAAAATTCTATCTACAATCATATGAACACAAATCTGAAAATTTCAACAAATAAAAAAATGAGAGGGTTGAGAGGGTTTTCTTACTTAATAGTAGGATTGAAATGGGATGATGAAATGGTAGGAAAAATTATAAGCTTCCTGATCTTCTACTCTTCTTCTTTCTATTTTGACTTAGCTTTGCTCATAGAATTTTTTTTTAATTTTTTTAAACTCTTCTCTAATCAGTTGAGGAGAAGGATGCAAACCATATGTATATATAGAAGCTCATCACCTGAGGCTCTCTCTCTCTCTCTCTCTCTCTCTCTCTCATTGTTTTATTACGTCCCATTATATCTTCTAAATCCAACACAAATAATGATCCAATTAGAACAATCTTCTGTGTAGAGAAATGAAGCTTGAAATAACAAAAATGAAATACTTACTGTAATATTCTTATACCGGAAAGTTAGAACAAAAAATTTTGATAAAGTCGAGTGTGTGACACTTTGTCCTTAAGACAGATTCGTCGCTGCACAGGTGCTTACGAGTTATTGGCGTCTATCTCTCAAGATACAATGATCAGAAAACGCAGATTATAGCAGCACTACAAATAATCTGCCTGGCAAATCAAACCTATGTTCTGCAACTCTCTAAAATCTCTATGAACTAGTATGAAGAATATAAAAGAATGCTAGAATTTGAGAAATTTTGGAATGACTAAAATTGGAATAGGGTTGCCTTTATATAGATTTTGTTAGCACCTATTTAGTTTGAATAGAAAATGCATGAAGAAGGGACATGACCCTTCCTTTAAAATAAAGAGACACCGTGAAAAGGTGGCACCTTTTCAATCAAATGGAGGGTTGGCCCTTCCTTTAAATCAAAGAGACACCATGAAAGATTGTACCACTTAATTCAAATGGAGTCTATTTTAATTCACCACTGCCTTTATAAATTTTCCAACAATCCTCCATATGAATGAAATTGATGGAGAGAAAATGCAACAACATGATGTTTTTACAAAGAGTACAGAAAACAGAGATATTCTACAAAGGATATGTAGCTTTTGGCTTTGAACCTTCCCTTGTGAGACACTATCGGATTTGCTAGCTATTCAATGAACATAATATCTGGAACTATTCAGCTATTTGTGTAAACTAAGACAATAGAACTCACACATAATATTTCCATACACAGTTTGGTTCTCATTATTATGTTCATTTTGGCCCTGAACAACCTGATTTTTCATGAGTGCTCTAGAGAATTGTAACCCTTCACAAATCTCATAGAGCTGGCCCAGTCCACACTCATATAGGTGATTCTTATGAAGAGTATCCTACCATACTCCACTAGGTATTCCTAGATACAAGAATCATTAAAAGTATTACTTAACTTAAAATGCTACAGACATCACTATTTCATCATAGAAATTGGTAGGAGTTTGACTCTCTAGTGATCCTTATGAGTCATACACAACTTGGTTGTCCCTTTGAACCTAGATCTTGAGATCTCCAATCAACTAGGTTGGGTTTCCGTTGTGGTAACTCTTATTTCATAGGCTTAAATCCAATTCCCCTCAATGAATTTTCAACTAACTCTCTTGAGTCATACACAACTCAGTTGTCCCTTTGAACCTAGCTCTTGGGATCTCCAGTCAATTAGGTTGGGTTTCCGTTGTGGTAACTCTTATTTAATAGGTTTAAGTCTTATTCCCCTCAATGAATTTTCAACTAACTCTCTTGCTAACCCTTTGGTTAGTGGTCCGCTATGTTATCTTTAGACTTCATATATTCAATGGAAATAATTCCATTAGAGAGTAGTTGTCTCACAGTGTTATATTGACGGCGAATGTGTCATGACTTACCGTTATACATCCGTTATACATATGACTCTGTGCTTTACCTATTGTTGATTGACTATCACAATATATGCATATAGCGGGCACCAGTTTGGCTACATTGGAATATCTTCAAGGAAGTGACGAAGCCATTCTACTTCTTCCCTAACTTTATCTAAAGCTATCAACTCTGATTCCATAGTAGATCTAGCAATACAAGTCTGTTTGGAAGATTTCGAAGATACAGTCGCACCATTAAGAGTAAAGACATACCTACTGGTGTGACGCCCCGAATTTACACTATTGGTTGCAATCAAGGGAGAGTCACTAATGAGTCCTATCGTCAATAATCAAGTAAGATCCCAGATCGCCGGAGGAGTCAAATTAGCCTCCCTTCTAAGTCCGGCTTTCTTAGGCAGCGCACTACCCTTTTAACAGATCTTAAAAGGTATTGACACAAGGTCTCATAAGCAACGATAAGGTTCATACATATAAATATATAGAACATAAGTACATAACAACCTCGAATATTCTTAATTCCAAAGGCTTGTTCCATTACATTACATCCCAAAAGGAAAATTTAAATCTTCACATGAGCCTTACAAAATATCAAAAGGGATTTCTAACTTTCCTAAGATGGCCAAAAGTCTTTGAAGGTTTCAAGCTCGTCGTCTCCAGCTATAAACTCCTCTTCGGCACCTGGCATGACACGCCGTGAGCTTTGAATGCCCAATAAACACACACACACCCCATCCCTTTTTCCCAATCCAATACACAATCACAAATACAACGTCAAATACTAAAGCATGATACTCAACCAAATAAACAAAGGGTTACAAGTTAGATGTTAGTAAACTAGAAATCTCCCAAAGAGATTTCGTCCTCCCAACCACAAGAATTGGACACCAGACTATTCGGAACTCCCCCTTTTGCTGCTTTGTTGCAGAACTAACCTTGGATGCCTACCAACGGTTATATACCGCGTAGCGCCAACCACAGGGCCTCAAAAGGGATAGCGAAAAAAAAAAGTTTTATGTCATGAATCCAACCTCATCCTTCCAGAAAAAGTTTTATCATCCTGAATGTCCCATCCGGACCCAACCTTATCTCACCATTCAAACCGTCGCAAGGAGTCCGAATACGTCCGTTCCATTCCAGGGTTTACGCAACAACTGCTTGCGCAAGACTTTAACTTTCAAATACGGAACGCATTCCAAAAATTCATATATCACATATTCTCATCTTTTCATTACTCAAGTGCTCGAAAACCCAATACCCTCCCAATTTGGTTTCCCGTTGAGTTAGATATTTTACATCAAGGTTAGACAACTTAACCAGATAAAAATGTCCACACAAACATGCATCCATAAGGTGAAGAAGATAAAGAATATAACATAACACATACAATATCATGCCAAATACGATCATAAGCTAATAAATATTTTTTATGAATACAAAGGCATAAAACATCCATGCATAACAAATTTTCCAGATTTAGCATCACATAAAGATTAAAATGAAAGGACTATTTTAGATCTTCCACCGGACTCGGCCTTCCTATAGTTCGTAGAGAATTTGATCTAGTTTCTAGAACATTTTTCGAAAATGGGATTGCTTTTCCAGATTTTAAGTTATTTAGATAACATTCCAGCGCTGTCCAGATTCTGTCCAGATCCATCGAATGTTATGAAAATTTGATTTTCTTGCAAATCGCTTAATGTTTTTCGATGAAACCAATTTTAGTTGAAAGCT
Source organism: Camellia lanceoleosa (assembly GCA_025200525.1). Taxonomy (NCBI): domain Eukaryota; kingdom Viridiplantae; phylum Streptophyta; class Magnoliopsida; order Ericales; family Theaceae; genus Camellia; species Camellia lanceoleosa. The sequence continues at coordinate 104,407,338 of CM045767.1, read as the reverse complement.
AACTCCTTAAGGAAGGTTTTGACATAAAATAGAGGTCCAGAATAATTTTATACATTTTTCTAGAATTTCTGGAAGTGGGCTGCAAAAACAGATTCTAGGGTAAAATGCCCAAAACAAGACGATTTATGAGAAAAGGGTTCCACCAGGGGAAAGTTTTCATTTATTTTGTGAAGAAAACATGCTAACTAACATATATTTAACTCAGAAATTTTTCTTGAAGGTGTGCCTTTGGAAAGTTTGAGAGATTGGTATAAAAAGATGGTTTTGTGCCAAAATGGGGAAAATACAAGAGAGATGGAATCAATGCTCAACTTTTAGCATTTTTAACACAAGTAACTCATCAATAACAGATCTAAAAACATTATTTAGAACCCTTAGAAACATGTATTTGAAAAAGAAAAATGAAAGAGAATGTTGTGTTATGGCTTACCTACTAAGCTTTGCACAAGAAGCTCTCTTCTTCCTCCTTCTTCTCCTCTAGACTTCTCTTCCTTGCTCTCCTCCCTTTCTCTAACCGAAATGTGTGTGTGAGTGAGTATGTTGTGTGTGTTTGCAAGCTAATGGGGTGTGGGTATTTATAGACAATTTGGTGTAAAAAGACAAAAAGGTCCTCTAGTTGAAAATGGATGGAAAGTTTAGAGTTTTGCTTGGAATCTAATGGGATAGGAGTGATTAAGGTGTTAAATCATAGGATTAGGCATCATCTAGTTGGTTCTTAGTTGAAAAGTAACTAGCATTGAGAATTGTATCCTAGGTCTAGGGTACTAGGTTGTGTTTTCTAGAATTTCATGATGGTGGTTCTTGGAAATTGGTTTCTCACTTTCTCCTAGGAAGGCTAGCCATAGGGAAGAGTGAAGGGGCTATTTTTTTAATTATTTTAGGTATTAGGGGCACAGTTCTCAATGTATGCATATATATAGATGTCAATTGATTGATGGTACTAATAGTATTATGGTACAATTACTATTTTTGGGATAATTCTTAATAAAAGAAATGAGAGCTTGGAATTAAACTTATGTATTGGGACCTTATTTATGTATTTAATTATGATCTAGTTAGGTTTAGGACTAATTTAAATACTCATAGCAAATCTTTGTTGGTACTAAAGTCATTATTGCTCCAAGATTCAAGGGATTTGTTTGTACTAAAGTATAATGATGATGGCTAGTCATGTCCTCGAGATTTGGGGAGATTTCCCTATTTATTTTGTGTACAAATCTTGAAAATTGTAAAACATAATGTTAAAAAAAGATTTTAGGGTACAAGTGTATATATAAATATATAATGGTACTTGTTTGAGGTCAATTTGTGATTTAATAAAAATGTGAGGGCTTGGGCTCAATTAAAATATCTATTTCAAGTGAAGAGTTAATAAATTAGTGTTTAGGAAAAATAATTCGGTTTGTATTATCTTGCTTTGAATTTAAAGGTAAATAACTGCATGAAGACTATAAAAATCGGAAGTTAGGGTTTAGAGCAATTAATCTAAAATTTGAGAGTTAAATAATTAATATTAGAGTGTTATGATTCTAAGTTTCCAGGGTCGATTTGGGTTTGTATGGGTTCATCCGTGATACGTTTTCGGCTCTAGAGTTTAATTTGCGAGCAATCAACGAATTAAAGGCTTTGTTATAGTAACTCAAAATTTTGGGACCTAATAAGGTTTACAAAAGCTAGAGGTCTCACAACTAGTGGATTTTGAGTCTCTAGCATTCAATATCCAATTTGCATCACAGTATCCTTCAAATACTGTTGGATATCTAGTGTAATTTAGCTCGATATTATAAGTAAATCGAAGATATCTTAGAACCCTTACAATAGCTTTCTAGTGTTCTACTCCTGGATTACTCGTATATCTAATTAATTTACTTACTACATAGGCTATATGTGGGCGAGTGCAGTTCATCCACTACATTAAGTTTCCAATAATTTGGGAATACTTTAATTGAGAAATACTTTCTTGTACCTTCTTAGAAAGAAACAAATTAACATCCACATGTGTTCTAGCAAGATGATCATCATCTTTGCTAAATTTGTTAAGTATTTTCTCAATGTAATGTGATTGTGACAAAGTATGTCCTTCTGATGTTTTGGTAATTTTCATCACATCTACAATCCCCATGTCCTTCATGTCAAAATGTTTATTCAACATTTTCTTGGTAGTTTTAATCATGTCATTATTACTACCTATGATGAGCATATCATCCACATAAAGATATACTATAACATAACCTTCGTTTGTGTTTTTAATATAAATACATTTGTCACATTCATTAATTTTAAATTCATTTGACATCATTCTCTTATCAAATTTTTCATGCCATTGCTTTGGTGCTTCTTTTAAATCATACAATGATTTAACCAATTTACACATTTTCTTTTCGTTTCCTGAAACAGAAAATCCTTCTGGTTGTTCCATGTAAATTTCTTCATTTAACTCACCATTTAAGAAAGTTGTTTTCACATCCATTTGATAAATTTCTAGATTGTACAAAGATGCAATGGCAATTAGCATTCTAATTAATGTTATTCTAGTAACTGGTGAGTATGTGTCAAAGTAATCAAGACTTTCTTTTTGTCTATATCCTTTAACCACAAGTCTTGCCTTGTATTTGTCAATTGATCCATCTGCTTTCATTTTTCTCTTGAAAATCCACTTGTGCCCAAGTGGTTTACAACCTGGTGGCAAATCCACCAATTTCCATGTGTAATTTTGCAAGATGGATTCAATTTCGCTATTTACAGCCTCTTTCCATAAAGGAGCCTTAGGATTGGACATAACTTCTTTAAAAGTTAAAGGCTCATTTTCTAACAAAAAAGTTAGAAAATCTGGACCAAAAGATTTTGAGGTTCTAGCATGTTTGCTGCGTCTAGGTTCCTCTTCCTCATTTTGATCTAACTCTTGCTCTGGTTCTTGTTCTTGATCTTATTCTTGGTCATGACTAGTAATAAGATCTTTTGTTAGCACTAGTCTTTTGTCCAATTTTATTAGGAAACCCATGTTCAAAGAATGATGTATTCCTTGATTCAATAATAGCATTTACATGCATTTCTGAATAGCCACTTTACTCTTTTCAGGACTACTATTTTAGTCTTTTCTGAATAGCCACTTTAGTCTTTTCAGGACCACTTTAGTCTAATATGCACTACTATTCCCAGCATAACCAATGAATATGCAATCAACAATTTTAAGACCTATCTTAGTCTTTTCAGGACTAAGAATAGCCACTTTAGCCAAACACCCCCACACTTTTAAATATTTGTAAGATGGTGCTCCCTCATGCCACATTTCATAAGGTGTTTGATTCACTTTCTTTCGAGGTATTTTATTAAGAATATAATTAGCAAAAAGTATTGCTTCCCCCTCCCCCCCACAAGTTCTGAGGTAATCCCAAACTTATTAACATGGCACTCAACATTTCTTTTAAAGTCCTATTTTTCCTTTCAGCAGTTCCATTTTGCTGAGGTGGGTAAGGAGCGGCGGTTTGATGAATTATTCCATGTTCTTTACAAAACTCACCAAAAGGTGATTCATATTCACTACCTCTATCATTTCTTAGAATTTTAATTTTCTTACCAAGTTGATTTTCAACTTTATTCTTATATTAAATAAAAATTTCCAAAGCTTCATCATTGGTTCGAATTAAATAAACATAATTATATCTAGTATAGTCATTTATGAAAGTGATAAAATATTTTTTCCCACCTCTGGTTTGAATTGATTTAAAATCACAAATGTCATTATGAATTAATTCAAGTGGTTCCATACTTCTTTTAATTGAATGAAAAGGAGTTTTGGTTAATTTGGCCTCAACCCAAATTTCACATTTATGATTTGGATCAATTTCAAATTGAGGCAAACATTCCATATTAATTAATCTATGTAAAGATCCATAATCAACAGGTCCTAATCTACGAGGCCATAAATTAGAAGACTCAAGCAAGTAAAAAGAAGATGTATTTTTGTTAATCATAGGAGAAACAATTTTCATTACATTCATTTTGAAAAGGGCATCATTCATGTAAGCTTTTCCTACATACATCCCGTTTTTGGTAAGTACAAATTTGTCACTTTCAAAAACTAGCCTAAACCCATTCTTTCTCAACAGAGATCCGGAAACAAAATTCTTGCGAATGTCCGATATGTGCAGCACATTGTTGAGGGTGAGTTCCTTTCTAGATGTTATCTTCAAAATTACCTTTCTTTGTCCTTCAACCTTAGAAGTCGAGGAGTTGCCCATGAATAGTTGTTCTTCATTGTCCACCACTAAATAAGAGGAGAACATCTTTTTGTCAGCACAGATATGACGAGTGGCTCCAGTGTCCACCCACCATTCTTTGAGATTTTCGACAAGGTTGACCTCAGAAACAATGGCTGAAAGGTTTATGTCATCGATACCATTGGAGATTCTATCCACTTCGGTAACATTGGCTTGAGTAGGTTTCTTACTTGACTTTCCTTTACCTTTGCGCTTGCTACGATAATATTTGGCCCAGTGTCCTTCTTTGTCATAAATGTAGCATTTGCCATTAAACTTAAACTTCTTGGTATCCTTCATCCCCTTAGAACCTTGTGATGAACTTTCTTCAAAAAATTTCCTTTTTTTTTTTTCTTTTGGAGCATGTTCCACCACATTAGCCTTTGCCTCCATAGGATGCTTGCCAACCTCCCAGAAGTCCAATTTCCTTCCTCAATTTTCAGTCGCACAATTAATTCTTTCAAAGTCATTTCTTTGAGTTTGTGCTTGAGATAGTTTTTAAATTCCTTCCATCCTTGTGGTAATTTTTCAAGTAGAGCAGTGACTTGGAAGGACTCGCTTAATGACATGCCTTATGCATGGATGTCATACAGAATGAGTTGGAGATCTTGAACTTGACTGATCACAGTCTTTGAATCAACCATCACAAAGTCCAAAAATTTGTCCACTATGAATTTCTTCGAACCAGAATATTTTGTTTTGTACTTTTTCTCCAATGAGTCCCATAATTCATTTACTGTTTTGATGGGGCTATACACATTGTACAGTGTATTTGTCACGACCCAAACCCGGCCCTATGGGTTTAGCATCAGAATCGCCAAGAATCCGAGAAGGCAAAACAAGTTAAACAGAGTTAAGCAGTCTGACGGAAGCCAATACAGTAAATAACTAGTATCCATTGAGCTGTGAAAATCTGTATGCCAAAAACATTTTTCGTGCATTCAAACAGTTCAAAACAGTACAATCTATACAATCATTTACAAACATTCAGTACGGACCTAATCCTCGATAACAAAGACGGTAAAACAAAGAGATGCCTATACAATAGTACAAAACAAATGAGGAGACAGTGGGGACAATAAAACACCCCAAGCCATAGCATGGCGACTCGGAACCTCACAGGAGGCACATAGGCTAGCTTGACAAAGCGAGGACCAACCCACGCTCCTAGCTCCGGCCTGTCACGAGAACCTACATATATATATAAACAGTGAGCTAAAGCCCAGTGAATAACGTAATGCGTAATGAGGTTATGAATAAATGTCCTTACAGTAATGAAATCAGTTCATTAAACAGTATTTCAGTCTTTCAGTATTTCAGTCAATCAGTCATATGTGGTACATCCATTAGCCTATAAACAGTAGGTTCAAAAGGACCGGGCCTCAACAGACCCAACAGTAATGATGGCCATCAACAAGAATGATGGTTCCACAAGGAACCGACAGAGCTCAGAATGTAAGAATTGCTAAGGATACCACAATACAGAATACAGACATACATTCATTCAAGAAATAGCAGCAAGAATAGCGATTCATTCAGATCCAAAAGATAACCACTTGGAACATATCTTTACACAATTGTTACTCACAGAGATTGGGCTAATAGCAGCTAGAGCGCGTCCCTGAGAGCCAACCCTAAACAGTTAACAAATAGAACACACACTAAGTTTTACAGTCGGGAAGGATGATAATTAAATCCCTAAATTTCCTCGGTATGATTCTATGTCTAAATCCTCATTAAGATGCCTTAAACTAGGCCTAAGAATGCCTAGGATGAGATGAGGATGCAAAAATACAGTTGGAAGGCATTTTTCAAAAGTTCTTTGAAAAGGGTCTCGCCGGCGAGTCTTCCTTCGCCGAGCGAGGTTGCAAAATCAAAGGCTTCGGCGAACAATCCTTCGCCGGCGGTCGATGAAACGATAAAAATCTTGGATGCTCAATTTTTACGCTGACGATGCGCCGATGCTCGCCGGCGAAGCTTCCAAAATCAAAGGCTTCGCCGGCGAGAATTCCTTCGCTCGAGCGGTCTGATGAAATGAAAAAGTACTGGTTGTTGGATTTTTACGCGCGATACCACGCTAGATGCTCGCTCGAGCGGAGACCTGAATAAAAGGGTGCTCGCTCGAGCGAAGAAGCCAAATCTGGAATTTCCAAATTTGCCTCCCGAGCTCAAACCAAGCATTCTCAACTCAATTCTCGACCTCTTGGGCCCAAATTCTGGAAAATACATCCCAAAACAATGTATATCAAGTTCCAAAAGCCAATTTATGAATTCAAGCCCCAAAGGTGAGTCAATTAAATCTGAAATTCAAACCCATTTCATAAACAATTTCAAAACATGCAATGCATGAGTTTTAAACCAAATTCAAGGTTCAAATCTTGCTCTATTGAGCCCCAATCTTTGAAAACAATGTGGAAACATGGACTATGATAAGAACATGGACATGCATGTATAATTTACCCTGAAATCAACTTCAAAATGCACCAAGATGGTCATACATGCAACAATCAAGCTTCAATTCAACATTCTTGAACTTAAAACATGGCTTAGCTCTACAATGATGCATGAAACATGCAAGATTTAGCTCAAGACAACAAGAAGAAGATGATTTCCTTACCTAGAGTGTCAATTTCAAGGTGTGGAAGCTAGATTATGCCAATTACACTTCAATTCTAAGCAATCTCCGAGCAAATTCAACAATTTGAGTCCAACTCTCTCTCTTCTCCCTCACTCTCTCTAGTTTGGTCGGTTATGAGCAAGAAAAGGGCTGATCAAATGGTGATCTAGATGTAATAAGGCACAATATATTTGAATAAACAAAGGTCCACTAGCTATGGCAATGTGGTAATTAAGTCAATCTTGGTAATTAACTCGTTTAAATCTAATTTAATCATTCCTAATCAATTTTCAGATAAATATATCATTAAATCACAAATATTCTACTGATTACAAAACACTAAACGATTTCTAATTCAGCCGCCGATAAGGCCTTCAATTAGCAGTTTAAACATATGAACTCAAACAGATAATCAATCAATCAAACAGATGCAATACGCAATTCAATAGATAAACTTATTCAATTTCGGTTTTGATTTCAATCAGTTCATTCAGTACTTCAGTTAATTCGATTATCAGTCATTAGCGGTCCAGTTTAACAATAATCAGTATATAATTCAGTAGTTATTCGGTAATCGGTACGAGGGTTGTTACAGTATTATCAAGCTCATTCAAGATATAGTTGCGGAAAAGGAAATCCGCATGTTTCCAAGCATCGACCGCAGCAACCACTTGCTGGTCGGTTTCATCATCTTTTAGCACAGGAGCATCCTCATGAAAGAAACGTGTTAGATTCAATGTAATAAAATAAAACAACATCTTCTGCTGCCATCTTTTAAAGTTAGTTCCTTGGAACTTTTCTGGCTTTTCCTCGAGATTTACCGAGGCTGTCATAACAGCAGAAGGGATCGGGGCAGTCACAACACCGGTCATATTAGAGATTTGAGTAGTTTCTGTAGCCATAAATTCTAAATTATAAAACAAAATTATAATTAGAATTTTTTACTACACATAAAATTAAACCATAAAACACAGAATTTAATTTTGTAAAAAATAAAAGAAACAAAATTATAACTTTTATTTCAAAGTAATTTGAAAATAACTTTTTATGTAAACAAATTAATTCCACACAAAAAATTATTTCTGTAAACTTCAAAAATTAAAATACTTAAAACAAAATTTAAATTAATGAAAACTCAGAATATTATTTCTAAAAAACAGAATTAATTTCTGACCAAATTCACACAGAACAAAATAATCACGAATTAATATCTGTAAAAAAGCCAATGATAAACAATATATTACTACTATTTGTCAAAGAAAATAAACAGTATATTACTACTATCTGTCAAACAGTAGATTACTACTATTTGTATTTTTCAACCAGAATATTACTTTGTAGAATATAAATTATGTAAAACCAAATTCAATGTCAATAATTTAGAAAACTGAAAATCAGAATTTTAATTATTGAACAAACCCAGAATTTTATTTTCAGAAAAATCAGAATTTGAATTCTGAAAAAACCCACACAAAAAATAAAATTTTTAAAGATCAGAGAAAATGAAACAAACAAAAAAATCTGTATAAATAGAATAATTCGAATCTGTCTTAAAATTGTTTGAACAATCTTCTGTGCAGAGAAATGAAACTTGAAATAACAAAAACAGAATGCTTACTGTAATATTCTTGTATCGGAAAGTTAGAACAGAAACTTTTGATCGAGTCGAGTATGAAACACTCTATCTTTAAGATAAATTCACCGCCACACAGGTGCTTATGGGTTATTGGTGTCTAATTCCCATGATACAATGATCAGAAAACGCAGATTTTAGCAGCACTACAAATAATCTGCTAGGCGAATTAAACCTATGTTCTGCAACTCTCTGAAATCTCTATGAAATAGTATGAAGAATATAAAAAGAAAGCTAGAATTTGAAAAAAATTGGAATAAATAAAATTGGAATGGGGTTGCCTTTGTATAGATTTTGTTGGCACCTATTCAGTTTGAATAGAAAATGCAAGAAGAAGAAACATGACCTTTTCTTTAAAATAAAGAGACAACATGAAAATGTGGCACATTTTCATTTAAATGGAGGGTTGACTCTTCCTTTAAAACAAAGAGACGCCATGAACAATTGCTATAGCGATCCCGGTTCTTCTTCCTTTGGTTGTTGTATCCGGACTTAGTTCCGTGGATGCTGGTTGTTGTTTTGATCTAATCCCTGTCCTCCAATTCTTTAAATTTGAGTTATAGAATGTTTTGGACTTGTTTGTTCCAGGTTGGGTGTGATTGGGAGCAGGTGGTTGCTGTCCGGGTTTTTGGTCTTTCGCTCGAGCGAGAAGTTTGTCGCTCGAGCGAGCTCTTTGTTTTGGTCCTTCGCTTGAGCCAGGTTTTGTTCGCTCGAGCGAGAGTTGAGTTTTGTGTCTGGTGGCTCGAGCCAGGGTTTCTTCGCTCGAGCATGCGTCTGCGTCTCATCTGGACCTGAGAGCTGTGTTTCTTGGCTCGAGCGAGCTTTCCTTCGCTCAAGCGAGCTTTCCTTCGCTCGAGCGAGCATTCTGTCGCTCGAGTGTGCTTCTGGGTTGTTGGCTCGAGCGAGACTTTCTTGGCTCAAGCGAGAGTTTTCTGTGTCTGGTCGCTCGAGCGACCAAGTCTTTGCTCGAGCGAGCCTGTTTTATATCAGTAAGCAGCAGCGGGAAAAAGATCACTTTTTCACCTCTTTTTATTTTTGAAACCCTAGATCCGAGACTCTCTCTCTCTAAACTCATCTTCTCTCTAGGTTTTCATCTCCTTCTAGTGTGAATCCATCCTAGGCTCTTTGTAAGAAAGATAGAGGGTGGCTTGGGCTTCGTTCTAATCTAAAAAATAGTGGATTTGGAGCACTTTGATTTCGGGTCATCTTCTCCATTTGAGTTCTCCATTTGAGGTAGGGATTTCCTTGTTCTTTTATAATGCCTCGTCTATAGATAGACATGTGGTCGTTTTGTATTGCATAAAAATTATATCCATGTTGGATTTGTTTGAAACTCATGAGGTTGAACCTAGGGTTGGTTGTTTGAAAATGGTTGTTTTATCATTGTTGGTTGTTTTGGGCTAATTGGGGTGTAAATTAGCATGTTATAGTTGAAAGAAGAAAAAGCCCTAAATTATATTTTGATTTGGTAAATTAAAATGGAGGGTAGTTAACCTATGTTGTAAATCTCTATAGTTAATGTGAGTTGGGTGAAGATGTTAATGCCTAAGGGATTAACCATGGCTTTGGAATGGTTTTGAAATGAATGTAATGGACTAAAATGAGTTATAGCTTTATTGTTCATGGATTTGGTTTTGTGAAAACAAAAGGAATGGAATCGGTTTTGTGGAAATAAAAGGGATGGAGTTGGTTTTGAGAAAACAAAAGGGAATGAAACTTGTTTTGTGAAATGAGAAAAGTATTTTTGAAATACGTATGAGAATTGGATTGTTGTATCTTGAGTGTTGAACACACACATGTGGGGGATTGTATCTTTAACTACCATGTTAATGTTGTTGTTGGGTTTGTGATCTCATGATAATTGAGTCTTTTAATAGATGTACTAAATACCTGCATCTAGAGGTTTTGTCATTGGTCATCGGTGGAGGAAGACAAGTTTGTGTTGAATTATTGTGTATGCATTACACCATTGTTGATTAAATGTTGTAAGTGATGGAGTGCTGAGATACATTATATATGTATTCTTGTTAGGGAGGAGAGAGGGGTTGTACTCCAGTGTGTGTGAGAAGATAGGGGATGGACTCCACACACCTATGTGTTCATATACTTTAACACATTGCTTGTATGTTGATAGTTTATATGTATTTATTATACATGTTGGTTATGCCTTGCTGTATTGTGGTTGTTGGTGTTATACCCTACGCTGAGAATCAGAGGTACCGTTACCTTCCAGCTAACGCCTGGAGAACTAAATGCGCTGAGAATCTAAGGTACCACACCCTTCCAGCTAGCGCCTGGTAAATTGGTATGTTGTTGTGAGAGGTGTATCTTTGGCTTACTATGCACATAGTTAATAGAGCAAAGTTTTGTTGTTGTTGTTTCAGTGTATCTGGGAACATCATGGATTGTGTTGGTTACAGTTTTGGATGGCCGAGTTGCCTCATTGATTTATCTTATGCATGTTGGTGAGTCGTTATCTCCCTTTTTATAAAGGTATGCATGTATAGTTATGATTGAATTGGGAATGAACCAAAATGCCTTTTGTCTTTTGGTAGCGTGAAGAAGATCGAACATTTTAGAAATATGCTTTGAAAAGGCACATCTATCATATGTGTGGAAAATGGAAGAGAGTAATGGGCTTAGTGAATTTATTTCCTAAGTAATTGTTAATGTCATGAAAGATTGGGAACGAGGGGTTAATGAAAGGAAAAAGGAAAGATGAATCGCTTATAGCGTTGAATGAAATGGTTGTTTTCGAGAAAAGTTCATACATATATATACATATATATTTTTTGTATAAACTGTCACATTACTATTCTAGTATGAGAATGAGCGTTCATGATCATAGCTATCTGTAAGTTGTTATTGTTGAGGATCATGTTGAGACCCCTACTGGACTATATGTTCATCCCACGTTGTTGAATCTTTTTCAAGTGTTTAACAGGATGTGCTACAAGATTTGGATCTTCTTATTTGTTGGCCACAGGGCCTCTTTGTTGTAGGCGGAATGCCATATATATAAAAGGGTTGCACCCTTCATTTGATTATTTAATGTTGTAAGCCTGACGACAATTTATTTAGAATGCTCATGTTGTATTTAATTATCATTCGAAAGAGAGAACTGTTGTTCATTCCTTCTAGTTGAACATTTGAGTTTATTTCCGCATGTTATCTCTGAAATTGAATTAAGTTAATGAACTTAGTAATGACTTCGAGTAATAAAAAGTGGGGCGTGACAGTTGCACCCTTTTATTCAAATGGAATCTATTTCAATTTACCACTGTCTTTATAAATTTTCCAACATATCCTATTTCTCTACTATTACAGTTAGGTGATTAATCACCCACACTGTCACCCAATTTCTTTTTTTTATTTATTTAGTAAAGATAATTATTATGTTGAATCCTCGTGAATTTAAATTATAAATAATAAATGTTGAATACGTACAAAATTATTATTCCTAACAATGCTTTTTGTTAGTTATTGAATTGGATTGGTTTAAAACTAACTTATACACTAATATATATTTGGGTAAATTACACTGACACCCCCTGAGGTTTATGTTTATTACAGTTCCTCCCTCACCTTTTGGAAATTACATCTCCCCTCCTGAGGTTTAAAGTTTCATTACAGATTTTCCCCCTCGACAATTTAATTTTTTTAAATACCAATTTTGCTCTCACTAGGTAAACTATATTGACACCCCTCACATTTTAGAAATTACAATCCCCTCCCTAAGGTTTAAAATAGCATTACCAATTGCTCCATCAGTTAGTATTAGTTGGAAGAAAAAAAAATCATTGAAAAAAAAAATTTAATTGGAAAAAAAATTAATTGAAAAAAAAAATTCTTAGTAAAATTTTTAAATTTATGTTTAAAAACCAACGTAAGCTCATTTTTTGAATTTATGTTTTTTCCTCAAATTTACAAACTGAGAAAACTATTTATAAACCAAAAAAATTATCAAACAAGTTTTTATGGCAATTTTTAAAATTTTTGTAAATATAAATTGAAAACTGAAAACGAAATGGTTACCAAACAGGCTTCAAATGGTTAAAATGCCGTAAAATTAACAAATAATTAAACAAGTTACCAACGTAAGAAATGACTTCTCAAAAGATTCTTAGGCTATGTATGGTTTGATTGTTAGAAAAAAAAAATTTACAAATTAAAAATTAATCTGGTTAAGAAATAAAAAATAATTATCATTTTTATATAATTTTTATCTTTCGAGTGGTTAAAAATAATTTTTTACAAATTAAATTGAAATAGCCATACATATGTATATAATCAGCCCAAAAATTAAAATGATAATTATTTTTTACTCTTAAATGATAATTATTTTTTATTTTTTATTTCTTAACCAAATTAATTTTTAATTTTTTTAAAAAAAAATTCTAAAAATCAAACCGTTCATAGCCTAAAAATTTTTTGATAAGTCATTTCTTACGTTGGTAACTTATTTAATTATTTGTTAATTTTACGACATTTTTACCATTTGAGACCTATTTGGTAACCATTTCGTTTTCTATTTTCAATTTATACTTACAAAAATTTTAAAAATTGTCATAAAAACTTGTTTGATAATTTTTTTGATTTATAAATGGTTGTCTCAGTTTGTAAATTTGAGAAAAAAATGTAAATTCAAAAAATTTATTTACGTTGGTTCTTAAACAAAAATTTAAAAATTTTACTAACAAAAATTTTTTTCAAAATTAATTTTTTTTCCATTAATTTTTTTTTCAATAAATTTTTTTTCCAACTAATGCTAACCGATGGGGTAATTGATAATGCTACTTTAAACTTTAGGGAGGGGATTGTAATTTCTAAAATGTGAGGGGTGTCAATGTAATTTACCCAATGAGGGCAAAATTGATATTAAAAAAATTAAATTGCTGAGGGGGGAATCTGTAATAAAACTTTAAGTCTGAGGAGATGTAATTTCCAAAAGAAGAGCGGAGAACTATAATAAACATAAATCTCAAGAAGTGTCAGTATAATTTATTCTATATATTTTAAATAGACTTTAAATAAAATTAATTTATTGTTCACATTTTATAATATAAAATTATTATTTTTTTTAAATAATAAAATAAGAATTCTCACAAACCTCATATTTTGGGAGTTTCAAAATTTCACATTTGTAGGTGTGCGCCCGAGCTCACATGATTGTCGGCTCACATTGTGCCTTGACACTACAACTCAGAGTTGCTCCCTTTAATTAGCACTGTACTTTCGTCCTTTAATTCTCTTGATTGGAGACACTTTCATTGTAAAAGCACAAGAGAACGTAACACACACATTCATTAAAATCATCAAATAATAATTGATATAAACGTAATTAATGTACTTTAAGGCTTGGTTTGAGAACAGGCTATTTTAGTAATTTTTTAATTTTTTATGAAAAAATATGTAAAAAAGTAGAGAGGTGATGTGATGTATTTTAGTTGACTTTTTGACTATTTTAGCCACTTTCCAAACATAGCTTGCTATTTTGGGAACATAGTAAAAAGTCAAACGCAACAAAATTTCTTTGAAAAGTGTCAAAAACGCAGTCCTAAAATTACAAATTAGGACCTATGAAAAAAAAATAAAAAAAATAAATCTCTTATGTTGGGTAAGGGTATTTTAGTCATTTTAATTTGATTTGACACCATAAATAAATATTAAACTAAAAAACAAAAAATCAACTTTTTATCAACTTCCCAAATCACTTCCAAAAAAGTTTAAAAACTTGGTAAAAAATCAAAAGTCAACTTTTTACCAACTTCTCAAAACAATCCTAAGAAGCTTTAATGTATATATTTCAACATCTATTAGTATGAACTAGCGGTAGACACACAAAATGCGTGTGCAACTCAAAAAAAAATTATAATATAAAAATAATAATTATTCTTTAATTATTAAAAAAAACATGAGAGATGACAAAACTAACAAAATCCACATCACTACTCAAACCTCATATTCAAATTAATTGAGTCTTTACTCATTTGGTGTGTTTATTTTTTCTCTTATACCGTATACATATATTATACCTTTTGGGAAAAACGGGGAGCTCAAATTTGGGGGAGCCCGAATCCCCCTAATTGCCAAATTTGGCAAACTATTTTTTTTTTATTTTCTGTTTTCTCTTTTTTTTTTTTTTTTTTTTTACTTGAAAGGAAAATTCGGGGGTTTCGGGGGAACCCCCCTCGAGCTACCAATCAGTCCTCATACCTTTTTCTCACTACTCTCTGTCACACAAACTGGAGAGACTCACTCATTCTCTCACTTACAGGAGTCTCTTTTTCTTTTGGGTACCGTTTGGTTATGATAAAAATGATAAAAAGTGAAAAAAAAAATAGACAATAAAATAAAAAATTTCTAAATTTGTTTAGCATAAAAATGATAGAAGTTAAAAGAAAATTAATTTCTTGTACAACTCATAATAGTATAATAAGCTTTCAGTATTTTACAAAAAAAACATAAGAAAATACATAAATAAATAAAATAAAAAATTAATTTATTATAAATAGTTACTTATAATTAGAAATCTTATTTTCTAATAAAATTTTCATCCTAATCAAATTCATACGAGAAAAAATATTTTATTTTCCTTTTCTTTTCTTTCACTTTACTTTCTACCATTTTTACTTTTCATAATTTTTTTTTTTTTTAATCAAACGAAACCTTGGAGAAATAACAATACATGGTATAAGAGCAAAAAAAAATATAGTAAAATATGAGAGATGCAACCCTTTGTGTGGTGAAGTACAATTCAAAATTTGTGAAAATTGCTTCCTTCCATGATTATATATCTTTTTTATCTGTTTGATTGAGATATAATTTATCCTATTTTCTTTCCCTTTCTCTTTCTTTCTTTCTCAACCACATATTGGGGAGGGGTAATGCTATAGTGTGCAACTTATACCTTACACCTTTTTGTGTTCACTTACACCTTACACTTACACATTTTTTACCTTTCACTTACACCTTTTGTGTAAGTGGCACATGGTGTGCAACTTATACATTTCATTTATACCTTCCACTTACACTTACACCTACACCTTACACTTACACCTTTTGTTTGAGTGACACATGATGTATAACCCACTTACACCTTTTGTGGATTGCACACCTAAAAAAACTCCATTGGGGAGACTCTCACTGTCTACAACCCATCTCATGCACTATAAACTCCCTTTATAATTTCGATGCGACAGCCCATCTTCACCTCCAAATAATGTATTGAAATAAGTCAATCATTGCTCCAAACCTTGAAAAGTCCTTCACGGATATTAGGTAGCGAAATAGATCCTTGGAATCATACTTAAGGCTTTATTTGGAAATTGGTTAAAATAATAAAAAAAATTAATACAAATTATTATATTATTTTTTAAAAATATTTGAAATACTTAATTTATCATATTTAAAAATCATTCTTAATGATGTATCTGATAAATATTAAATTTTAATTTTAATTTTAATTTTAATTTGTCAAGCATTCTATCATGTAAAATTTAATCTCAATATCATATCATTATGGATGATTTTAAAATTTGGTTTTAGTTTTTTGAAAACTGAATTTTTTATTTTTCGTAGTTTTTTTATTTTAGTGAATATTTTTTAAATTTTAAGCTTTTTTTTACTTTTTTAGATGCACATTTTTTAGGTGTATCTAAAAAGTAAAATATTTGCAAAAAAACTTTAAAAAATTCACTAAATATCAAAAATATAAAAAATAAAAAATTTATATTTTTGGTATTTAGTGAATTTTTTAAAAAAATTATGAAAATTATACTTTTTAAATATGATAATACAGTGAGTCCTCGTGGATGGGTTGGACCGATCCAAGCTCCTCAATGAGATCCACTGGATAACCTGCAAACAAGTTCAATCGGGGAACGGGGTAGTCCCCCGGCGAACCCTCCTGTAGGAATTAGAGAAGGTGATAATCTGAAGAAATGTAGAGAGAAAGATAGGAGATAGAAAAACTTAACCTTCCTCTTTTGTCTGAGTTTGGTTTATATCCCACCGTAATCTTTTCGCTGTCTCTGTCGTTCTGATCGTCCCCGCCGAAAGCTTGAGGCGTGGTTGGCCTTGTTCAGGGCAAGGGGGTGTCATTCCGGCTGAGAGGTGTTGTCGCAATAAATGCGGTGATGGGTTGCATTAATGGTGATGTGCTGTGGCAATAACTTTGCAGATCTTTGTCTGCTGACGTTGTCTGCTCTGCGCCTGCCACTTGTCCGAGCATCATTGGCCTTTCTGTCGGTTGGACTCAATTGTGTTGGGTTTGGTTAGCAAGGGTTGTATAATGGGGTTTGAATGGTGGTCATGGGTTCTATGGGCCTATCCTGTCGAGAGTCCCCATTCGAGTGCGACTTTAGCCCAACGAAGGGAATAATATACCGATAAGGAGATGCATCGGACGTCTTGGGTGGCCGAGCCGACCGTGAGGTGGTCGCTGGAGAGGGCGATGAGGTAGCCAGTGGGAGGGTGACCGAGTGAGCGAGGCCGTCGTGAGAGTGGCCGGCGGGAGAACCGGCAAGTGGTGTGGCTGGAAGCCCGGCCGTGAGGCTCGAGCGGCGTGTCACGTGATGACTTGAAGTGGAAAAGACAGGGTGAGGCGTAATTCGGTGCATCTGGACCGTACCGTGGGGGATGTGGAACGTCAAGCGTTGGTTCGAGGAAACGTCAGGCATTATTATGGGCATTGATGAGACGGTTTTGGCGGATGATTTGAAAAGTTTTCAAAGCGCGAAAATTAATTGGGATCCTTGGAATACAGCAAACCGTGGGCTTTTGGTATCATACGATTCACCTACTTGTTTACAAAAACTCAAAATATCCAAAGTATCAATTCCTTTGTTGCTCACGATACCCCATTAAAACATACTGCGATTTCTTTGGAACACGCATCCGGAAGCTATTCGCAAATACGGCTGGCGCGAGAAGGAATCGGAATGTGAGGATGGATCCGCTAGGAAGGACGATCTTTGTGGAGCCGGGCGCAGAAGATAGATCGATAAGGGTGGAGGTGCCATCGGTGCGAACCCGACCGACAGTGGAACCAGATCACTGGCATTCGAGGGCTGATAGGTCCATTGTAACGGCGGCGGAGTTGGAGGCTATCCGCGAAAGGTACCAGATTCCGGCGGAAGTGAGGTTGGTGGTGCCGAAGTCCACAGACCGGCCATCGGACGTGAGGCCAGGGGAGTTCTCCCTCTACGAGGAGGCGCTGAAGGGTGGGCTGCGATTGCCGCTGCCGCGGATTGTGGTGGATGTGCTCAACCGTTTGGACATGGCACCAGGACAGCTGATGCCCAATTCATGGAAGATTTTGTTGTCGTGTGCAAGCGCCTGGCCGAAGGCAATGGAGGGGGAGGCCATGACAGCGGACGAATTCTTTTGCTGCTACAAAGCGTCAGGGCAGCAGGAGACTTGGGTAACCCTGCAGGCCGTGGCAGGGAAGGGCTTGGTGGCAGGGTTGCCAACCTCGATTAAAGGTTGGAGGCATAGGTGGTTCTATGTTTCCAACTCTGGAGGGGCTGGGGCACGCAAGACGTGGAAGGTGCCGCCCAAGTTTGGGGAGTCAAAGGGGAGTGCGGTGATGGAGGAGAGGGTAAGAAAGGTGAAGGAGTGGAGGGAGAGGGAAAAAGTTAGGTGGGGCCAGTGGTGCGACCATCGCCTGTTTGAGGCGGGGTTGGGACCCTGGCCGGTCGGGGATCTCGACCGAGCGGAGTTGGAGGCCAAGAGAAAGGCACTGAGAGGAGGAGGATCGAGCTATGCTCTTGAGGGCTCGAGAGGTTGACAGAGGGCCGAGCCCGACCGCCTCAACCGCTTGCGAGGAGAGGATTCGACCTCGTCCCAAGCCCCAGGAGGAAGGATCTTAGCACATTTGAGCTGGAAGCTCCTGTGGATCTGTGAAGGAGAAGGCAGGAAGGGGAGAGGGTCTCAAGAGGAAGAAGAAAGGGGTGCAGCGGAGAGTCTAGGCCTAAGAAGATGAAGGAGGCCCTGGTTGCAGAGGAGACTGCCGAAGGGGTGATCGTCTCAGAGGTGGTGGATGTGTCTTCACAAGTTAGAGACGTTGTGCCAATGAGGGCTGCGATCAGCATAGGGGTGGGGAGCAGGGATCCTGAGCAAAGGGAGGAGGAGCGACCCCAGGGGGGTCCTGAACAAAGGGTGGAGGAGCGACCCCAGGGGGGTCCTGAACAAAGGATGGAGGAGCGACCCCAGGGGGGTCCTGAACAAAGGATGGAGGAGCGACCCCAGGGGGGTCCTGAACAAAGGATGGAGGAGCGACCCCAGGGGGGTCCTGCGCCCCAGGAAGGGGGGGTTAGTCTGGGTGCCACAATCTACCACGCGCGGGCTGTGGCTGGGAGACTGGAGGGGGATGGAGGCCCAGCTAAGGCGGTGGCAGACCGCTTAGTCAAGATTGTGGACGAAACGGCTCTGCGCTCAGCCTCTGGGTTCAACGAGGCCGACCTGTTCAGGGGGTTATGCTCATGAAATGGAGTAACTACCTAGCGAGGCTCTCTTGAGGAAAATTTGGTCTTTGCTAAGGTGAAGACCGTCGGACCAAAGGCGGTGGCTAAGTTGAAGAAGGAAAATCAGAGTGGAAAACTTCCCAAGCCGAATGAAAAGCAGTCAAAGTGGATCTAGAAGACACACGCCACGGGTGGTGTCATTTGGAATTCCAACTTGTTGAGAGCGAAGAATGTGGAGGAGGCCCAAAGGCGTCTTGCCGTTCGGTCGAGCGGCATGAGGAGGCCATGAGTGATAATGAAAAGCTCGTCAGGCGAAGGATGAGGCAGATCTGAAATTTGAGGCTCTGCGAAGGAGGTGGAGGATGGCGTGCTAGGGTCTTTGGAGGAGAGCGGAGGAAACTCTTTGAAACAATTTGAAGAAGAGAGGGGAAAGTTGGCGGCGGAGGGGGAGGTTTGGAGAAAGGAGCTGGAGGCTGAGAGAGCCAAAGCTGCAGCTGACAAGGAGGCCCTGCAAAAGGAGCTGAACGAGGAGAAGGCGCAGCGACCTCGAGAAAGGCGGCCTACGACCTTTGTGTTGCAGGTGGATCAATTCAAAGGGTCTCTGAGTTTCAGATGGCGATTGATGCATGATTCTTTGCAAGCTTAGGTGAGGTGGGCAGGGTCTTTGGGTCATCGGTAGTCTTTGGGGTGAGGACAGAGTCTGAAATCATTAGCAGTTTCCAGCAATCTGACTACTACAAGCACGAAATGGTGAAATCTTGGGGACATGGTGGAGGATGTTCAAGCCAAGGGAGGAGGCTGTTTCAGACTTAGACCTGAGTAGTGTGGTGGTTGGAGAAGATGACGTAGCCCAGACCCCACTGGACGAGGGGGTTGAAGAAGCTGACCTCATTTCAAGTGAGGAGGAGGGGTGATCTGTATGAGAAGTAGACTTAGGAGTTTTGGGTTATTGTCCGTTGTTGTTGTTTTTTTTTTTTTTTTTTTTTTTGTGAAAGGAATGTAAGTAGTTTGTACACATATTTTTGAGTAAATAAAATGGCACTTATGGTTCTAGTTGCTGATTATAGTATACCTCTCCTTGTGTTGGTCTGGTCTTGATTTGTTTTGCTTGTGTACTGATGTCTCCAGTGAACGCTTGTGCCAGTTGGTAGAGAAGGGTGAATTTTGAAAAAGTAGGCTTGAAGTGTGGGAGGGGATCTTTAAAACATGACTAAGTGGCAAATGATTTTGAAAAGGTAGACTAGGAGGGCATCTTTAAAATATGACTAAAGGGCAAATGATCTTGAAAAGGTAGACTAGGAGGGCATCTTTAAAATATGACTAAAGGGCAAATGATCTTGAAAAGATAGGCTGAAACGTAATGTTGAACATGTGATTTACAAGTGAAATATGGGTAAATTTCTTTAAAATATGACTAAGTGTCAAATTGCCTTGAAAAAGTAGGTTGAAATGCAATGCTGAACATGTGATTTGCAAGTGAAATATGGGCAGACATCTTTAAAATATGACTAAGTGTCAACGTATGTTGAAATTGTGATTAAGTGTCGGGCCATGGCTGAGTGTTTTGTTTGATGAGCCTTCACTCATAGGTCTTACTGGGGCTTGTGAAAATGCTCAGGTTTGGCAGAGGCTTTGAGCGCTCGGTCGAGGTCATTGATGGGGCTCAGTCGGATGAGGCTTTGGGAAGTCTCAGTCTGGTGAGGCTTTTGAAAGTCTTTCGGTCGGTGAGGCTTTGAGTCTCGGTCTGGGAGGCTTTGAAGGTGCTTTCAGGTCGAGGCTTTGAGTGCTTTCAGTCTGGCCGAGGCTTTGAGGTGCTCAGTCTGACCGAGGTTTTGAGGCCTTCAGTCTGGCGAGGCTTTGGAGGTGCTCAGTCTGGTGAGGCTTTGAGTCTCGGTCTGCCGAGGCTTTGAAGGAGCTCAGTCGGATGAGGCTTTGAGTGCTCGGTCTGCCGAGGCTTTGAAGGTGCTCAGTCGGTTGAGGCTTTGAGTGCTCAGTCTGGCCGAGGCTTTTGAGGTGCTCAGTCTGTTGAGGTTTTGGCCTTCGGTCTGGCGAGGCTTTTGGAGGTGCTCAGTCTGGCCGAGGCTTTGAGTCTCGGTCTGGCCGAGGCTTTTGAAGGCCTCAGTCGGATGGGGCTTTGAGTCTCGGTCTGGCGAGGCTTTGAAGGTGCTCAGGTCGGTTGAGGCTTTGAGTGCTCGGTCTGGCCGAGGCTTTGAAGGTGCCTCAGTCGGTGAGGCTTTGAGTGCCCTCGGTCTGGAGGCTTTGAGGGTGCTCAGTCTGGTGAGGCTTTGAGTGCCTCGGTCTGGCCGAGGCTTTGAAGGTGCTCAGTCTGGTGAGGCTTTGAGTGCTCGGTCTGGCGAGGCTTTGAAGGAGCTCAGTCGGTTGAGGGCTTTGAGTGCTCGGTCTGGCCGAGGCTTTTGAAGGTGCTCAGGTCGGACTGAGGCTTTGAGTGCTCGGTCTGGCCGAGGCTTTTGAAGGTGCTCAGGTCGGACTGAGGCTTTGAGGGCTCGGTCTGGCCGAGGCTTTGGAAAAGCGGTGCTGCAAAGAAAAGTTGCATGGAAGCTACATTCAGACAGTTGAATTACAGAAAGTGGGAACTCCGGTCGTCATTTGTATTATGTATTGAAAAAGGAAAGTACAACAATTTCGACAACACAAAAGTAAGGATTCATTGATAGTAACGCTTCAGATGCTCAGCGTTCCAGGGATGGGGAAGGTCTCGGCCATCCATGTCTTGAAGTCGGTATGTGCCTGGCCGTGGTCGGGCCTTCACCACGTAAGGCCCCTCCCATTTAGCTGCCAATTTGCCCTCGGTTGGATTCTTTGTGGCAAGAGTTGCTTCTCTCAAGACAAGGTCGCCAATGGAGAACTCTCGCGGTCGGACTCTGCGGTTGTAGTGTGCTCTCATTTTCTGCTGGTACGAGGCCAATCTAACAGCCAGTTAGCCTCTCGAGCTCTCAATGAGATCCAGTGCTCTGCCGACGGTTCTTCGTTGAGGCGGGATCTGGATGTAGCACCATGGGGGTGGGCAGACCGACTTCTACAGGAATGACCGCCAACAGATGTTAGGCAAAAGGGTTTCCAGAGGAGTCCCAAAGGGTTCGGTAGGCCCAGAGTACGTGTGGCAGTTCCTCAGCCCAGAGGCCTTTAGCAGCTTCGAGCTTAGTTTTGATGATCTTCAGGAGAGAGCGATTGGTGACCTCAACTTGGCCATTGGCTTGGGGGTGACCGGGGGAAGAGAAGCATGGTTGAATTTGGAGATCTGCACAAAATTTCCGGTATCTAGCATTGTCGAACTGTTTGCCGTTGTCGGAGACGATGGCCTGAGGGATGCCGAACCTGCATACAATCGATTGCCAGATAAACTTGGTGGTGTTCCGTTCAGTGATTGTGGCGAGAGGTTCTGCCTCGACCCACTTGGTGAAGTAATCAATGGCAACAATCGCGAACTTGGTTTGGCCTCGGCCAGTGGGAAGTGGACCAACCAGGTCGATACCCCATTTGGCTTAGCGGGTAAGGGCCGCAGAGGAGATCACTTTGGGAGGAGCATGGGGAATGTTGGCGGTTACCGGCATTTGTCGATTTCAAAGACGGGTCAGAGGCATCCTTGTTGAGGGTCGGCCAGAAGTATCCCGTACGGAGTACTTTGTGTGCGAGAGATCTGCCACCTGAATGGTTGCCACATATTCCTTCATGGATTTCTTGCATCACATAGGTTGCTTGGGCGGGGTTGAGACATCGCAGGTACGGCCGTGAGAAGCCGCGTTTGTAAAGGACACCGTCAACCAGAATGTAGTTAGCCGACCGAGCTCTGACCTTGGCAGCCTGCTGTTGGTCATCTGGTAGTTCTCCCGCAGTCAAGAAGAGGAGGATGTCAGATGCCCAAGGGATGGGTTCCGTCTGAAGGAGTCAGGTATTCGAGGCGAACTCCATGGCTGAGGTCGGATTGGTCGGCGGAGGCGAGCTGAGCCATCTCATCTGCTTTGGAGTTTTCCGCCCTAGGTATGTGTTTGATCTGGAAGGTGTTGAAGAGACGAACAAGGGTGAGAGCCATGTCCCTGTAACTCCGCATTGTGGTATCCTTGGCATCGAATTCACCCGTGATCTGGCCGACGATAAGCCGAGTCATCAACACTCGATGTGGCTAACACCAATGTCTTTGGCTAGATGAAGTCCGCTATCAATGCTTAGACTTACCTCATTATTCTTGGCGACAAACAAGAGGCGGAGGGCACATTGAAATAAACTTCGGGGATGTGAGGATGAGGCCAGCCCCGCTTCCTTCCCGGACGAGCCATCAACGTTGAGTATCCAACAATGAGGATCTTCGGGCTCTGGTGGAGTTGGTGCGGGTGGAGGGTTAGTGGTTGGGGTTGGATTGGTAAATTCAAGATGAAATCGGCCACGCCGCCTTGATTCTTGTCCGGGCGATAAGAGATGTCGAATCGCTTAGTTCTCGACCCTTGCATTAGTCTTCCGAGAGCTCGGCCGCTGCATGACCTTCTTGAGGGCCGGTCGGTGAGGACCACTATTGAATGAGCTTGGAAGTAGGGGCGAGTCGTCTGGAGGCGATGACCAAGGCCGTGATTTTTTCTAATAGGGGTAGTTCGCTGCTTCCCCGAGAGCCCTACCGATGTAGTAGACCGGTCGTTGGATCGAGCCGCCCTCGATCTCTCGCCAGACCGATTATGTGTCTCGATCTTGCTAGGTACTGAGAAGAGGGGCTCACTGGTGATTGCTTGTGAGAGAAGGGGAGGATTGGCCATGCACTGCTTCAACTGTTGAAAGGCCTCTTCTGATTCGGTTGTCCATTCAAAAGTCTGCCGCAGGACTTTGAAGAATGGTAGGCATTTATCCGTTGCACGGGAGATGAAACGGTTAAGGGCTGCCACTCTGCCGGTGAGCCTTTGGACCTCTTTAACTGTTTTGGGCGACTTCATCTCAATCAAGGCCTTGATCTTCTCAGGGTTGGCCTCGATGCCGCGCTGGCTAACCATGAAACCCAGGAACTTGCCAGATCCTACGCCAAAGGCGCACTTCTCTGGGTTGAGTTTCATCTGGTATTTGCGTAGTGTGTCAAAAGTCTCTCGCAGGTCGGTGAGGTGGTCAGCGGAGAGTTTGCTCTTAACCAGCATGTCATCCACATACACTTCCATGTTCCGTCCGATCTGATGGTGGAAGACTGTGTTGACCAAACGTTGGTAGGTGGCCCCTGCGTTCTTTAGTCCGAACGGCATGACACGGTAATGGTAGGTGCCCCGATCGGTGATAAAAGATGTGTGTTCCTGGTCGGACGAGTGCATCATGATCTGGTTGTACCACGAAAAAGCATCCATGAAGTGAGCATTTGATGGCCGTAGTGGCATCGACCAGAGATCAATGCGGGAAGAGGGTAGCTATCTTTGGGACATGCTTTCGGTTCAAATCGGAGTAGTCGACGCAGACGCCACTTGCCATTGTTTTTATGACCAGACCACGTTGGACAGCCACTTAGGATAGTCCACGTTTCGGACAAACTGGGCCTCAAGGAGTTTGTCAACCTCTGCAGCTATGAGATTGTTGCGTTCTGGATGGAAAATTCGCTGCCTCTGTCGGTAAGGTCGGAAGTGAGGCTCGATACTGAGGTGGTGGGTTATGGAAGAGGGGTCGATGCAGCATGTCTGCATGGGTCCAGGCGAAAACGTCTCTGTGTTCGGTGAGGAGAGCGGTGAGGTCGGCCTTGGCTTGGGGGGGCAGTTGACTGCCGATTTTAGCAGTTTTGAGTGGGTTGGTGGGATCAATGTTAACTTCGACGAGTTCCTCCACAGGTTCGCCTCTGATCAGTTCGTCCTCATCTCGGACGTCGAGTCCTTCAATGATCATTGCCTCCTTCAGTTTGACCTCTTTAAGTGAGGCCACATAACATTCTCTGGCGACGGTCTGTTCTCCTCTCACTGTTCCGACCCCAAAATCAGTAGGGAACTTGAGGGCAAGGTGGTAGGTGGACGTGATGGCTTGGAAAGCATTGAGGGCGGTGCGACCGAGGATGATGTTGTAAGCTGAGGGGCAGTCGACAACAAGAAAAGTAAGCAACTTCGTGGTCTGTCGTGGGTACTCTCCAACGGTGATGGGAAGATCAATGGAGCCAATAGAGGTCACCCGGTCACCGGTGAATCCAACCAGAGGAGTTTGGAGTGGGGCTAGGCTTTCTTCCCCGATCTTCAGTTGGCGGAAGCAGTTGAGAAAAATGATGTCGGATGAGCTGCCATTGTCAATGAGGACTCGTCTGACCTTATAATTGGAGAGGACAGTGGAGATGACAAGGGGGTCATCGTGAGGATAACGGATGCCAGCACAATCGGCGGCCGTGAAGGTAATGGGCTCTGGCCCATCGCTGGTTGTTGCTTGGGGTCGGTCGACCGTCAGATCGCCTTGTCCGAGCCCTGTCAGATCTTTCTAAGCTCGCCTCTGAAGTGGCGTGATGGTCCACCACAAGCAAAACCACCAGAGATAAATGTGAGTTCACCTACGCGTGGGGGCGGTTTACCTTGAGGCCGAGGTTGTTGGTGGGTCGGTCATTCCTTTGGTCGGGTTGGGTCGCCGTGGAGGGGTATGCCTGCGATTATCCCTGTGGGGCTCGGCTCTTTGTCTCTGCTGAGGGCGGGTATCTGTGAATCGGCTCAAGCGCCCCTGGCGAATAAGGGTCTCGACTTGATCTTTGAGGCTGATGCAGTCGTCGGTGTTATGGCCATGATCCTCGTGGAAGCGGCAATATTTGGACTGGTCTTTGCGGTTGGAAGGGTTCCGTGGAGGGGGAGGCCACTTGAGTGGGTAATCCCGTTGGATTTGGTGAAGAACTTGTTCCATGGGTGTATTGAGAGGGGTATATTGCTCGAACCGAATCGGGGTTCAGTCGGTCGGCTCGAGTTGGTCGGTCAGCATTGCGGGTTGTTTGGTTATGAGACCGGGTGTTGCTGGGTTCTTGGTCTTTTCTTTTTTCTCTGGGGGTCAGATACTTAGTTGTGGAGTCCTGTCGAGCGGCTAGAGAGTCCTCGGCGTTCATATACTTCTGGGCTTTGGAGAGCAAGGCTGCCATGGATGTCGGGGGGTTCTTGGAGAGAGAGAAGAGGAAATCGGATGACCGCAGACCAGCCATAAAGGCCGTGAGGATGACCTTATCGTCATTTTCAGCAACTTGTAAGGCTTCGGTGTTGAAGCGGGTGACAAAGTGCCAGAGTGACTCGGTCCGACGGATGTTGAGGAGTTGGGTCGCCGGACGCCGTCGGCGTTGGGCTCCAATGAAGTGGGTCAGAAAGAGTCACTGAGGTGTTGAAATGTAGAGACCGAATCTGGTGGCAATTGGCTGAACCATAGCCGAGCCGATCCCTTTAGGGTCACGGGGAAAGCTCGGCACATGATTTCGTCGGGGAAAGCATGGAGGATCATGAGTGTACGGTAGGTTTCCAGGTGGTCGACGGGGTCGGTTGTTCCGTCGAAGGGGTCGATGGTAGGCATTTTGAACTTGGGGGGTAGGGGTTTGTCTCGGATGGAGGCGACGAAGGGGGAGTTTGCTGTGGTGGAGGGCTTGTGTTGGATGTTTTGCATGACCCCTTGGAGCTGGAGTTTCATGGCTCGGAGTTCTGCGTCCCAAAGAGGGATGTTGTCGGCTCCAGAGGGGGATAGATGTTGGACGCTGCTAGCTTCGCCCTCGGGAGCCGGGGCTACGACTGATGGACGTGGGGGTGGAGGAGGAGGGTGTATATGTGGGTGAGGGGGTTGCAAGCCCCCCGAGTTGGGAGGATTGGGTGGTGGGATCGTATGGCCTGGGACTTGCTCTGGATGGGATGGGATATCTGAGGGTGGTGGAGGAATAGGGAGGTTCCGTTGGAGCAGAGCGTTGATTAAAGCCTGGTTTTGTTCGGCCATACGGTTGATGCTGTTGGTGAGCTCGACGAAGTACTGAGGTGGGTTGTTCGGATTGGGAGGGTCGGTCTGGTGATCAGCAGCATTGTGGTGGGAAGCCATGGATCTGGTCGTTACCATGCACGTGACGGATGAGATGAAGAAGGTTGGTGGAAAAGGGTTTCCGGCGGCAATGAACACAACTGGCGCACGGATAAAACCAGTTTCCCACAGACGGCGCCAACTGATAATACAGTGAGTCCTCGTGGATGGGTTGGACCGATCCAAGCTCCTCAATGAGATCCACTGGATAACCTGCAAACAAGTTCAATCGGGGAACGGGGTAGTCCCCCGGCGAACCCTCCGGTGTAGGAATTAGAGAAGGTGATAATACAGAAGAAATGTAGAGAGAGAAAGATAGGAGATAGAAAAACTTAACCTTCCTCCTCTCTTCGAGTTTGGCTTATATCCAACCGTAATCATTTCGCTGTCTCTGTCGTTCTGATCGTCCCCGCCGAAAGCTTGAGGCGTGGTTGGCCTTGTTCAGGGCAAGGGGGTGTCATTCCGGCTGAGAGGTGTTGTCGCAATAAATGCGGTGATGGGTTGCATTAATGGTGATGTGCTGTGGCAATAACTTTGCAGATCTTTGTCTGCTGACGTGGTCTGCTCTGCGCCTGCCACTTGTCCGAGCATCATTGGCCTTTCCTGTCCAGTTGGACTCCAGCTGTGTTGGGTTTGGTTAACCGGGTTGTATAATGGGGTTTGAATGGTGGGCTGTGGGTTCTATGGGCCTATCCCTGTCAAAATATATGTATGTTAGGTGTGTCCTAAATTTTTTTTAAAAAAAATTGTTTATAATATTGAAAAAATTCAGTAAAAATAAAAAAAAATACGAAAAATAAGAAAATAGAATTTTCAAAAAAGTGTTTTCAAAAAACTGGAAACAAACATAGTGATTGTTATTTTATTTTATTTTTATACATTCTTTTATAAAAATTAAAAAATCAACTAAAATTACTCAATTTCCAAACGAACGGTTACTATAGTCTCAACAATACGATAATCCAAAACACCCAATCCCACCTACAACTTCCAAGACGACAAATCCAATTTATAATTTATTTATCATTTTATATTGACCAAAAAGAAATCCCAACATAAATAACAAATATAAATTTATTCACATACTCCAGTGTGTAAAATTACAATTAACTAAAATCATCTCTAATTTTTTATCAATTTTTTAAATTTAATTTAATTTAATTTTAAATTTAAGTAAAAAATTTAATTTAATATAAACTACTTCAATTCCTTCATCAAATTTTCATCAAAACCTTTTTAAAAAATGCCCTATTATCTCAAATTTATTTTTTCGACAAATTTGGTGAAAAAAAATCATCTTAAATATTTCATCTTCTTAAATGTTTATCAAATTATAATTTGATGAAAAAAAATATTTCTACCTTGATTTGATAAACATTTAATGAAACAATTTAAGATAATTTTTTAACACTTTTTCATCAAATTTAAAGTTAAAGTTAGAAATGAAGAAAGGTGGAACTTTAGATGAAAATAAAATAATATAAAAAAAACAAAAATAACATGATTAAATAAGTGATCCCACTTTAACATTAGTTAGCTCAATAAAGTTAAAAGGAAAAAATAAAAAATAAATGTAACACTGCTTAAAACACTGAATTTCAATTTTCAAGTTAAATAAGTTGTAAATAAATTTTTTTCAAACGACTAGTAATTATAATGAGATCAAATGCAATATAAATCACAACTACACAAACTTACAAATGAAAGCAAAAGATTCGATTAAAAAAAAAAAATGGGCACTGCTTTCGCTCTGGCAATTTCGGAACGCCGGTAATTTCCCGGCGACCTTTGATAAGATGTAAAAATACTTTCAAAATGTAGATTTAAATTTTTTTATGCTTTGAAATAGGGGATGAGAGTCTCTCCTAATTTCTACTATAATTTTTTCAATCATCCTTCCTTACTATTGTTGGTATATTCTTCTTCAATTTTGACTTCCGATGATTGATCTACAAATCGATCAAACTTATTAAAAGGTATGTAAAATAAAATTTAAAGACTTGAATAAAAAAAATTAGTTGATGATAATGTAATTTTTGTCTACTATTTTAGAGTAATTTGGTAAAAAAAAATGTATTTTTGGACTGTCATAATGTGACAATTTCGACTTTCATCCGTCGACTTTAATAAAAGAATATTTAACTTTTGTAAATTAAGAAAATAGAATTGGGTTCAAAACAAGTATTTTTATGAATAATTTCATTCAGTATAAAATATTCATTAATGGATAAAGAAAACTTTTAATTTTTCTATATACTTTCTATTTTTAAGAGTGAAAATTTTTGACATGACATATTAATACGAAACGGTAACACAAAATAATAAACGAATTAATTAGTATTGAAATAATTCTGACACGAACCCAAAATGAACATAAATGACCCTACACCATGCCCACACCTATGATCAACAGACCAAATGGCTCCACTTTCTCCACCAAACATAAGACTTTGAAGCTCAGATGATCATGTCATTTCTGTGTTTTGCAACTTCTGAAACACAACATACAGAAATTTAACATAATTATCAAAAGTTGGGATTGGAATCCCAAACAAACTTACCCACGTCTATATTTTGTACAACAGGGGAAAATTCAATAAAGGCAAACACAAAAATGCCAGAATTTTCTCGGCTTCCAAACGCCCTTTCTCATGCGCCAGTCAACTAAACCAGGATACAATTCCAGTCACAAGTTTCCAACTCACACTCCTGGTTTGCCCCGAAACTTCTAAAGATGTCTCTCGGGTCTATTTTTGGCATAATCTTAAGACCCCACCACCAACTTGAAAATCTGAAAAAGGAAGCAGTTTTTTCAGCTTCAACTGTCAACACCATTTCTTTCTTGTCCAGCCCGAAGGACCAATTCTGAAATGCATCAAGATTGCCAGCTAACAGGCAGTTCAAGCTGCTAAAACTATTACTTGAGATGATCTTCTATGATATCTAGAAGAATGTATATCCAAATCCAACGGACCTAAAGAATTGTGCTGCAATATGGATTGCAAAATGTGGAATTAGGTCACCTGTAATACAGCGTAAAATGTGGAACGTACACCTAAGGTTCATAATTCTAGGATTTGTTGACAACAAAAGCCCAAACAGTATATAAACAGGAAAATTAACTATCAAATGTTCAAGAGTAGATATACCCAATACATGACTGTAAGCGCATTAAGATCCTTCGAAGAATTTTCCAGCATAGGAGGTTCACACCGACTGTCATCCATTGGATCTCCATTAGAAGGATTGTCATCCATAGGCCCTTCCAATTCACAATTCCTGCAGAAAATGTGAGAATGCTGCATTTAGTTTCACTTTGCAAGAAATTACGACTTCTACCAAGCAGTGAGATCAACTGATAATAATGTGAATCAAGATATAAAACCTCAACAGTATAGCCATATCCCACAGAACTCGTTCTACTAATCTGCTTGCAGGACTCTGAAGAAGAAGTGGTGGATGCGCCTTGGACCTTCTCACGAACTATCATTTTAAGATTAGTATATCTTTATATTCCCTCCATACCAAAATAATAATTCCTTTTGGGAAATCCAACTTTTTTTTATAGTACAACTGTTACACTTTAAAAGTATTAGTTTTCCAAAATTACCCTTTGATAGTAAATTTTTTTGGAAATATCAATTGTCATAATTATACTTTTTGTATTGTTAATGAATTTAAAATAAGTGCAAAATAGGAAATTCATATTATTTTAATCCTAAATTTTTGAAAATGGAAAAATATTTTGGGACAAAGAAAAATAGAATAAGAGACTAATATTTTAGGATGGAGGGAGTAAAAGATACAAAAAGAACAAATGAACAATTTATATCCAACATAAAGAGAGTATTTGTCATGTACTTCTGATTACTCTCATCTATAACTCATCATCACCTAGCCAAAATTAGATGAAGAAGTTTCTCACGGTCTATGTAAATAGAGATATTTAAAAGAAATAGCAATATCAACCAGAGTTTAGCAGACTATGAGATAAGCAAAAAAACTGACAATTTAAATAAATAAATGAGAAAGAAAATCAGCTGATAAAAACGCTGAGTGAAAAGAACAGAATATCTAATTACTCATGTTGCCGATAAGAATAAATTTAAGTTCATTGAGATGGTTTCAACTTGTTGAAGGAAGATAAGTTGCAAGGTTGGGTGAGGATATATGCACACAGATACAAGGACAACTTAAAAAGAAGACCAACTGAAGGATATAATTAGCTAAAATCTAGTAACTATTCCACATGCACTGCCTTGTGCACAACTTTGGTGAGGATTAATGTGGTCTACACATTCACCAAATTGTTCACAAAGTTATGTGAGTAGTTTTATTAAAATCTAACACTTCAACAAATAGAATTTTTCACATGCCTGAGAGGATAGGCCGGATTTCCCAAATCATTGACACAGTAACACTAGGTCAACCATGCTAGAGGCATTTATAAGTTTGAAGTGAGACTGTTAATCAAATTAATTTGCAACAATTTACACAGATTCATGTCTCTCAGCAATGCATAGGTGAGAAAACTGGATTCATACCCATGTCATGATAGCTCTGAATTTAGAAGATTCATAGGCATGGCAGGAGAGAAGAAGTAGGATTCTTGCTCATCTCATGTCACTTGACCAAGGAAGACATTTTTAGAATTTTGCAATGAAAGTCTTATCTCAGGATAAGTTGTCCCACCTCTCCCCTAGGAAAAAATAATCCTGCATCATACAAGATAAAAGGCTTCCTCAGGATTAGTTATCCTACATTAAAAAGTTTGAACCAAATGTGGGATTATTTTATCCCAATATTATTTAATCCAAATCTGCCCCCTTTATCAGATAATCGAATGTGGCTTTAGTATACTACTCATCTACCTGATGTTCGCCGATGTTTATAAATAAATGTCATTCCATGATCCCTTCAAGTAACTGTAATTCAAGCAGCAAAAGGAAGATCGTGAATATCACTACCCCTTCCTAAAAATACCAACACAGAATGGAAAATGATTTGCAAACAAAATTTGTATGCAGAAAACTCTTCCAGAATGATGTGGTAGTGGCAATGGCATTAATTCAAAAGTGCCAGTAATATCTCTTAGTGAGGAGAACATTTCCTTAGAAAATAACATGGCTTGAAGAGACAAATACCTCGTAGAGAGTGCAGACCTCTTCCCCAGTGGAACAAATAGCTTCTGAAATAATAAGCATGAGGATATCCCCTTTGGCTGGAAATAGAGAAGCCATTTTTTATGAACCAACCACACCAGTGACTTCACTCATTGCTGGTTGATTTATAAAGCAATAATCTGTACATCGGAGCCCCACGATCTATAACATGCTGTTCCCAGTCTGACCACACTCCAAAGGGGCTCTCTTTCAGCCATCCACCTTGACCAATGTTGGCATCGCCATGATCTTGCATAACAGCGAGCTTTCCTTTTCCGTATTGCACAAATTGCTCTTTCATTCTCACTGCTACTGCTTCTATGTCAGACTGAAGAAAGACCTGGATTCCAAGAAACAGATAGTGTAAGTAACCCAAATTAGGCATATGCTTTTGCTGGCCTATGACCTGATCATTGCTTCTCCCTTTTTGACTGATTAAATTTTTAACAATCACAGAAGGCCATGTCACTGCATGGTAATACTGTTGCTCACCCAAAAAAAAAAAGGTAGAATCTAAAGTTATCCACATCCTGGTCAAAGTATAACTAAGTTCTCAGCATGTTGAATTGAAGTGCGGCATGGAGACTCCTAAAAAGAAGGATCAGGAAGGGCAAGGACACCCACAATCCATTCTCATTCGGACGCATGTTCCAGATCAAAATGGAGGCCCCTTCTCAACAGTGGTTCACACATAAAATGAAGTGCAATTCTGCTTCTTCAAAATTGCATCTTCTGAAATATATTGGACTAGAAATTGTGCATCTACTAAATATTACGATTTTAAGCTCCACAACAATATAGTTGATCACAAATACAAGAACATAACCATGGTTCAAATTTTAAAATATATATATATATTTTTTTTATCCGAAGCAGCAGTGATAGTTTCTTACCTTCCCATCAGATGCAAGAAGATCTGCTATTGCTTCAATTAATAACCTTTGCAGCATGCTCCACCTATGTTCTGGTTTGTTGAAATCAGGATTTGGGCACTGCATTAAAAAGAACTGTGCTTACTTTGCTTCCATTAAGACACATTGTAAGTCTTAATGCCTAATGAACAGGGAATATACCCAAAAAAGTGAAGGGGAGAGAGAGAGAGAGCACAATAATGGTTAAGAGAAGAAATCGGACATGACTAGGTGAAAACAGGCTGAAAAGAAAATTATCAACGAAGCATACTTCTATATTGTCGTTAGATCAATTTTAAACTGCTGAAAACCTTCTTTTTTTTATCAACGAAAGTTAGTTGTTAGATTGGCACCAATGGGAGTAAGTCTCCCCACCTTTGCAAACCACCAAGTGCTTGCCTCCTAATTCAACTCCCCCTTCGAGAGAGTTGAATCCGTGACCTGCCCCTTGGGACTAAGCCCATGAGATAGTCATGGTGACCAACTAAACTAGACCTAGTTGGTTAAACTGCTGAAAACCTTGAAAAAGAAAAGACCTAATCCTAGGGAAAAAGAAGTCAAAGTGAAAAAGTATGCAACTCAAACAGAACAGATCTCTTTCAACTACTGAATTGGCCCTTTTATCTTTTTCTAAAAAGAAAAAAGAAGATACCAGGCTCTAGATGTAAGATCACAAAAACCTCAACCTATCAGAAAAACTATGACAACCCTTAGAATGACTACTTCCAGGGGGGGAAAAAAAGAAAAAAGCTAACAGTTACCAAGCTCCCTTGTTCCTATCATCATTTGTAGATTATACATCATCTTTCATGGGCAGAAATCCAGAATCACAACAGATTGAAAGAACACTGTAAAGCATTTGTGAAATTCATTTACAAAGCAAAAGTAATGCAAAATATTTGGTGTGAGTAAACCTTGTTGTTCTTGATATATAAATTCATCAACATCACATTCTACTTTTCAGTCTCCTGTTAAGCAATAATAGAACAGATAATTTTGGTTAATAGTACATGTCACCCATCTAGTCAATAACCCAAACAAAATGCCATAAGAAGAATGAGGCCAATTCTCCCCGACTAGCCAACAAATTGATCAGTAGATTAAGCTGCTAGGAATTCAATGGTGAGTTTGGATTAAGAGAGGTCAGAAAATATCACAGCTACTTCAACCAACTTAGATGGGCCATCAGAGTGACTTGACCAGATTCTTCTTTTGGCATATTTTGGCAGTTTGAATAGATGGATAAAATTATGGTGTAAATGCAACATTTTATTTGGTACATTTGGAAAAATATTCACAGATGATCCACTTTTTAGTATAATTTGGAAGGATAGATTTTAGATCAAAATCAGATCACAAGTAAAAGTTGTAACACTATGAAGCGATTCATAAATTTGAAAATTGTGTAGTTTTTATTTTTTTTGTTGGTGTTTCACCCGTTACTAATCCAGTATACATAATGATGAGATTTTAGATTGATCTCCTGTACATAAATCTGATCAATCTCCTATACAACTAACAAAGAGCAGCCAAAGTATTTGTTGAGTCGGCAACAGTGTGTATTGTTAGGGAATTAAGGAGCCCACAAGCATACAACAATACCGGCCCAATTCATCATGAATAAATTCCAAAGCCCACATGCTTAACATCAAGGCCCAACATACATTATTTGGAATTCATACCCACTTAAAAGCTTAAGCCTATAACTGGAGAGCCCATCTAATGTATATTAAGACCCATATGTTTTTACTCTTTATCCGATATGGGACTCTACCTTCACACATGCTCCAACAATCTCCCCATGCTCTAACTATCTCCCCTTCATGTGTGAACTAAACATCAGGTCTTGCCTTGCTTGATTTTCGATTTGATCTATTATCAGATTTATCATAGATCATACACACTCTCCTTTAATATTAATCTACAACTCTCCAATATCAAGTCTAGCTTGGACCACCTGCACACACTCCATCGTAAGCCACCATACTCCATTGAGAGTCACCTTGTCGCGGTCCAACCTCCACATGCACCAGGAATTTTGCTCCATCAAGAGTCACCATGGATTTTTTTTTTTGTTCTTGCTCCCCATCAAGAGTTTTCCATGCAAGCTCAAGTCCACCAACATCAATGCTCCAAGAGAGTCCGCCCATAAATCGTCTACCATCGGCTCTGATACCAGTTGTTAGGGGGTTAGGGAGCTCACAAGCGCACAACAACACCAGCCCAATTCATCAGGGATAAATTCCAAAGCCCACATGGTTAACATCAAGACCCAACATACATTATTTGAAACTCATACCCATTTAAAAGCTTAAGCCTATATGTGGAGAGCCCATCTAATGTATATTAAAACCCATCTATTTTTACTCTTTATCCAATGTGAGACTCTACCTTCACACATGCTCCAACAATCTCCCCATGCTCTAACATGTAGGAAGCATCTAATAGGCACAACAACATGAGTCCAGGACTACCGTCAAAAGAAGCATGTATAGAAAATTGAGAACATATGCGGCACTTCTGTACTATTACCTGTATTGATACAAGAACCAGCTTCCCTGGGTAACTGGAAACTATCGATCGAAAAGTTGATGTTGCGTTTGCCGCAATGAAATATCTGAAAAAGACAAACACAGAATGACATGACAAAGATGACTAAGATGCATTGCTGACCAACAGAAACAAGACTAGTCCTTAATTGAACAATGAAAATCATAAGCATTATTAAATACCCTAGGAAGTTTGATGAAAACAATCGCATAGAATACAAATTCAAAAGTCGTATTACTTCAAGAAACATGCTTTCTGGGTAAAACAGACAGGAGGGGTTAACAAATTACCAACAAATTCTATCACCGTGCTTCTTATTTCAACCAACAACATTTAAGAGGAAGACCATAATACAACAAACTCTTTATAAAACCAAAAACAAAAAACTTGTGATCAGTTATAACCTAAGAACCCAACTGAGAGACAACTCTATTACTACTTTTTATCCACATTGCTACTTTTCCCTGCCCAGAGGAAAAAAAAAAAGAACAACAAAACAAGAGGCAGGGGCAGAGAGAGGGGGGAGGGACGCTAGAAGAGAAGCAAAAGCAAAAAATAGAAAAATGTAGTGGATCAACAGCTAGGCATTTATAACCAATCATTTACAAATCACATAAAAATATCAGCCAAATGATTACAATTTGGACTTCGGTACAAGACATTCATTTCAAGATACCTAAATGGATTTATCCAAGTCAGGAACAAATGAAAAGTAACAGCAACCGAAAAAATTATGCTATGTCATGAGTTCATAATCTGTTAGCAGCATTAAAAAAGGCAACAGAACACATACCCATTCTTCATGCCAGATTGATGAACATAGGCTAGACAACGACTTACAAGCTGAAGAGATGGTGAGCATTAAGAAAACAATTAACTCCAAAACTAAAGATAGCCAAGGATGGAAAAATATATGTATAAAACCAAACAACCTTTTCATTTATCTCTAAGCCGAGAAAATTCAGATCCTTCCTCCTCCTAGCCATTCTGAACAGAAATAATCCATTCCCTGTCATTTACAATTCAAAATCTTAGGAAGTAGCCAATGACTGAACTGCTCTTTATAGGTGCAAACAATACATGGTCCATGTCTAGTTAGAAAAATGAAAAACAATAATAAACACAAAAAAGAGTGTCCTTGACAAATAGCAACCAGATAAATTGTCAGAGCATAGTTAACCTCTCTATCTCTCTCTCATCATAAACAAGGATAAATTAACTTGAAATAGCAGAACTAACATCTGAATATTGAATAGATTGTTATAGAAATATCTAATATGTAGACAAATCACAAGAAATACCACTTCCAATGTCCACGACCAAAGGATGAGCTGGATCAGTATAAGTAGCATTCCAATCAATCGCAAATGGATATGCCTGCACAATCAATTACTAAAAGGTAATCCAATGCCAACAATAGTAAAATTAATATTTTGATCAGTATCCAAAATAGATATTAAGCAACAGTGTATAAAACTTAGATCAAATAGTTATCAGATTGTAAAAAATTACATCAGATAACATTTATCAGCCTTCAGCAGACTCAGAGAGATGCAAGACTTACTAATAGCATATAACTCCAATTATAATAGTCCTTCCCCCAAAGATTTTTCATATTTATATTTTCTCCTGTCCAGAATGAACAGTTTAACTAGGTAGGCAGGTAGTGTCATCAGTTTCCACAAAAATGTAGCGAGTCTTACATAATATCAATTTATAAAATATAAAAAAATAGAGGTAGTGACCTGGCATGATCGAAATTGCTATCTTCTCATAGCCCAGTAGCACAGGTTCAAGTCATGAGAATCAGTGTCTCAAAAATAAAATATAAAGAAGAAGAAGAAGAAGAAGAAGAAGAAGAAGAAGAGGAAGTGGGAGTAAAGCTGCCTACCATCTCCTCTAGACTCTGTTGTAAGCAGGAGCCTTTTGCATTAAGTATGACTTTTTGAAGAAAAAACAGGAGTGCAAGGGATTTATCGCGTGAGTGAAGTTGATTGACTCTTTAAAACATGCACACTTACTATTTCAACAAACTTGAACTAGTCCATCAATTTAGATAACAATTGAATAAGCAAGTTAGTAGAGTAAAATGAAGACAGCACGAAAATGATAATGACATAGAAGTGAGGCCATTAGTGTAAAAGGAGATTATTTGAGTCCTTGTTACCGAAACTATCATTGGGAAATTTGGGAGATGGTAGGTCCAACAATAGTTATATCACAATTTGGAAGCTAAATCACTTGGAAATCCCAAACTTGATCCTACAAATCCCATTGGTGAAATTTGGGAGACGGTGGGCTCAACACTTGGGCTCACAATAATCATATCAAGAAGTATAAAAATAACATAATATCCTCTATTATTTATAAATAAAAAAATAAAAAAATAAACATTATCCTGATTTAAGAAATATATTTTCATTTTTTTCTGCTGCAGCTTAATCAAAAATATAAAAAGCATACTCTATCTAAGGCCATGAGCCCTGGAAGCTTTCTTCCTTTGAGAATCTCCCACAAGACTGAAGCATTGTCAACCATATTATGACTTGAGACAGAAGTAGACACACTTGTAAGAGCTTGACAAGCCATATTCCCAACAACAGTTATATCACAATTTCTTCGATTTAGTTTATCAAGCATTGTCGCCAATTTAGTTGCTCCACTGGTGTCCTGACTTGACAAACCAAATTTCACTGGACCAATCCATAAAATTTTCTGGAAGACATCATGGGTTCACATTTGTTAGAAATGAATGCAGCCAAAGAAGTCCAAGAAGTTTTTTTAAGACATCAGGAGTTCACATTTGTTATAAATTTATGTGGCCAAAGATATCCAAAGAACATGTTATCATCAAACAATATGTCCATAAGAAAAGAAATCAAAGAATTTAAATTTCAATATTCCCTTAAACAAAAAAACAAAGGATGATTCTAGCTAAGATTTAATTGACTTCAAAACACAGATCATATAAAAATATAAATAAAAAGAGCACATCAAGGAGAGAGAGCGTAGAAAAAGTTCCACAAGTAGATGGTGCATTACATTTTTCTGCACCCCATAAATAAATAACAAATATACATTTAATATTACTGTTGTTGAACTCATTATTATTATCTTTTCTACAGCCTATAATTTCGTTTTTTAGCTTTTATCATTTCAAAGAAAACAATAAATTGTATTTAATCATATGTTGTAACAGAAACAGAGTGAATAGAAAATGAACTTTATCATTTAGAAGGGGGAAATGATGACCATTTTTCATTGCATGCATGTCAACCATCAACTGAGGATCATAGTGACAGACGATGAGCATGAATTCAAAAGATTACAGGCTCCAGTATAACGATACAGAGAAGCTAAAGTTGTAAGTATTATCTTGAGATAGTGATATTATTTCCAGTTAAAAGAACCTTAATTATTTGATTGTTCAAGAATGAATTAATTGTTTTATACATAAATATTAATCCTTCTGAAATGTTGCCAATGCTGCATAAAAAAATCAAATGAAAAACATTGTTCAGCTAAGCTAAAGTTGTAACTACTATTTTGAGATAGAGATATTATTTCCAGTAACAAGAACCTTAATTCTTTGATTGTTCATGGATGAATTATTTGTTTTACACATAAAATACTAAACTACTAAACCTTCTGACATGTTGGCAATGTTGCATAACATAACAAAATCAAATGAAGAACATAGCTCAGCTGATAGTAATTTTTATGCCATAACCTATACATTTTAAGTTCATAGCTTACCTTGCATTCTGAAAGCAAGGAAGAAATTTCGTCCAAAGACTTTGGCCCAATATCAACAGGTACCCACCCTAAAGGAAAGAATACGGATATCAAAGAAAACAAATTAATATCTATTGAAACTATACAATGTCAGAAGACAGAAAGGAATAGTAATATCAAATGCAAGGAATTAGTAACAATCTGATGATTCACCCTCACAAAATCTTTTTAGTTAGTTTTGTTGTGTTATATCCAAACTCCATACAGGTCATTGACTAGTTAGTGCATTTAGAAATATAAGTACATCATCAAGCATATTTTAATAATGCCACAAAAGAAGAGAGAAACACAAGTATTACTATCCAGGCAAAATAAGTGAAATACATGACATTTGATAATTGGATACAAACTCTTGGAATATTATTAAGGAACCCAAAATAGCAAGATCAAGCATCACAAACGATTGCATTAACAGACTTTTTGGAGTGTGCTCACTAGTGGACCAGCTGTTATATGACTCATTCATTTTGGTACTTCATCTTGATCAGACATGAGTAGTGAGCCAGTAGGTGAATGCTTGCAAATAGAAGTTGAGGTGAGGGACAAGAACAAGAGTGCATTTCCAGAGGGTCACACACCATTAATTTTAGAGAAGCAGTTACAATTCCTATAAGAAAACTAAATAAAACTAGGGAATAAGGTACTAGACATAAACCATCTGAAAAATCCTAGAATAATCTAACAGGAGATAAAACTATAAATAAGAAAAACAATTGAGATGACCGATACAGGCAACAAGGTCAAACAATGACCAGAAAGCTCATGTGAGCAAATATGGCATGCCAAGAAAGAAATAGAAACCAGAAGGGACATGGATATTTGCATAATTTCATACACAGGACACTACAAGAAAAATGAGTTTCTTGAACTATAAATTAAAAATCCAACTATCCAAGGAGCTATTCATTGGTTAACTAGTCTGTACTCATAAAACAATCTGAAGTAGAGCATGACAACAAAAAAGGGAAAATCTGGAATATTACATGGAGCACATTTAGGGCTTTATATTATGGAGTACTTACGTGTAGGTCCTAATAAGTGGACTTATTATCTAATAGGTCCTATGAAAAAAATTTGTCATAAAAAAAGTCACTAATTGTAAGTTTTAGCGACAATTTATAAAAATCATGACAAAAAAGTCACTAATTATCAATTTTTAGCGACATATATAAAAAATTATCACAAAAAAATTCTTTTAGCGACAATTTTATCAAGATTTATTTTCAATGAGACTTGATGGGAATTAAGTCCAACTATTAGGACCTATTGGTAGTTTACCCTTATATTATCATGTTTTGGGTAATACTGCGTCCTTATTTGTGTTTATCTTAATTTAGTATGCTGCTGGAAAAATATTTTTACATATTATTGGTCTTAGTAATCAACATTATTTTGTTAACTTTAAATTTTCTAGACATGGTTGTTGAGGTCATCCATAGGTCAAATTACCACACATGTTATGTTATTGGGTTTTACAGGGAATCTTTATTAGACCAATATTAATCTAGTAAGTTAATTTTTTTAATTTCGTTATTTTGAGTTGTATTCCTAGTAGAATTATGAAAAATCTAGTGGCCTATAAATATCCATGTAATTCTTCTACTCTATGGAGTTGAGTTTATGAACATTTGCGATTATGTTTGTGTCCTTGTGTGAATTTGCTTAACCCTTGTAAGGGCAAACCACTTCTTCTTCCTTTCTTTCTTCTCTTCATTTAACAAGAAATCTTAGAAGTGTTATCAAGTTACTGTTCACAGCCCCAAAAAGTGCACATTTAAAACCCAAAACCTCTTCCCCTTTTACCATTTTATGTGGAATACAACCATGATTATTCAACACTATAGTCTAAGTAAACTACCTTCACCATTATTGGATTTGTCAAACTTCTTTATTAATGCAATTTCAATGAATAGACTGATTTTATCAAATCAAAATATCCCACCCAAATTCAATTGCTAGAATAATATTAATAAAAACAAAAACAGTAAAGAGGATAGCTATTAATCTTCTACTTAACAATAAAACACTAGTGTATGATTAGTGTAAAAACCACAAAACCTACACATTTTTATGATAATCAAAGCTACATGGTAGTAGCTCAAGGTTGGTTAACCAATCAGATTAAGACGTGCAATTTTAATAATTTAACACGAAAAGTAATTAAATTCCTAGAACACAGAAAAGTTTCAAAAGAAACATCGATGCTTGATAATTAATTCATCAAAATGGAGGACAGTGTTTGTCACATTAAAAGTTGAAAAGATCCAACCTTACCATCCAAAATATTATGAGCAGGAAATAGTTCAATTCGTTTTGGGAGACGATCATTGATGCACCAAAAATCTTTTGGAAATAAAATAGGCATACTTCTGAACTTTGCAAACTGAGTTAAATTTAAAGCTTCTTTAATTGCTCCGCGTTCTACCAATTTCTTAGGAACAGGCAATCCTTGGGCATGCATTATTTGAAATGCCATCATTCCAACAAACACCAAACCATCACATCTAGCAGCTAAAAAATGTAAGGCAGCTGCTTTTTCTAAGAGTTTACCCCCTCCAATCTGGCATCCATTGCAGAGTATTAGTGATGAGAGACTGACAAAGTCAATGAAGATAAGCCCAAAGATTCATATAGTGAAAATATAGACTTTTAAAAAAAAATCAACTTTAATGCATACAAATGCTAGAGACATACAATGGCAATAAATTGTTTTTTGTTGGTTTTGATGGCCTTCTTTACTTGATACAGGCCCTCTTAAAAATGAAAACCAGCAACACATGCATAGCAGAAGCGAGTAATAGCAACAGTTGAGGCATGAATTCTATGAGATTGGGAAACTGCATCATTAACAAGGATATCGATTCTTGCTGATTATAGTTCAGCAAACTTTGAACAATTGGCAAGTTCCTCTCTAAACTCAGAGAGATTTTCGAGAAGAAGAATATCAGTTTTCTCTTTGTCTTCCATTTTGGACTGCATGCTGCCAGAGACAAGTTTTGCTGGTGCAACTTTAAGTTGGAGAACCGCAGACAGAAACTCTGAGACAT
This sequence comes from Camellia lanceoleosa, assembly GCA_025200525.1. Lineage (NCBI taxonomy): Eukaryota > Viridiplantae > Streptophyta > Magnoliopsida > Ericales > Theaceae > Camellia > Camellia lanceoleosa. The sequence goes on along the minus strand of CM045767.1, from coordinate 104,364,918 downwards.
TGAGTGCATAGCAATAGTAAGACAGCTCACAACTCTTCATGTAGAGGTCAGATGCAAAAGACATGATTCCATCACTTTTTTCTCTCTAATTTTCCCATTGACATTATAGTTATTGTATTAGGTAAACAAAAACAACAGGATCATATATGCTGAAAGCCTGAAATAAATTTTGACAATTCGAATGAATTACCTGTCTGATGTGAACCTATGCCCAAAAAAAAAAGTACCTATCTGATGTGAGTTTTTATTTTTTAGTTTTTAGGTATTACTCAATAATCAACAACCTATTTCGTTAAAAACCATGTTAAGTAAACTTCAAGTGAATAATCTATTCGAAAAACCACCATGAACTAACAATCCAGAAGCAGGAATGGTTTTACACAAATGTACCTGCAACAGATTCTGCTGCAAGAAGCTTTGTATTGTTTTTCACACTCCAATTACTAACTAAAATTACTTTAGCCCCAGCATCATATAAGTATTTAATAGTGAAAAGTGCACTGCTGACAGATGGAGACTGCTGGTCCAGCTCTTCACGAAGTAGGATTCTAGAATCAAATCTGACCAATACAACTTTTCCAAGAAGCTCTTCCTTAGGAAAATTTCTAAGAGTTTGTACATCTGGGAAGGCATCCAATTCTGCGTCATCACAAGCTTTTTCCTTCAGAAAAAGGGGACCTGGATGAGAATTAATAAAATAGAAGAGCCAATATCACAAGTAACAAACAACCGACATAAGGCATCATTGATTGTGATGGACTAAGGTGCTCGAGCCGACAACCAATAAAACATGAACACAAAAACCTAATTGCACATTGTAGTATTAACTATTAAGTGACCTGACAGTTTTGGGTCCATCAAAAACAAAGGAATAGTGCTGTTGATTCCGAATCAAACAGTCATGTGTACCCATGGAGGGAATAGACTATGCACATTAATTTATTCTCACTTCGTGAAGAGTTTATTGCAAGCTAGAAAGAGGGAGTGGGCAACAGACAAATAGGATATACACTCATGAAACCAAAACTCGAAATTACGATCTTTCAAAGAATCAATAAAAGGTCCAACCCAACCCACCCTTCAAAAGGGAACAGACATGCACATAAATTGTTGCAAGCACATAAGGGAACAGCCCATGCAACAGCATAATCTGTCAAACAACAAAACTTTGAAAATATAATCTTGATTTCCTGCATAATTCTCTTTCATTGCGATGCATGGTACTTAATGTTTTTTTATTAGAATACTGTCAAAACACAAAAATGACTAACATCAATCAATTGCTTTGCTTTAACTAAACATACTTGAAATCATAGTAAACCTGATATAATTGTAGTCAATTATATAAAAACATAAATCATTAATCAGAACAAAACCATATATTTTATTAACACTTAAACATAAAACCATGTTTTCCATCAAACACATAAATGGCAATGGCAATTGGTGACCGGATGATGAAAGTTGTGTGCACTAGTTTGCCTATACATGTGTAATAAGTGCACAACTAACTGCCCTTACTCTAATGTCATGGTTCTTCTCAAATATATTTAATCTATCACCAAAACAAAAGAGAAAAAAAAAAAAGGTAGCAGGAGTTGAGCCTTATGCAAGTTAGGCTTGGAAGATGGTTCACTTTTAACAGGTTAGACTCAACTTGTAAATTAGCTTTTAAAAGCAAAGGGTAGAATATTATTGTGAAGTAAACCAGTAGAATGAAATGAGATCACCTTATATGGACGTGCAAATGTTTCAGCATGATCTAGCATCTCCCAATAACGTGCTGAGAAGTCAATTAGAAAACTTAACAAGGGTAACAAAGCAAAATTAATAAAGTTTTCAAGAATCAAGAATTGGTCAGTCAGTTTTGAGAAGTTACCTTGCAACGAAAAATGATTTCTTCGATATCTCCAAAAAGTTGCATATTTTCCATTATATAAACATGGTTTATGTTGAAGAAACATAAGTGAACTGGAAGGACAACTATAGAAACTTGAATTATTACTGAAGAGAGTTCCTTGGAATAGATTCAGGAGTTGACTCATTTCTTCTTGTCTTATTTGTCAAATAAGTACTCTACATAGAACCAACATTTAATCACAAGCACGCACGCACCACACATATAAGGAGAAAAATAAACCCTTGCCCCAAAAGTAGCAATGTTAGGCAATAATCAATTGTATCAAATGAATGTTGATCTATTATAAAATAAAAAATAAAAAATAAAATCACTACCTTGAAAATAAGAATGGCTACCATTGCTGGCCCTCTGCTTAAGGACTCAACTCTAGAATGCAACAAAGTTGAAGAATGCACAATGATATATGTAAGAGATATGTAACAATGCGCATACTAATTTTATGACCAAAATACTCATTCAAGAGCTGATTATTTTTACATATACGTAAGTGGTTGTATGTATATATCTTCCTCTTATGAAAAAATATGTGAGAAAATATATGCACGTGCCAATTTTATGACCAAATGAGAAAATATATACCTATCTCTCACATATATGGTTAGGTAAAACCACCTCTTGAATGAACATTGTTGTCATAAAATTGACATGTACAGGTCCTATGCTACTTTTTCATTCTCTTTTCATAGCAAAATGTTAAAAAAGGTTGAGATTCAAACAAATCACAATATGGAGGAGCCAAAACGTAACAATTTTTAGTTAAGGGCTCAAGAGACAACAACCCTATCTGAGGGGGTAACTTGTTGTCAAGCATACAATGTTATTTTATTTTTAATATAACTTTTCCAAAGTAAAGTTTGGGATCTAGCCTTTTTAGCCAAAAATTTAATACTAAAAAGTCAACTATTCTCTCTCTACTATTCTGCACTTCTTTTCGTAGAAAGCCAAAACAGTCCTTCTCACTTTTCTTTGCTCTTCCTTTTCCTCACCAATCCCAAGTTCCAAATAACGTCTTAATATCAGCATACAGGAATTAATTCAAAAATCAACCAACACTTTGGAAGAAACTGAGAATTATGAAATAAAAGTTCTTATCAGTATTTATCGTGTGAATCTCAACAAAGTCTCTAGAGTTTAATGCTCTGTTTGCCTGCAAAGAAAACTTGGGGAAAGATAAACACAATAATAAAAGTAAATTTACTTTTTTTTTCCTGATTTTAGTACGCTAACAGATTATACGAATTTCCATATCCCCATCCTCCTCTATGTCATTTTGGATTCTTGACTTCTCGTTGGAAAATAGAAGAAAATGCGCAGAAAATGCTAAACAAATTAAGCCATTTTCAAGCATCTTCCCTCACTCATTGCACGAAGGCAGTACAAAATAAACATCGAAACTGATTTCTCTTTTACTTTCCCATTTTTTTCTCAGCAGCCAAACATCGAGAGAGAGAGAGAGAGAGAGAGCATGTTACCTTCAACTTCGAGCGGCAGCTATCTGAGAAGTGGATGAGCGGTGTCCGAACTGTTGGTGGAGCCTCCTTAACAATTGCATTTCAAGAGAAATTCACTCTCTGTTTTCTTCGTTTTGGAAATTACATTTCAAGAGAAAGTTTTTTAATTTCATTTATTCTTTATAAATAAATTATCAAATTAATTAAATTTTTTTAATAATGTTAAATTTTTATTTTAATTAATAATTTTAATAATTTTATTATTATATAAGCGAATGGTTAAGAATTTTTTTTTTCAATTAATTCTATTAAATAAAAAAAATTTGATAATTTTTTTAACGCAATTTATATTTTAAATAAACTTCCAAAAATATATTTGTAGCTTATCCTTTTAATAATTACACAAACACTCCTAAATTTTTAGGAAATGTCATTTGGGTAATTTTATTTACACAATGTATAGAGCTTGTTACATCTTAAATTTTCAATTTTTTTATTACACTTTTATCTCTTTTCAAATTTATCAAAAAAAATTTCAAACCACTAATTCTAATTTTTTACTACACTTATCTATTCACCACAATCTCTGCAATTGCCACCATTGTAATTGTGTGACCCTCATTGTCATCTTGGCAAGTCATTTTGCTACTTCCACCACCTCCAGTGCCATAGCCCATTGGAAATTTCTCTCTCTAACCCCTTTTCTTTCTACAATGTCCCCCTTTGTAGCTCATCGTCGCCCTTTATGCTTCTTGTCTCTCTTCGTCTATTGTCGCCGTCTCTTCCACTTCTCTCATGTCATCTCTCGTCGTTGTCCCCTACCACATTACAACACAGTCATGCTTTGAATCCCGTCTCCCGTTACACTTCTTAAACCCACCCTAATCGCAAACCGGCACTACCTTCCTTTAGCACCCTGAAAGTAAGCGGAAAAGAGCTCTGGAGAGATTTTCATATATGAAAAAATAAAGAAGAAAAATAAAAAGAATAAGAGGGTAATGATGGTTGCATTGGTCAGACGTGGAGGGGAGGGTGGTCGTTAGTGACAAAGAAGTTGTGGATTGGTTGCCAAAAGAAACGGCAGTGGTACCGAAGGTAGTGATTGGAAGTAAAGGCTATGGTTTGGGTTTTGGAAAGATAAAAGTAAGTTTGGTATTATTAAAAGTGTAATGAGAAAGGATTAAAGGGTAATTATACTTACACACGGTTCTAACTTATTACACCCCTCATTTAAATATATATATATATATATTCTAATTTTACCCATGTGCAAAATTACCTTCAAGAGCAAAAGACAAAAAACAAAAAGATTTGAATATCTCTTTACATCCACTTCACTTTAAATTGTATTTCTCTTCTTCCTTTCTTAATTCATTTTCTGTATTTGCATATTTCATTACAAAAGTGTGAATCTTAGTATTTTGATCAACATAAGAAGGCAATGGATGAAGAAATTGTGATGAATAACTAGCAAAAAAGTGAAATAATGAATTTCTTTATTTTATTACGTCTTTGAATCAAATTTGGATTTTGTTCGATACACTAAAACTAAAGAAAACCAAATAGTTCAGAGCCCTACTGCCAAACAAAATCAAATCGTGCAGATAGCCATTATCGAACAAAATTGCAACATCTTTACATCTATTGCCAAAATCATATAGACCCATTATATTCGGAATCCCACAAACGGACACACCTTGTATATTCCGTAGTTCACAACCTGTAGACACCCCATTTTTTATCGCCCTTAAGATTTGGGCATCTCCAATTGATCACCCAATGATAAATTCAGATGCTGTACAAACGCTCGATTTCCTCAATAGGAAGCCTCGATTTTGAGTGTCGAAAGCCCAAAAACCTTGCACCACTATTGGACCAAAACAGAATTTTCCAAGCCTGACCACTCAGAGGCCTGCAAGCCAACTAGTGGCCAGTTGGCCAAAAATTAGTGGTCAACCGTCCCCCTAGTGGCTAGCCGATCAAGTGTTCCGGTAAAGCAGATATTTACTGCCAGCTATCTCCCCATGTACATGCACTACACCAGCTGGCTCAATTCAGATATTTTCGAGAGATATCAGCTAGTTGTTCTATATATAGAGAGAGCTATACCTTATGTTTTTAGGTTAGAAAAATTTGTGAAGTGCAAAATTCTTGAAAATATCTCTCTCTCTCTCTACCTTGCAACCTATATGCACCCTACCTATACTCCCTAAACCAAATTTTTAGGGCTCTTTGATGTGGTTCTTAAGCTTGAATTTCAGCACTTGAGGGTAAGAAATTGTTGGTTTGTGAATCAAAGTGTTACTTCTCTTCAAGAGATATAGCTTCTAGCTTCTTTACACTACTTCTTTCCTAGCTCTACTTGCTATTTTTGGACTTTTTTTTTTACTATTTTTATGGGTTGAAACTTGTGACTTAAAGCTATCAAAGGTAGAGGGATAAATCACCCTTTTTTGAACCTTATTTTCCAAGCTTTTGCCCTTGTGTTTCCCATCTTTTTTTTCAACTTTTTCTTACTGTTCTTTAGAGTTTTTCAGAAGCTAAAAATGTCGTTTTAAAGTCCCAAAAGTAAAGGAGTTAGCCACACCTCCTTAGGCTTGCTAACTAGCTTCATTTCCTCATTATTGTAGTTCACTTTTTCTAACTTTTCCATGATAATTTCAACACTGATTTTGGAAGTTTTCAGACTGTTTTAGTGTGTTTACTTCATTCATGCTTTGTATAGTATGCTTGTAGTGTTGTAGTCCTCATAGGTTTAGTAGTTTAAGCCTTAAACACTAACCTATTTGAGTTGATAGTATTTATTTTATACTTATCATACTTGTGTTCATACATAATCACCTCTGTACCCTCCCTCCTTTCTTGGCTTTTTATTTCTTTGAGAGTTGTTTCAAACGAATGTTGTTTAAACTTGAGAAAGAGACTCTTCCATGCTTAATGGTTTTATCTCTTCAGAGGTTCATTACTAAGGCATTACATCTCTCTCATGCTCAAAATAACTTCTTATTTGACACTTCTCTCCATTTAGTGGACTCAATTCTCATTTTTTAACTAAAATGACTAAAGAATGGAAAGGTAATTTAAAGAGGCAATAAATTGGACTAAAATTGTACAATATAATAAAAGCAAGTCGGGTTCAATCAGACGTTAATTGAACCCATTGAGTCTTGAGTTATTTCATACTTTTACTGATGATAATGGCTCAAGAATCAATGTCAACCACTTCCCTTGATCAATTCCATAATAGGGAGGAGATTTTGTTGGTCTTTCATTGTTACTTATTGAAACTTTGTCCCTCGAGTCATAAATCATCAAGCAATAAGTTTGCCTTGATTGATGATTTGCGAACCAAGTCCACCCCTTCTTCGATCTGTTTGATGATAAGGAGTGGCAGAGTGGACAAACATCCCCTAAAAATACTCTGTTTGTGCTCTGTTTCATGTCTGTTGCAGCAGGGCAGCGGCAAAAACTAGTAACCGGCCGACCACCTCACTGTACGCCCTACCATTTTTCAAGGCTAGCTAGCCACCTATTTTAGATCAGCAATACCATTTTCATAGCAGAATAGAGCAGAGGCTATGGTGAAAACAGTTCAATTTTTTAACTGCAAGATAAAAACATTCTGGTAACCAAACAGAGGACATTTTCGGGTGGAAACTCGTATTCATGCATGAACGATTCATCGTTCCCCGTGGCTCATTAAAGTGTGTTAATGGCAGTATATGATAGTATATTGTACCTAGATCAATTTATTCCTTTGAACTTGTAATAGCCTAGTTAATTAATTTCATGTTCTAATTAATTAGTTAGATTGTTCAATTTGTAATAATTAGCTTAAAGTAAGACATTCATTCGGACCCTCTTATGCAAGGGCAAAATATGTAATATTGTGTATGTCTTCCAACCCCCATTTGTTTCTCCCTTTCATTTAATCACTTATTATGTTTTAATTAGCATTTTCCATGACTTGCATCCATTCGTCTTGCATGCATAAGGTTTTAGCTCATTATACTAATCAATGTCAATTTCAAATTTCTTATTCGAATACGTGCTTTGTTGCATGCCTTGAATTGACTCGCATGTCATGCTAGTAACCGAGCCTAGTAGTTGTATTTTGTATGTGTTGCATTAGTCACTTGTATATTAGAGTATGCATTTTTCTAATTGTTTTATTTCTTTTGACTTGCCTTGGAGTACTAGGCGAGCATTTATTGCTTTAGCATAATATATGCATGTGATTGTTGCTATACCATGAGGCTAAGTGCTTAAGTGACGTACTTGTTTGAATGCTAGTGGATGAAAACTTTTTCACTTAAGTTGGGATAATTCGATTAATGTACATATGAGATCACTTTTTCAAGTGGTGCATATTTAAACACTTTTCAAAAACAAACACGAAATCAAAGCGTTCCAACTTTTGTAAATTAGTTTATACTTGTGTGCGTCATGTAGTAAAGATAGCCTAATAATCGAAACAAGAGTATGTAATGTAAATAAGAATCACATCATGATTAGTAGATTTGATCGGGTGAGTAGAGTGCTCAATTCATGACCTTTCCCTCTCATACCTAAGTTTTGGAGCTGAGACACTTTGGTGATGACGGATAGGTGGCCTTTGGCACAAGTCTCGGGTTTCTTTAATTTTTTAGAAATATTTAGGTGGCAACTCTGAAATCTAGCAAAGCAATCCATTTTTGGCATTTTGATTCAAAATCGATTTTTCAAAAGAATTGTCAGATTTGAACTCATTTGTGTTTATCTATTTCACATTGCACTTGTGAAATCAAATTTAAAAATACGAGAGTTCGAACTGTAGGGCTATCGTATCCAAAAGGAGCACAAAAAGCAAGTTACACAACCGAACAAAGGTCGTGTGTTCGGCGAACTAGTAACTGTTTGTAAAATATGGATCAATAAAAACATAAAACAAAATATTAAAGAATAAAATTAAAAAAAAAGTTCGCTAGAATATATCAAGATGGTTATGAATTAAAAAACAAAAACATATCAAACAATCATTTTAAAAGATGGTGTTATTGCTTGTCTTGTCACTAGAGTGTATCGTAGATAGGGTAATGGTTGGACAGTGTCGTTGCTGGGAAAAAGTTAGAAATGGTGGTCGGAGATGATTGCAATGACAGTTTAAAATGGTGAAAAGAATAAGAAAAATGATGGAGAAGAGAAAAATAAGAAGATGAGTATAACGAGAGGAAAGTAATGTTAGGGATAAAGATATAGTTGGTTGGTATATTGGGAAGTGTAAAGGGATTTTTTTTTTAGGGTCCCTGATATTAAGATTTTATAGCATAAAGGACATTCAATATTTTCATAATGTCTAAAGTCTCTCAACATTGATCTAGAGAAATTTTAATCCAGAGAAATTCGCTCCAGAGAAATTATGGACTTCCCAAAGAATTTCTCTGTGTTGATTTTGACTAATTTTCTCTGGTTTCAAATTCAAATTCAAATTTCTCTGGGTTTATTTATAAACTAGAGAAAATTCAAATTTCTCTAGATTCATTTTAACCAATTTTCTCTAGATCACAATATCATTTTATGAAATCATTTTGACAGACCTTACACCAATTTCTCTGAGTTCAAATTCAAATTCTTCCTCTAGAGAAATTCTTTGATAGCCTTCATCATCATTATCTTCTTTCTACATCAAATAAGTAGCTGTAGTAGCACCATGAAAGCCATATAAGCAAGAGCACTTTGATAGCATCAACACAAATACACAACATGACAAATGATTAACTGGAGGTAGCATGAGGCAATAACAAAGCTTCCAGAGAAATTTGAACAACCTAAAGACCTACCAGAGAAATTTGAACAACCAGAGAAATTTAAACAAACCAAAGACCTACCAGAGAAATTTGAACAACCCAGAGAAATTTGAACAACCAGATAAATTTGAACAATCCAGAGAAATTCTCTGATCCAAACCATTGCAAGGTTTATGTTCTTAAATCTGTTGTTTAATTAATAGTTGGGGTTGATTCATTCAAATAGTTGTTGTTGTTGAAGGCAGAGAAAATGGTAAACAAATCAAAGAAAATTTTAAGTAAACCAGAGAGAATTTTTTTAGTTTGGAGAGAATTTCTCTGGTAAGCTAGATGGTTGTTGTTGTTGTTGAAGGCAGAGAAAATGATAAGGAATTTCTCTGGATATCTACAAAGCTGTATCCTCATGGGAAGCCACTGATCTTTCTCTCATATTTGGATTTTTTATTTCTAAATTCTTACACTAACAAACACACTGCAGACACATCCATTGAAATGAAAAAAATTCCTTTTTTTTCAATGGTACCTGAGATGGTGCAATCACGGTAGAACTGACGGTGGGTGTGGGCATAGAGGGTGTCTTGGTAACCGTCGATTTGACTGTTGTAAATGATCACACGGTCAGAGGATACACAAAGTGCAACAGCTTGGTGCATTTCACTTCCAGTTCTGTTCTCAATTTCGATGTCCTTTACCATGAAGTGCTCTCCATCAGCCGCTGTACATTTTTATAATTTCAAAATTTTAGTTTGCATAGTGTTTTGTTGGTAATATAATATAATATAATATCAAATAAGGATGATATGATACTTACACACTGTGGCGGTTTTGTAGGTATTGACACTGCCGACGAAGCTCTTGCTTTCAGTAATCTTGGTCTTGGTTGGTCCATCTCCGATCAGGAAAACATTCCTCATATGCTTTGAAACATTCATAGTCTCCACATAAACACCAGCCTTGATATAAATCACAAAAGTCTCATTGCTCTTCTTGGGTACTTTGGCTAAAGCTGCACTGATAGTCTTGTATTTACCAGATCCATCCTTAGCCACCACCACATTATGAAGCAATTTTCGTTGTCTATTGGCAACCCATGATGGAAATCCATCGCCTCCAACCTCGGTCGACTCCTGAGAAAGTAGGCGGCGACTCGAGCTAGGGAGGTCATAAGATGTCAAAGCATCAGCCGGAGTGTTAAGGAATGCTGGTGGTGTAGGCAAAGGAAGAAAGAGATATTGGAAGTGCTGCTCTGCAATAAAGCAGGAGAGACAAAGAGTCAAATTTCTCTGATATATGTTTAGGGACCTTAAACATCAAAAAATAATATTGTGGATCTTTTCCATTACGAAAAGAGAGAGGGGGACCTTAGACTAATTTTTCCAAGTGTAAATAGGCAAATTAAAATTTTGAACTTTTTAAATGGGTGTAATGAGAAAATTAGTGTAACACACATAGAATTATTTGGGATTAAAATTTCAAATTTGTAAGAAGGGTGTAAAAAAAGAGTATAAGGAGTTAATTTTATGGTATAAGTAAAAGAAAAATTATACATACAAGAAATTCACAAGAACGATGTGACAATGTTATTATTGTAAATAAATCTATCTTCAATGATATTTTGTTTTGAAATAAAAGACCTACAGTGAGCGGCATTATTATGTATGAAAATTATGTATAAATTTTTTATTCATATATCATTACTCTAGAAGTACCCACATTATTTATACTAATTTTACCAATTTATTCATAACTTTTTTGGTAAATTACACACACACACACACACACACACACACACAAAACTTAGCATTTTGCCCTTGTAACAAAATAAGCCTTGAAGTTATAATTTTATCAATTTAAATCATAACCTTTTAATTTATTTTCAATCTAAACTATATGCATATTTTCATTAACTAAAACTAACTAAAAAATTGTATTTTATTTATACCTAACGGAAAAACATTTTTTTTTATATATTTTATGTACACTTACATTGAATTTAATGGCTAATTTTTTTTCTCTGATTTTATTTAATGAAAATAAGAAAATGATTTAGATTAAAAATAAGAGAAAATTAGTCTAAGGTCCCTCTTCCATTTTTTATAATGAAAGAAATCCACAATATTATTATTTGATGTCTAAGGTCTCTCACAGAGAAATTTGATATCTCTTTCCCGCTACTCTTTTTTCTCTCTTTCATCGATCTCCATTACCAATTCAAAACCCTAGATCTTTCTCTCTCTCCCTCCTTTCCTAGATCTATCACTCTGTCACACACACACACACACACACACACAAACACAAACACTCTGTCTCTAGAACTGACTCTGCTTGTTGGTGATGTCGAGAGAAAGTAACACAGTTAAGAGTAGCGATGGCGTAAAGCTAGACGCTCGGATCTTCAGACCAAGAAACAGGCAGAGGGAGAAGGAGGAGGAGAGCTTAAAGGGGGGTTGGGGAATTGTGCTAGTCCATCCATACTCTGTACCGGGAGGTAATCATGGTCTGATGAAGGGCATAGCTCGTGGTCTTGCCAACAGAGGCTTCACAGTTGTTACCTTCGACACGAGGGCCATTGATCGATACATCGACAGGCCTTCTCTCACCGGATCCTCTAAAGGTCGATGTGGTTGAACTAGATTTGACCAGTAAGTGCTTGGATTTTTGTAGAACTTTTTAGTTCATAAATTTGTGGGTCATTTGATCAATGGTAAATATTGTAGTGGGTAATTCCAGTCTTGTTCAGATTTGATCTTTTTGGTTTGTTTTAACTGATTAACAGTTGTTAGAATAAATTTATGTAATGATTGGTTTTTTTAAAATGTATTCGGGAATTTCTCTGGATTTCATGAAGTAATGTTATGTTTTTACGATCCAGAGAAAATTGGTTAAAGTGAACCCAGATAAATTTGAATTTTCTCTGGTTTATAAATGAACCTAGAGAAATATTTTTAGAATTTGAACATAGAGAAAATCGGTCAAAATGAACCTAGAGAAATTTGATACGTACGCCATTGATGGGTGAGTTCGAGCTCTGTTCTTCACCTTCGTTTGAATCTGAGTCTCGTAATCTATGGGCTCAAAACTCTTGCTTCCTCATTGGCGATTCTCTCAGTAATTCAATCATTCATCTTCATTTCTATTCTTAATCTATCTCTGTCTCTGTGTTTGTTTCTATTGATTTTAAAATCTCTCTCTAATGCAATGCAATAGTGTGGAATTACGATGGAAACAAAGATTCGGTGGCGAAAGTAAGGAATAGAGACTACATTACCTACAACACATTGAGTCCAGGAAGGCCAGAGAAATTTTCAAAATTTTTCTAGAGAGGTAATTTTGTGGGAAGTCTAGGAAAGGCTAGAAAGGCCAGAAAAATTTCAAATTTCTCTGGAGAGTGAAAAGTATAAGGAAGGGCAGAGAAAAAAATTTCTCTTGAGAGAAAGAAAGGCCAGAGAAATTTACAGTGGGAAGTTTAGGGGAGGTCAGAGAAATTTAAAATTTCTCTGGAAAAGAATTTCTCTGGACTAATTTTTTCTATAAAGTCGAATTTTCTCTAAATCAATTTGAGGGACCTTAAACATTATTAAAATATTGAATGTATTTTATGCTATAAAATCTTAATACTAGGGACCTTAAAAAAAATCCCCTAAAAATAAATTAAAAGATTAGAATTTAAATTGACAAAATTAAAAAATTAAAATGCAGGATTACGCTCTTATTCCAAATTTTATTTTTTGTTAAATTTAAAAAAAAAAAATCATTTTCAATGTATTATTTTTTTAAAAAGTTTTCTTCAAATTCAAATTTGATAATAAATAATAATAATAAAAAGACTCCCATTGATTTAATTAGAAATGATTTTTTTAAAATATTTTAATCAAATTTAAAATTGATAAAAAAAAAAGAGTGTTACTATTAGCACCCATCAATTATTTTGGACCCCTTAATTTTTAGCTCTTTTAATTATACTAATAATCCTAAACAAAATTACTAAAAATGACATCATTAATTTTGAAACATTCTATATCACAATTAAACCCACACATCCACTAAATCATGAATTAGGATTTATAAGAACACCTACCTCCATCACCACCCATCCATCTTCTCCAAATCCTAACTTCAAAACTTACATACCCTCAAAATCTTGAAAACTCTTTGACGGTAATATTCGAGCGGTAACAGTAATAACCATTTGATTACCTGTATTTCTCCGATAATGATAATGAGTGAAAGTTTTTTCGGCAACCACAATTCCATGGGATGAAAGGAGTATAACAATAAAAGTTTATGAGAAGTTTATAACTTTGATGGTGTTCTTAGTTTAGAAGAGATTGGCCTTATTAGAGTAAGTTCCTTAAAAAAAAATAGCAAAAATAATAAAATTTGTTCGTCATTTTTTTGGGATTGAACTCTTGAACATATGATCGAAATTCGGGAACACAGGTTGAACATTGTTTATTTGTTTGAAAACCGATAACCAAACATTTATTATTTGTTTGGAATCAGGTTATCGAACATTAATCACCGAAGAAAAGGATGACGCAGCAGAGAGAGAAAGAGCGCATACCAACTGTGACAATGGTTAAACCGAAAAAAAAGAATGAGACAACAGAGATAGTAATCACACTTAGCTCTTCTTCTTCTTTGTAGGTTTTGTTAAGGATTTTAGAATTTTTTTTTTTTTTAGGCGTGAAGGTATGCATTCAATTGAATATGTGAAATATTTTTAGAAGGATAATTTATGGAGAGAATTTTTTTTGAAAAATTTCAAAATTTATAAATAAAATTTTTAAAAAATAAGAAAACTAAAATAATAGATGGAGTGTTAATACCACTTCTCAAATATATATATATATATATATAGAATAATGTTTTAGAGCACTAAATTGGGAGCTCTAGAGCATCACTAATGATGTGGCACAATGGCCCCCACCAAAGTGATGTCATGTTCAAAAATGCTTTAGACCACTAATTAGTGGTGGCTCTAATGATGTAGCAATGGATCCCACCCACTGCCACATGTGTTTTGTGCCTTGTTTGTTTTTTTTTTCCTTTTTTTTTCAGTTGCCACCTCACTAATGGTGAGATTAGTGATGACAGTTTAGTGGTCTATAGCATTGCTCTGTGATGTTTTGACTTGAGTTTATTTATTTATTTTAGTTCATTAGAGCTATTAGTGATCCAAAAATTAATGGATGAATCACCACTCATATATATATATATATATATAAAAAGTTGGAGAAGCTCTAACATATATTTTATTAAAATAAAATTTGTTAAAATTGTAAACGCCATCTCAATCAGCAATTTTGTTAGATTTGAAGAGTGACGACGACAACAAGAAGGCATTCAATCTCCGGCGATCGCCCAAAGAGAGAATGGGATTGGGCTTCGTCGTCGGCGTCCTCGGAGTCCTGATCCTCTCTCACTCAGCCTACTCTACCATCCAGTGTAACCCCCCTCTCTCTCTCTGTCTCTCTCTGTCTCTCTCTCAAATTCAAAACTAGGGTTTCAATTTCGTCTCAATTGGCTCGTTTGATTTAATTACAGATAGGTCTCTGCTGAAGATCACCGAGGACGAGTTCTCTGGACCACCTATGAACGTAATTCTCTCTCTCTATATTCCATATCTAGTATTGATTTAGTTTCATGGGTTTGTGATGTTTATAAATCTAGGGTTTTGCTAATGCAGGTGGTTGGTGAGCTGATTTTAGGGTTGGTTATGTGTATGTGGGCTGCGTTGATCGTTCCAGGGAAATTTCTCTCGATACTTCTCGATTCTGACGAGAACAGGTAATGTAATGTCTGTTTATTATTGAATTTGGTTTTCAAATAAATAAGTTGTTTTTTTGTTTCAATTAGCAATTAGAACAATAAATAAGGTGGGTTTGTGCTGTTTTATTGAGATCCATGAAGGCTTACAGTAATTTAGGTGTAGTACAATGCCATCTCCAGCCTTTGTAAGTCAAAATTTTACTCAAATTTGAGTAAAAGCTGTATTTGATATGCAGAGCAGAGTGGTAGATTTGAGAATCACAAAAATACCTTGAAACTTGTTTGGATATAAATTGTCACATCACTCTCTATTTCTCTGTACATATTTTCGTAAAAAGCTAAGTAAAATAGTCAATTTCTGAACAGGTAAATATTTGAGTCTCTCATGGTTTGGGGAAAAATTTGAGTAAAACTCCATTTGGTATAAGTTTGGGGCAAGAAGTGGTGTTTGTTTTGAGTATTTGTTATCCAAATTTAATTTGATATAAGTTTGAGTAAAGATTGGAGATGCCCTAATCTCTTACATTTACCACCTCTCCACAGGCTGTCCCACTTAGAACACGGCTTCCTCTTCACTCTAAAGTCACTTACATACTTTTTAAAATTTCATATTAGGTGGATATTTGATTTCAAATTGTTTGAAGTAGTATAAAATTCATAATAATGCCCTCAAGGGATAAGAAATTAACAAATAATCTTGTTTAGAAGTATTGGCATTTTAGGAAAGAAAAATATTTACATGGCCTAAAAGCCTCGGAGGTGTTCTGTCTTTATATAGATGTTGTTTGGCATGTGCTAAAATGGAAAATGTTTGGGACCCCCTTTTGGGGAGACCCCCACCACCCCTACAGTGATGTGGATCAATGATGTGTTTGTATTGTTTTTTTTTCTTTCTTACTTTGACCAATCACAAGTAAGTGGGGGTTGTGGGGGTGATATTTTGTGAGGGTCTGAATCATTACTGGTGCTAAAATATTTGGATTCCATCACTTCTTATTTGAGTCACATTACCTTTCTACCACATCACTTCAATCCCAATTCACATTTTACATTTTTTCGTAAAAAGTCAAAAAGCATACTAATTTAGAATTTCCCAAACAACCCCTATATATAATGACGTACTAAGAAGTACAGGCACAGACACGTCGGGAATGTTAGGGTGAACAAAAAAAGTATATTATATAGATTTTTCATTCAAAATTTTTGAGATTTACAAAGTGAACCCAGTGAAATCAAGAAACATAAAAACAAATTTACTGGTTTCACAAATTGACCCCCCAATAGAATAACAGAAAACACATAAAATCAAACTTTTTGTGTCTTATAAATTGACTTGGGGAAACAAAATATCTCATACCTAGAAACATATTCAATTTAACCAACTGTTTGTATTTATAAATGTATATGTGTAGCCAAATTTTCATATATTGATATATGAAGAATCATTTGCATTTTGTTTTGAGCTTTTTGGAGTTTTTTTGTGTTGAATTTTTTTATTTTTTATTTTTTTGGTTACATATATCATAAAAGAAATGTTTGATAACTTAAATAATGAAGTTATCATTTAGTGATTTTTGAAAATGAAAATTGTCGAGGACAAGTGTAAATTTTACTTTAAAAAAAGAATAGTATTTATGTCCTAATTTTTGTTTTTACATGCAATTTGACAAGTTTAGTTACTTTTGTCGATGTGATTAGAAATATATAAAATTTGAATGTATTCTGTTGAAGTTTATTTTGATGGTTGTAATTTATCAAAAAAAAAAAAGAAAAAGAAAAAAAAGTTGATTTTGATGGTTGTATAACTAAAAATTTTACATGATGATTGTATAACTATAGTTGATTCTGTGCTTCCCCCTATCCTTATACTGTATTCATTATGTTCATCTGCCATAGGATATAGGACGGGTAGTTTCTTAAATTCCTCAAATCATGAAGAATCAATTATTTTCTCCACGAAGTTTGAGCTTCTACTTCTTGAAATAGTTGAGAAAACACGTTTGTATCTCTTCACAAGCAATTCTTTATGCATCTTATCACTGTTAGAATATTTTTATCTTCACATTTGAGGCATTGTTATCGATGTCAAGACACAATCATATGAGTTTTACTTTGTGAATAGAGCAAGGCAAATGAACTGACATTTTCATCTATTTACTAACATTATTTTTACCTAAGTTTCAATTAATTTTAAGAATTAATTAATGAGAGAGTGTCTTTTGAAATTCCCTGTATGAATAGCAAGTAGAGCTCTATATCACTGTGCATGTGTTTTGACAAAATTCTCTAGTTTGGAAATAAGTTTTGATTTATGACAAACTTTTCTTGTGACATAGGTGACCCCAGCCTTTTATGTACAGTCTATCCTGTTAATATTGTAATACCAATTCCAACATTGTTTTTGAAATTCAGACAACTTAGACGAACTTGGAGGACGGCTAGCTCATCACTATATGAAAGAAAAATCCTGCTTTTGCTTTTTGTTCCACATCTCCCGATAGATCTTTTCATGAATATAGTTAGAGATACTATAAATACTCAGTAAGTATGGAAGTGATGGAAGTCCAGTAGCTCTTTCAATCTTTAGCATATATTCCTCCACACTTTCTTCTTTATTAATAAAATTTCTTGTTGGCTTTTCAAAAAAAAAAAAAAAAAAAATCTTTAGCATATATTGATAGCTCATTTTTATTTTATTGTTGTGGGGAGGGGGGATTGCTTCTTAACTAGTCTCCTTAAATACCCGCTAAAATTGAAAAAGAACAAAAAAAGTCAAACATCTTTAGGGTGCACTGTACAAACTCCAAAAGGAGTGAACTGCTGAATTGCATCACAAGATGGTCAGGTCATTTTGCATGATGGAGAACAATTTTAGGCTAACCGGCTAACTCTAATGAAATATGAATGATGATATTTTATAGGTTATACCAAATAGCTGTTTAAGCAAAAAGGGCCACCTGTGAAGGACCATAGAGGGTTCTATGTGGAAATTGTTGATAATACACAACATATAGCTAGCTTGACGGAACCAATTGATTTGTGTATTAGATTACAAATTGAGAGGAATCGCCTAGGAAGCACGGATACGGATACAGGATACGGATACGATACGATACGATACGATACGATACGAATACGGCGATACAACAAAATTTGAAAAACTAGGATACGGGTACGGCGGGGATACGTTCGTAAAAAATATTATTTTAACAATTTTTAGTAATGAAGTATGCATAAAAATAAAACCTAAAGCAAAAGACAACTTGATAAAGAAGAAAAATTCTTATAAGAGTCTTCAAGGTCAATAGCTTCAACTTGTTCCCCTTCATCAATGAATATCACATGACCTTAGCTAAAGCCAAAAAAAATTCTTAAATAAAAACTTCAGCAAATATACTTTTTTAAGTCATCAATGATAGCCTAGGAAGCACAGATACGGATATGGTGATATGGGGATATGGATATGGCGATATGTCAAAATTTGAAAAAGTATGATACAGGTACAGCGGGGATACATTCGTAAAAAAAAAAAAAAATTATAATTTTAATAATGTAATATGCATGAAAATAAAACTTAAAGTAAATTAATAAATAAAAAGAGGGATTCCTATGAACCTAAAAGTTCTCAAACATTCATAAAACATCCAAAACTAAAAGCAAAAACAAATGCAAATTAAACATCATCCTTACATGCCAACACCAAAAAAAGAATGAGAGCAGAGAGAAGAAATGTGAGAGAGTAAGAAAGCGAGAGAGAAGTGAGAGAGACAACAAGGATACATCAATTTGACAAATTCCATTACTTTTAACTCTCACTATATTCCTCTTATCAAAGAACTAAACAAAATATTATAAGGAATATGTAACTTCGAGTATCCGATACTTCAAAATTAAGTATCCGATACGTATCCGCGAGTATCCGAGGAGTATCGGTATCCGATACGGATACGTCACCCTTTTTGAAGTATCCGTGCTTCATAGGGAATCGCGGATTAGTTTCCTAAACTGCAAATGACTTGTTTTTTCTTTATTTTCTTCCAATTTTGTTCTTCCTCTGTATCTTTTAAAATATGAGAAAAATAAATCTACTGTATTCGAAGCCAATAGTTAAACCAAGCCTAGCTGCATGTGTGAAAGCTAATACACAATCTTCAGGCCAGTAGAACCTGTTAAGTATATGTTCTGTAATAGTGAGTTGCACCACTAATTCTCAGCCTTTATGTTTATTTTTTGTCTGATGATTTAACTTTAGAAATAATTTGTGAAGACCTATATGATTATATTAGCTTTGCTATTGATCTGGAAATGAATGGATAATGACTTCAAATTCCTGTTTTCTTGAGTGCAGGGTAGTATCTTTACCTGCGAATATGGATTTCATGATCTTCAACCATCGTGGAAAAGCATTTCCTTTAGATCTTGATATGAAGTTGAAGTGAAACAAAAAAAATGACACAACTTGTCTAGTATTTTGGAAGTTAGAGATGTTTTGACAGATAAATCTGATTGATATTTGCTGTTAGTGAAGTTGCATTGTGGATTCAAATGGATATTAGACACAATACAGAGAACTGGACCGTCGTGGTTGTTATTTTGACTGAAACTTTCAGCATTTTTTATGAATTTCAATTTTTGTTGTGAAGGTCACAACCGGTTTGGCTATGTTCAAAGCAAAAACAGAAGCAGGAAGCTTGTATTTGATGTTTGGGATATTTGTTATTTAAGAGTTGAACCTCAGAGGATCAATATCATTGATACCTTCTAATGCCGCTTATCAAAACCATTGATAAGTTAGAACTAGGCCTTTGCATGGTTGTTATTTTGACAACGAAAACGTCATAATTTTTAATGAAGTTAATTTCAATTTTGTTTAGGTTTTCAGCCGCTTGAGCTAGTATCATGATGGGCTGTAGTTTATGAAGCTAGTTACTCCCAACTTTTTTCATTTTGAAAATCATGATGGGCTGTTTGCATAGTTTATGAGGCTACTCACAACTTTTGTAATTTTGAAAATCTGTGCTAGATTGTTTGAATGGACTTCATCTGAGGCAAAAGTAATTCCTAGAATTTTTTAATTATTTTTTATTATTAGGTAACAGGGGAGTTGTTTTTAGATTCAAATTTTTGTTTCAACTTTTAATTTGTTCGAAGTGACACTAAGTGACACTAACAAGTTAAAAAGTCCTTTAAAAAATTAAAAAGTCAATAATTTATGTTAAGAAGTTAAAAATTTTCTGTCTCTCTACTTTTTGTATTTTTTTTCGTAAAAAATTTAAAAATTATTCTAAATATATTAATTTTTTTATTTCATATTTTAACTAAAAAATTAAAAAATTACCATCAGTTGCGTTCTCTTCTTCCCCAAGAAGTTAAAAAATTACTATCAGTTGCGTTCTCTGCTTCCTAGCACAGCAGGAAGAGATGTAAGTGAGAACCATGCAGGCTTAGCCCGTTATTCTACGAAATGTTGAAGAAAGAGAAACAAATGGAATATTTCTCTTGATTTTTCAAGAGCAGAACTTCAACCTATTTTCTCCCTCCTGCCAAACAGGGAAAACTTAAATGCTAGACACGAGCCAATCCGATTTCATTCAGCCATATTGCCACGTTATTCTAATTTTTGAATGTTTTTTCATAAAATAAACAAAAATTATTCCCAAATAATTCAATTTTTTTCACTTCATATTTTAGTAAAAAAAAAATCACTTCCCAAACCTTCAATTACAAAGTTTGCCATGAAAGCATATCAAGGTCAATTCTAAGATCTGAAACGGGGCGTCAATTAATGAATCCAATGGAAATAGGACAACAAACGAACCAAGTATAATATTATTCAAGCCTAGCTTGAAAATTTAAAAAGCTTCATAATATATTTAAATTTAATTTGTTTATATAACGAGCTAATCTCAAATAATTTTTAATGCGTCAAGTATAAATCAAGCTCGAGTAATATATATAAACTTATCAAGCCAAGCAGTGATTGTTCAAGCTTGGTTTAAAAATTTAATAATGAGTTTTAAAACATGTTAAAATTTAACTTGTTTACATAACACGTTAATCTCAAACGAATTTTTAACAAGCCGAATACAAGTCAAGCTCAACTGGTTGGGTTGGTTTAAAAAACCTAAATGGAAGAACGAACAAATTCATCATTACAGCTAACATCTTTAGTGCACACTAATCCTTATCAAATGAACATCGTCGGCAATAATAATAATAATAATAATAATAATAATAATAATAATAATAATTAGATTTCCTTGCTTGGGATGATGATGCTCCATCAGAAATGACATTGCTTCACTGGTCAATCTAAAGCACAGGAACATCTTTGAAACAATATTATCATTTCAAAAATCCTAACAAGAACTTGATTCCAGCTCAGTAGACAGCTTCATTCATCAGGGAGGATCCCTGAAGCAACCATCAGTAACTGCAAATTATCTCCCTTATTTTTCCTTCCATATGTGCAGGATGGATGAAAAGTAAATCTCTAAGACTATGTTTGAATAGCAGTAATATTGAAGATAGATGTAAACACCTAGTATTTTTGAATTATCCTAACACTTCAATGAGATTACCCAACTATCAGGTATGGATTCTTGGTCTTTAAATCAAATGCTGCCTTGCTTGCTCTCTGCAACGTGAGAGTGAGAGTCAGGAAGGTAAATCAAATAACCAAACCAAGAAGCTCTCTACATTGGAATTGAATAGGAAATCCTTACCATTGCATCCTTCAGCTGCCTTCCGAAGGCAGACAGTTCTCCCAAACATGAATGCCAAGATCCAACTAGCTTGGAGAAGGCTGTGATGGTATCACAATGATCCGCTCCTCTAATCAAAATATTACTAAAAAAAAACTTGGTTGATTATCACATAAATGGCAGCTGAAAAGCCCTTTCAATTACTGTCTGGTTTGGAAAAACACAAGGAGTTTTTTGTTGATGCAATATCTATGCTCCATAAATCTAGCGGGCGAATTTATAAACCCCACATTTCTCACAACTGCTTCCAAGTTTTAAATGGGCTGGGTTTCTGAGATAGAAACAACCACCAGTAGACTTTAAGAAAGCTTCAAAAAGGGGGATTCCAGTCCACTCATGAAATGAATGCATGCAGATGAAAAGGGTAACTTTAACCCAACAATGTTCAATTTGAAGTATAAACCCCAAAAAGCACCAAAATGTCCAGCATTGAATAAATCTAGGAAAGGAATTCTCATACTGTCATTCCTTACCTCCCAAATTGGAAAATCTACGATGTAAATGTCAAGACAGGGAACACTTCAAACATAAGCATGCAACAGAGAGAATCAAGGAGAAAAACACCATAGATAAGCTAGCCAATATGTTACGATGAAGTGACGAAGATAACTAGAATTGAAGAAACAGGTAGTCAGGTTAACGGTAGGGATTTGATGGAGACTGGAGAATTTTAGCACGGTAGACAGAGATAATTGCCTAATCATTAACGCTTGATTGTCAATTGTCATTATTGAATGGATATCAAACCTTATCAAGGACGACGAGAATAAAAAAAAATCAACATTGAAAGTCAAAAAAGGAAATAACAAAGAAACCCAACAATGAAAAGAGGAAAAGAACTTCCTGGACAGGCAATAGTCACAGAACAAATTTAAATCAATCCCAAGTAGAAGCCCTTGTCGTGACTAAAGAAAGTCCTAGAACAGGGGTCAACAAGGAAGAAACAACTGAAGCAAAAACAGAATCATAAATTGATTATATCAAAGGTGACTGAATTCCCAATTTCCCAGGAAAGGTGTTATCTGTACACCATCAATGACATTGGCATAAATACCACTGAAAACATTGTGCAAAAGCAGCAAATCCTTGACATTGGCACAAATACCACCAAAACATTATGCAAAAGCAGCACATCCTTAACAGAGACCTAAAGTAGCACATTCAATATTTATTTGAAACAAGAAACAAAAAACTCACCCGGTCCCAACCAGTCCAGACTTTAGAGAAGAAAAAACAAGGTGCCATAGAGAGTTTGGAATTCCCGTATATACCAAAAAATTCCCACTTAGTAGATTGTGGATCTATAATGCAATGCACAGATTGAATCAGAAGGAGAAGTTATGACCAATCAAAAAGGGGTTTAAAATCAAGTGAAATGTGTCCATAAGAAGGCTAACCTATAAAAGGTTTAGTCAGTCTGGCCATTCAAAATAGGCCAAACAAGACCTAAAAGGAAATATCCCATGGAAGTCTTCCTTTGCATCTACCCATTACTTGAAAGATAAATACCAAGAGGATAATACTAGGAAGAACCTAAAACCTCTATACCATCCAAGACTTTCCTTACAAACATCATTAGTTACATTAAGAGAAAGTCAAACTTCATACATTTCAAATTTGATAAAATAGGAATTTATGTTACACGGACTCTTCAAAATAAATCAAATACATGTGTTAGACAGTCGATCTTAGGACAAGGGATATGTGTCCGACACATTCCACTAGACACTTCTTATATATTTGTATTTAACACTATTGTTACAATTATTTATTGTTGAGTAATTGCTATAAAAAAATGAGTAAAATGTCTTTTTGACGCTATAAGTGACATATAACACCATTTTATCTCACACAATAGACTAAAAATATAAAAATATGACCATTTTTTGCCAAGTCTGCATATCTTTGAAATTGAGATTTGATGCGTCCGACCTATAGATGTGCACCCGCATCCGATACTCGTACCCAAGTCCATGAAACATAGATTGGAATATAGTTCGCCAATGGCTGCAAGTGGAGATGGGCAACATTTGCAACAATAATTGAGCATAAAAGAATTGGACAGTGATACTAGTTGCAATAAGAAATTAAGATCAAAACAAATTGAAACAAGCTACGAAACAAAATTTAAGAGGTGATAAAAAAAAACCACCAAAGGAATATATATATTGTTTTGAACAGCAATAACACCACCAAAGGATTACCACTACTTCAGAATGAAACAAAATTAACTGTAGATCACCTGTTCACTTCAAAAATAACACATGAAAAAATCATTTTAAAGGCTCCCATCTAGATGCTTCCCATCTCCAACTAGATAATTATGTGTGAAAAGGCTATCAAAATCTTCGGAATATCTTATTAACCATTTTGTGACAGGAGTCTGGAGATTCCAATAAATGACTTTGAAAACAACTAAACTACTAATGCTTAGTCAAAACAAAGAGTCCAATTTAAGTATTCTGTCAACATATCTTTCACAGACATAAATGTCATTTTTAACATTCACTCAGAGGTGACCACCTAGGCTGCTTCCAGTGCAATTAAAAGGGTCCCATCAATATTTGTCCCAATTGCGCCCAATGTTTCTCACCCATACCATACCCTCATCAGCTAACATACCATGCAGCCGCTTAGTGCACAAAAATAATTAATAAAATGACAGCACAAAAAAATACTTGAATGACTTGTACTATCAAACCAACCAAAAAAGAAAAAAGATGAAAATTATATTTTTGCCCCGTCACAAAATTGAATTTTTACTTTATGAAAAAAGTTAGGTAAAAAATGTTTGGTCCGTTTGTTGCTACTCCCCTTGAATTATGTTGATTGAGGTCAACTGAATCTGAATTCATTGCTCATCATTAGGTGCTCAGCCTTTTAATGTAGATTTATTGCTGTAAGTTGGAATTTATTTTAGGACTTGTGGAATAGTTAAATGATTTAAGTAATTCAATTTACTTATATACATCTATGCTAAAATTATTCAGAGTTGTGCTCCTTGTTCTCATACTAGTTGAATGATTAAAATTTTGCTAGAACACAGTAGTTACCTCATAATGGGTGTACTTGACTATACTCTTAAAAAAAATAGTAATAATTATTTTATGTGCATACTATTATTATATATTCTACCAAGTCAATTGGCTCTGAGCTAATCAAATAAAAGCATGACAAAAAGTAAAATCAATTGGCTATATATGATTTCCGAGAATAAAGTTAAGTAAACATCTGTTCAACATTTGAGAGTGAGATAAAAAGAAGAAACCACATTTATCAAAGAATTGTCTGCAGAATAAAGCCATAGCCAGGTTGAAACATGCATTAGCATACCTTAAAAAATTGTATTCATCTGGGACTACAAGGGTCTTCCAACTGTATTCTTATAACTACTACTGCATGACAATATGGACTTAAACTTTTGAGTTTCCTAATGTAGTGAAGAATGCAATGACTTCCATCAAGCATGTGATCCAGTGAATCAAGTTACAATTGAGTGAGTTCCTGTGGGTTCTCCATAGACTGTCTAAGAATTAACTCAGCTCTCCGTTTCTTATCATCCTTCTCATCATCCCGACCAATCCAAGGTGCCGTTTTCCCAGAACCTTTATTCCAAAGTCTCAAATCCACAGATTCACCTAATATTTTCTTGCCAGATTTGAAATTCAAATGAACAGCAGGTCTCTTGTCTGGAAGAACATTTTTATCAATGTCTCCGGAATCACAAAAGCCACCCTTCATTGATTCAATAGCAGGAGCGAATGTTTCTAACACAGAAACATGGTTTTCAACAACAGCTTCATCAGAAAGCTTAACTGGCAGGGGAACTGAAGAAACATCTTTCTCTCCAGCTTGTAAAGGTGTAGCAAGAAATGGGTTTTTAGTTTCGGAAACTTGTAAAACCTTATCATCATTACACACATCTGCTGAAATGGAAGACGATGCAGAACCATTACACAACAACCGCTGCTGTAAACTCAACAAAGACCTCTCGGCCTTCCTCCTTTGCCTAGCTAGCTCAATTTTGTCCGAACGAGGATCTGTTTCCCTCTCATTCCATGTGGGTGTGTGTATGTACGTGTGAGGATCGGGAAAGGCTGGCAACCAAGATGGAATGTGCTTGAATGTAGGAATTTCACCCATTTGCATAAAACTCGGGGTCATACTCCGATTTCTCATGATCGGAAAGTATGGAATTGGTTGAGCAAATGGAATTTCCTCAGCACTCTCCCCATACTCAACAATTTCCCTCACTGTACCCGAAACAGTCAGACAATGACTGACCTCTGAAGCACCCGAAAACCCATTAACCGAACCCAAATCCCCCAACCCTTGTATAACATCAAACACATTACACTCAGTCCTACCAGCTAAATTAGCGTAAAAACCAGCAGTTTTTCCTAAGTCACAGAGGTATCGGACCACAATATCAGTGAGAACCTCCAAAGCAGACTCATTGAAGCTCTGAAACCCAACACTCTCGCATATCTGAGCCACGGCAATCCTCGAAACAGCTCGGCCAAACTCATCGGCATTGGCTCGTTTCGGTGCGTGGCTTCCATTTTCCTTTTCTCTCTTGCTCTCCACTTTACCTCCATCGCTCATATTCAAACCCGCGTATCATTTAGGGCTTTGAGCAAAAAAAACCCCAATTTTGACCTCACAAACCGTCTCTCGCATAACAAAAATTCACAAATATACAAAACCCTAGAACTGAATTGCATATAAACGACACATAGAACACTATGTTAATGATAGAACATGAAGACTTACCAGTGATTTTTGAAGGACTATGAAGTGAATCTCACAACCGTTGATTGGGCATGAAACAAGTGAAATGAGAGCATCGTAAGAAGCTGAAAAACCCTAGAGAGAGAGAGAGAGAGAGAGAGAGCGAGAAGGAGAGATCTAGATTTCAATGGTTGGAGTGAAGATTTATAGAGGGGTTTTGGTGAAAATGTTAGGGTTTATGAATTACTGATAAACCCTAGTGAGAACAAAGATGCAACCAAGCAGCAAGAGAGCTTGGAGAGAGAAGGAAGAAGAGCGAAGGCAGACGATGAGAGAGAGAGAGAGAGAGAGAGAGAGAGAGGGTTTATTATAGAACTGGTTGCGAAAGAGGAAACCAAATCACCCGTAAATTAAAAAAGAGTGATGCCATTAAGGGCCCTGAATTATTTTGCACCTCTTTTTTTTGGATTTTATTTATAAATGAAAATTTCTTTCCTCTCCTAAATAATGCTAACGCCTCCTTAGGAACATGTATTTTTAGTAATTATTTAAATTTTTAATTAAAATATGATATAAAAAAAATTAATATGTTTGGAATAATTTTTTAATTTTTTACGAAAAGATGTGCAAAAAATAGAGAAAAAAGAAAAATTTTGACTTTTTAATATAAGTTGTTGATTTTTTGATTTTTTTAATAACTTTTTAACTAAAAAAATCACTTGCCAAACGAGGCCAAACATTATTTTTAAACATTTTAACTATTAAATGCACATCTCCACACCCCAAAAAAAATCTTCCTTTTAAAAAATCCTAACAAAATCCATTAAGAAAAAGAAGAGTCATCATTTTCAAGACCGGTGTTGATTGGGAGCCCGAAATTTTGGGGCTCGAATGCCCCGAAATTTCCATATAAGGAAATAAAAAAAAAAAGGTAAAAAAAAAACAAACTTATCCAAAAAAGAAAATTTGAGCCATTTGAGCCACAGTTTTTGGGGCCACCAATCATTTTCCTTTCAAGACCCACGAAAAATAATAATAATAATGATGTTGTCTGTGTTGGTTTAATTATTGTCACAATTGGTATGCTTTCTCTCTCCCTCATTCTTTCTTCAAAACTGAAACTACTGTAAACAAAGATTGCCAAAGACATTATTGACTCTATTTTTCATCTATATATGTGTAAAATTCTTGATTTTCAATATTTTTCACTGCCATACATATTTCCAAGTGTATATATATATTTATGTGTTATCATTCTACAATTTCATTAAATTAGTTGCTATGATTTCTTGGGCACCTTTTGTGTTACTGAATTCAATCATTGAATAATTTTCGTAAATATATATACACAGAATTTTTTTATTTTTTGTTCCCAAATTCTCTCAATTTTCCATTCTTAAATTCTCGTTAGCTGGTAAAGAATCATTGATTGAGTGAAGTTGGCATCTTGAACATATTCAATTAAGCTAAAATTAAAATGTCGTCATATGTTGACATGGAAAAGTCAAGGCAATACTATTTTAAGATGTTTCAAGAAAAGGACCGCAAAATTAATTTATGATTTAATTAGTTTCATGGAAATTGTGATTGTATACATGGAAGGAAAAACAAACAGGAATGAAAATAGGTTCACTGCTGAAAGGATGAAACTAATGAATGGCAATCAAATTATGCATACAAAAGTAGAATGTTTAAGTACACTACGCGTCCAGGAAATGCTTGGCATAATGCCTTGACAGTAGAATTCTGTACCCATGTGCCATTGATTGATGAAATTTTATTGGATGCTCCATCATTAGCAGCACCACAATTCACCATAAGACGACCATTTGGCATCAGCTTCTCATACAATTCCAACCAAGTTGCAACCTATCCAAGAGAGTAAGAACAGATATATTGAATCTAAATTGGATGACAAAACTACCGTATACCATCCAATAGCTAAGAATAACAAGAGATGTTAAAGAGTGTGTTTGGAAGAATGGAATCAACACCATAGAATTAGAACTGGATGGTGTTAGTAGTTCATTTAATTTGTTCTGAGACGGCCTTTTTTTTTTTTTCTTTCTTTTTTTTAAGTTTCTTGATGGATGAATATGCTATATACATTTTTAATATGAGATTATCACTCAATGACTTCTCTTTCTCATCTTTTCACACATAATTTTTGGGTCCTATACAGTTGACTTCTTGGTTTGTAAATAATTTATTTGAATTGTAGAGACCAAAAGGAATTATAATTTTTAAGGACTATTTTTTACAAATAATGAGGTCTTTTAAGGAAACTATTGATGAGAGTGCATACATATGCATTGTTACAAAGGGAAAAACACATGCACTCATACATAAAGAGAGATAGATATATAGATAGATAGAGATTAGAGGGATGTAGAATATATATATGGATAGAGATTAGAGGAGCATAACTTATATATATATATAAGAGAGCGCTAAATTATGGCCAAAGTTATCCAATATTTCTATGAACTCTAGAACATCTGCCAAGTTGTCTCTTATAATATGATTTTTATTTAAATTCTAGAATCTCAGTTCTTTGACATGTGCTTATGTAAAGCTACTCAAGAATGATATAGTTTAGGTGATAATTAATATTTTTTATTTGTCTTCTTTCAAGCTTGACTTAAATTTTTGCTTTTCTTTTATTTTATTTAATTTATGAACCTGAATATAATGTCATTTGTGTTGGAAAAATTGATTTTTTAGGGATTTTAATTTAATATTAAAGTGTGGTGACTTTAATTAAATATTAAAGTGAGTCCTAACCAATTTTTTGTGTTGGGTCCAAGTGAGCCAAAAATCATTGGGTTTTGAATAAGAAATTGTCAAGAAATTGCTTCATGATGTTAGATTCATGAATAGGATTTTAAAGAGTATTTAAATTTTTTTTCTTGGCTAAAGGGTGTGAATCCTTTGGGCATCCATACTTTTCATTTTGTGGAAAGGGACTATGGATGCTTGGTGTTTTAATGACTAGCCTTAAAGGCTGGAGGCTTTTCCTCTCTTCCCTATACATGTATAAATTGAGATCCTCCTGTCAAGTTTCTATATAGATTTTTTGTTTCCATTTTACAAGTCAGTTTGCTAAATAGTTCCTATTGTGAGAGAGTGCTGCCATTGTTTTGTTCGCTAAGCTAGACAGATAGTGCTTTTGCCGTAGCTGGTTTTGACCGTCGTATCCTGGGAAACAGACACCGGATTTCCTCAAGCACTTGACCCGTGAGGCGGCGAAATCTGTTTTAAGAAAACTGCTTCCGTGCAGGCTTCGGTTTTGTCTCTTTATCCTTTTATTGTTTTATGTATTTCTGTTGAAATTTAATTATAATTATTAGCATATGTTCTTGGTATATAATTTGTTTTCTTCATAAATCTATTTATTTAATTTCACAATTTGAACGACAAGCTTAAAACAGATTTTATATATCTTTTCTATGAAATTGATCGAATAGATTTATTTAGACTATTAGGTTAGCTTTGTATAATGTTACTAGGAATTGTTGCGGAATTGCTCACTATTTCAATAATTGTAAATTATGCAATGGTACTCTCTAATTTCTTAGTTTAATTAGAATACTCTATTATAATTTGCATACTTAATTGTATTAGTATGATCTTGTTTTATGTGTATGGTTCATCATTTCCCTACCATGATTTGCATGAATTTTAAGGTTATAAAATATAATTTATGGATGTTGCAATTTTGACATGCTTATTATTTTCTAGGCTAGATTATATAATTTAATATATTTGGAGTTATAGAGTTTTATGAATTGTGTATATGATTAATTTAAATTATCTAATTGGGTGCATTAATCTGAATTATTTAATTAGGTGCATTAATCTGAATTATTTAATTAGGTGCATTAATCTGAATTATTTAACTGGGTGTATTAACTTTGAATTTGACTTATCTATTTGGAGTTATTAGTTTAAATGTTTATTATGAATTAATTTCATTCATGACTCATGAGTATTGAACTTTATTTTAAAGTTGTAATTTATTTTGAAGTTACAAATTGTATTTTTGTTTTGGTACCTTATATTAGTTGGTTACTTATATAATTAATAGTTGGCTAGATAGTTTCAATTATTTATTATAATTAAATTTTTTAGATTATTTGTTTGTATTTTGTTGTGGTTTGCTACTAACTTTCTTTGTAGGGTTACCAATGCGAAAAACAAATATAAAACCAAATGAATAGAATTTGGGATGTAAAAATAAAAATGTTTGGACTACTAACGTTTGTGTTGAATAAGAATACTTAAGCGTGGAAAAGCTTTTGGACTAAATAGAATCCTTATGGATTGGCTATTTTATCAAAATGTTTGAAGCATGTTTGCTTGAGATGTAATTGATTTGTTTACCAATTTGTAGTAGCAAGTTTTATTTGCTTATATTGTTGTAGCAATGGTTTTACATTGCTTGTAAAAGTTTTGGAACCTGGTTTGCTTTAACCTAGTTCATCTTTAAGAAAATTTAATTCTTAATTTGTTTATCACGGACTAGGAGTCAACATGCTCTTAAAAGTTTTGTCAAAAGGTTAACTGGATTTTAAGTGGGACCGATGTGACCCCTCCAGTCTTCCTGGGAACTTTCTTGACCATGTTCGATTCTAGGTTTTGTGGTGAGACTAATTTTTGAATTAATTTTTCTTCTAAGGGATTTTCTAAGGGTTAAGTTTAATTTCTGGAAACACAGAAGTGATATTCTGGTGTAATTTTCAGAAATGGAAACTATCACTGATGCTGCTGCTACTGCTAATGTTGGTGGGGATTTGAACCCCGGGGCAACTGGATTGCCAACCCCTACTGCTGTGACCTCTGTGGTCAACCCTGGTGTTACTCCGGTTATTCCGGGAGGACCGCTTAGTCACCATGAGCGCCTAGAAAAATTTGCTGGGAAAGACTTTAAGAGATGACAGCAAAAGATGCTGTTTTACTTGACCACGCTAAACCTTGCCAAGGTTACGGTGAGGATCCTCGGTAGTGGCGAAGAATGAGCCTGATAGGCAGAAAGTCATGGCGCTTGACACATGGAAGCAGACAGACTATCTTTGCTGGAACTATGTGTTCAACAGCTTGGCAGACTCACTCTATAGTGTGTTTTGTTCCAAGAGCTCAGCAAAAGAATTATGGGAATCTCTGGACAAAAAGTACAGGACTGAGGATGCTGGGGCAAAGAAATTTGTGGTTGGCCGTTTCCTTGATTTTAAAATGGTAGATTCTAAAACTGTGATAAGCCAAGTCTAGGAGTTCCAAGTGATCTTGCATGAAATTCATGCTGAGGGGATGCCTTTGAACGAGTCATTCCAAGTTGCTGTGATCATTGAGAAACTTCCCAATGGTTGGAAGAATTTCAAGAATTACTTGAAGCATAAGCGCAAGGAAATGTCTGTTGAAGAGCTGGTTGTCCGACTCTGGATTGAAGAGGATAATAGAAAGAAAGAAGGAGGTACCTCCTCAGTAAAGGCCAATGTCGTTGAGCATGGCAAATCTTCTGGGATAAGGAAGAAGCCCCCTGTGAACAAGTGCTCTAAGCTGGGGCTAAGGGGTGGTGTTGCAAAGAAGTCGGCTTACAAGCCGCAGGAACCTGGTTATCGGTTCTTTGGGAAGTGTTATAATTGTGGTAACGAGGGGCATCGGGCTAGTGACTGCCGTAAGCAGAAGAAGTCATACAAGACCAAACCTCGTGCTCATATGGCAGACTTACAAGAGCATTCCCATGAGGAGGATGATATGCACTTGTCTGCCGTTGTCTCTGAGGTGAATCTGGTGGGTTCAAACCCAAGAGAATGGTGGATTGATACTGGGGCTACACACCACATCTGCTCCGAGTAGAAACTGTTTACAACTTTCGAACCGGTTACAAACGGTGAGAAGTTGTTTATGGGAAACTCTGCTACCTCGATTGTTGAGGGGAAACGAAAGGTGGTCTTGAAGTTGACGTCAGGAAAGGAGCTGACCTTGAACGAAGTCTTGTATGTTCCGGACATTCGTAAAAATCTTGTCTCAGGGTCTCTTCTTAGTAAACATGGTTTTTGCATGGTTTTTGAGTCCGACAAGGTCGTTCTTACCAAAAGCGGAATGTATGTGGGTAAGGGTTATATGTTGGGGGGTATGTTTAAACTCAATGTTATGACTGTTATCCCAAAGATGAATAAAGGTGCATCTTCTTCTATTTACATGCTTGAGTCTTCCAATTTGTGGCATGGTAGACTAGGACGTGTGAACTTTGAATCTTTACGTAGATTAATCAAGTTAGATCACATACCATCTTTTAAGATTAATCCGAAACACAAGTATGAAACTTGTGTTGAAGCGAAGTTGACAAGATCTTCGTTTCATTCTATTGAAAGAAGTTCAGAACCGTTGGATTTAGTGCATAGTGATGTGTGTGACTTAAAATTTATACAATCACGTGGTGGCAATAAGTACTTCATCACTTTTGTTGATGATTGCACTAAGTATTGTTATGTCTATTTGCTCAAAAGCAAAGATGAGGCGATTGACAAGTTTGTTCTTTATAAGAATGAAGTTGAGAATCAAGTAGGCTGCAAGATTAAGGCTCTAAGAAGTGATCGTGGTGGTGAGTATGAATCTCCGTTTATTAAGACTTGTGCTCAATCTGGGATTATTCACCAAACCACGGCGCCTTATTCTCCTCAGTCTAATGGGATTGCTGAGCGGAAGAATAGGACGCTAAAGGAAATGATGAATGCAATGTTGATAAGTTCAGGATTGCCACAGAACTTGTGGAGGGAAACAATTCTCTCTACAAATTACATTCTGAATAAAGTACCTCAGAAGAAGGTGGACAAGACGTCGTATGAGTTATGGAAAGGCGTTAAGCCTTCGTATAAATTCTTACGAATGTGGGGGTGTCTTGTAAAAGTGGCGATTCCTACACCCAAACGGGTTAGGATAGGCCCGAAATCTGTGGATTGTATATTCATTGGTTATTCACATAATAGTAGTGCATATCGGTTTCTTGTTCATAAGTCTGAAATTCCAGACATACACAGGAATACCATCATAGAGTCAAGGAATGCATGTTTCTTTGAAGACATTTTTCCTTGCC
The DNA here is from genome assembly GCA_025200525.1 of Camellia lanceoleosa. NCBI lineage: Eukaryota > Viridiplantae > Streptophyta > Magnoliopsida > Ericales > Theaceae > Camellia > Camellia lanceoleosa. The sequence continues at coordinate 104,331,397 of CM045767.1, read as the reverse complement.
GAACCCATGCAGGGGTTCCAAGGACTTTGGAGCAATTTGATGAGCTTGCTAGTGAGGATGATCATGTTGATGATCTAGGTGATGATCAAATTGAGGTTTTAGATGAGCTCAGAAGGAGTAAAAGGGCTAGGACATCCAAATCTTTTGGTCCAGACTTCTTGACTTATATGGTTGAGAACGAACCTCAAACTTTCCACGAAGCTGTGACTTCTCCTAAGAGTCCTTTATGGAAAGAAGCGATCAAAAGTGAGATTGACTCCATCTTACAGAACCACACCTGAGAGTTGGTAGATTTACCTCCAGGTTGTAAGCTTTTAGGTTGCAAATGGATTTTTAAACGAAAGATGAAGGCCGATGGGTCTATTGACAAGTATAAGGCGAGGCTCGTTATCAAAGGGTACAGGCAACGAGAAGGCCTGGATTACTTTGATACGTACTCACCTGTAACTAGGATAACATCCATTCGAATTGTGATTGCAATAGCAGCTTTGCGCAATCTTGAGATACACCAGATAGATGTAAAGATAGTTTTCTTAAATGGGGATTTGAATGAAGAAATCTACATGGAGCAACCTGAAGGGTTTTCAGCTCTAGGACAAAGCAAGGAAGTCTGTAAACTTGTCAAATCTCTGTATGGTTTGAAGCAAGCGCCTAAACAATGGCATGAGAAGTTTGACAATGTAATGTTGTCAAATGGGTTTCGAATCAACGAATGTGACAAGTGTATTTATGTCAAAGACACTGACAGTGGTTATGTCATTTTGTATCTATATGTTGATGATATGCTCATTATAGGTAGCAACGATGAAATGATCAAAACTACCAAGAAGTTGTTAAACTCTAAATTTGACATGAAGGATATGCGCATTGCAGATGTTATTCTGGGAATTAAGATCACCAGAATCTTTGGCAGAATTGTACTTTCTCAGTCTCATTATGTTGATAAGATACTTGAGAAGTTTAGTGGATCGAATCTGAGTGTGTCATCGACACACAGAGACTTAAGTCTACACTTTACCAAAAATAATAAAGAGAATGTCTCTCAGTTAGAATATTCTCGGGTAATTGGAAGTTTAATGTATCTGATGAGTTGTACTAGGCCAGATATAGCTTACTCGGTTAGCAGGCTTAGTAGATACATAAGTAATCCTGATGCTTCTCATTGGAAGGGCATTGTGAGGGTGTTAAGGTATTTACGCTACACTCGGGATTATGGGTTGCATTATACTCGATATCCAGCGGTGCTTGAAGGATATAGTGACGCGAATTGGATATCAGATATAAAGAACTCAAAGTCCACTAGTGGATATGTGTTCACTCTTGGTGGGGTAGTCGTGTCTTGGAAATCTTCCAAGCAAACGTGTATATCTAGATCAACGATGGAATCAGAGTTTATTGCTTTGGATAAAGCAACGGAAGAAGTAGAATGGCTTCACCATTTCATTGAAGATATTCCACGTTGGTCTAAACCTGTGCCAGCTATTTGTATTCATTGTGATTGTCAATCTGCAATTGGTAGGGCACAGAGTAATATGTATAATGGAAAGTCTAGACATATCCGTCGTAGACATAATTCCATACGACAACTACTCTCGAATGGAGTTGTCTCTTTAGACTATGTAAAGTCTAAGGACAACATTGTGGATCCGCTAACCAAAGGGTTAAGTCGAGTGTTAGTAAAGCGTCGTCCAAAAGGAATGGGGTTAAGGCCTTTGGAAGTTACCGGAATGGAAACCCAACCTAGTTGACTGGAGATCCCAAGATCTAGGTTCAATGGGACAACCTCATTGCGTGTAACGGTGGTATGTCACTGAGGAGGTTAAACCTCCAGCCATTCCTTCTATCAGTGATACCTGCAAGTGTAGAGGATAAGCTGAACTTTTAATGACTCTTATGTGTTAATTTGTTGAAATTTGAGTATTGCAGGATACTTTAGTAGAGTCACCTATGTGAGTTTGAAGTGGAGCCGCTTCTAGAAGAATTGGGTAGGCCAAGATTCTTTGAAACCACTCGCTGAACCAGGCTAGTGTCCAGGGCCACACAGGGCACACCAGTGAGAACATAATGGTGGTAGAAGTAATTCCCGTGTGAGATCTATTGTCTCAGTTTACATAAACGGTAGAGCAGTTCAAAATGTCTTATTCACTGATCTGCCAGTAAACTCGATAAGTTTTCACTGGGAGAGGTTCAAAGCCAAAAGCTACCTTCTCTGATATCGGGGTTAGTCCGTTGTACTCTCTCAGAGTCTTTATTGTTGAACGATGTCTGTTTGTTGAGTCTTTTGATCAATTTTTATTCATGTGGGGGATTGTTGGAAAAAATGGTTTTTTGGGGACTTTAATTTAATATTAAAGTGGGTCCTAACTAATTTTTTGTGTTGGGTCCAAGTGAGCCAAAAACCATTGGGTTTTGAATAAGAAATTGCCAAAAAATTGCTTCATGATGTTAGATTCATGAATAGGATTTTAAAGAGTATTTAAATCTTTTTTCTTGGCTAAAGAGTGTGAATCCTTTGGGCATCCATACTTTTCATTTTGTGGAAAGGGGCTATGGATGCTTGGTGTTTTAATGACTAGCCTTAAAAATTTGGAGGCTTTTCCTCTCTTCCCTATACATGTATAAATTGAGACCCTCCTGTCAAGTTTCTATATAGATTTTTTGCTTCCATTTTACAAGTCAGTTTGCTAGATAGTTCCTATTGTGAGAGAGTGCTGCCATTGTTTTGTTAAGCTAAGCTAGACAGATAGTGCTTCTGTATTTGGTTTTTGACCGTCGTATCTGGGAGGCAGACGGATTTCCTCAAGCACTCGACCGTGAGGCAATGAAATCTGTTTTAAGAAACTGCCTGCAAGAAGCTTGGTTTAAATCTCTTTATCCTTTTATTGTTTTGTGTATTTCTGTTGAAATTTAATTGTAATTATTAGCATATGTTCTTGGTATATAATTTGTTTTCTTCATAAATCTATTTATTTAATTTCACAATTTGAACAACAATTTGAAGGATGAAAATTGCCATAAAAAGCTACTAGCTAATGTCTCTCCTCTACTCATGCATCCCAACCCTCCCTCCCTAAAATAATAAATAAATAAATAACAAAAAAAAAAAAGAAAAAGAATCCTTTGAGCTAACTTGTTTTTGAGCATTTTTCAGCTACATAGCACTGTATGAGCACAAATAAGCTAACTTTCTTTTCATATAACATGTCTACTCTTGTATATAATCATATTATTTCCTTTTACCTTTTTCCTTCCCTAATAAGTATGTTCTCATTTTTTTGTCATTACTATACTTGTCTTACCTTGTAAAATATTGTGTCTTCTAAATGATGTAGCTAACTTATGGACGTTAACAATACAACTCGAAAGCACAAACGGTATCTTTGAGGCGTAACAACACCCAAGTACCTCAAAATGTCGGTCGAAAATGTCGTACTCGTAATGTTCAGGTTGACGAATTTGATGATGATAAACCCGTTGTCAATGGTATTGATAGCAATGAAGAGCAAATGAACATTCCTACCATTGACCACCACACAAACATTCCTGATGTTGACTATCCCATGGACGTGCCTAGTTCAAGTGAAGCGCTTGCTACACCTTTTCCAGGGGGCCCAATTGATCCTTCAATTTTGACAAATTTTAGTTGTCATGTAGCAGCCAAAATTTGGAATAATGAGGTATAACTTACAAACTATTGTCTTGTTTTAATCATTTAAAACAAAAAAATTTGAGATACATTATTAAACATTCAGGACTGTATTCTTTATCTAGTTGCTCATACAAATTTGTTAACAAGGTAGTTGTATTTGCCTTTGTTGAAAGATGGGAACCTGAGACTAACAGTTTCCACAGGCCATTTGGTGAGATGTCCGTGTCATTAGATGATGTAAGTACCATATTAGGAATTCCTGTGACTAGTACATCTGTTTCAACTAATAAGTTATCACGGGATGAAGCTGCAAAGGTGTTGGTTAAGTCATTGGGAGTGTCAGAAGATGGTACAGTTGTTGAGTTGAAGGGAGCACGGGGCCAATCAGTGCGATTGGAATGGTTGCATGAAAAATTTCATTTAGTTTCAGATGCAGAGTCGGATGATTTCATTCATTACGTAGCGAGGGCATATTTGTTAGGTTATACCTTGTTCGTTGACAAGACTACAAATCGTGTTCCTGTTATGTATCTCCAATTGCTCGAGGATTTGAATTTAGTTCATTCGCATGCTTGGGGTGCAACTTCATTAGCATTTTTGTATCGGCAATTGGGTTTGGCAACAAAGTCTATTGTCAGACAAATAGTGGGATACATGACACTGTTGGAGGCTTGGATCTATGAACATTTTATATGTGCTAGAACCCATCCAAATTTAAGTTATACAAAAAACCAGCCTCGGGCTTATCGTTGGAATCTTCGCATACAATCTGGTTCATCGGTTGTTGTTGTAAAGTCATTGCGAGAGGAGCTTGATAGATTGAAGGCTCATGAGGTAAAAAAAAAAAAATGTGTAATTCCTTCGTGTCATTGATCTTTTATAGAGAGCTTATGATTTTGTGTATTCTTTGTAGGTTATTTGGGGTCCATGTATTGGTAAACGTGAGAACCATTCATTTGCTGAAGTTGCTTACTATATACTGGATTGCTGAAATGCATGGATATTGTTGAACCCTATCATCCAGATAGGTTTTTGAGACAGTATTCCCCCACCTCTATTTTCTCTAATTTCACAAGGATCTACCGCTGGCAAGTATTGTGTTTCGTACAAATATGTGGATCGAATTACAAAGAGGTGGAAAAATCATGTGTTGTCTAAAGTGGAGTGAAGTGAGCTAGTTTTACATCCATGGGATTGCATGCCCAATTACGTGGATTGGTATTTTCGTATTTCCCATGTCACTATTCAAAATTTGGCACATCGATCTACATACGACCCTCGTTTTGAGGTATCAATAGCTCATACTGACTCACAATGCATTGCAAAAGCCTTGACTATAGCACGTCCAATAATGCAGTTGGATTACATTGAAGTCATTAGTGCTCCAGAGTCTCTGTACAATGTATTCAAACTAGTGACGCAATTATTGGAGGCCAGCACGTAGATGAAGAACTACACTCCTCACTAGAACATCACTCTTCACCATAACAACACTCTCCGTCGGAACAACAACAATCCGTAGAAGAAAGTTTGGTTTATTGCCATCACCCTCGTTCTCGCCCTCACCAAACTGACACTAGACACAACTAAAAATTTATGATCATTTGTGGGATACTGTGGATGTTTTGTTATTAGAATGAATGTTTATGCGTATTTTCGTATTAGTATGGATGATTATGGACCATCCTTTTGACTTAGTAATATTATGGATGATTTTGTCATGGTTGCTTGGATGTACAACAGTTATGTTCGCACCATGGTTTTCAGTTAGTAATTTCATTAATGCTTTTAAGTTATATATGTTGTGTTTAATTGTTATGGTTGCTTTAACTATTGTTGTTGTGTTTTTATAGTTATATATATATATATATATTATTGAGTTTAAGAAATTTCCATGTTTGGACCTGCATTCCCGAACATTACTTATTTGTTCGAGAATGCATTCTCGAACAAATAAGTAATATTTGGGCCTGTATTTCCGAACTTGATAAAATGAAAACTTCTGAGTGTTGAGAATTTTAACCGTTGAAAGTGTTAACAAATTTCTATGTTCAGACTTGCATTCCCGAACAAATAAGCTATGTTCAAGAATGTGTTCTCGAACAAACAAGTAGTGTTCTCGCCTGTATTCTCGAACTTGTAAAAATGAAAACTTCTACAAGCGTTAATAATTTTAACCATTTGAAGTGTTAACAAATTTCCATGCTCGGACCTACGTTCTCGAACAAATAACCTATGTTCAGGCGTGCATTCCCAAACAAATATACTATGTTCGGGCTTGTATTTCCGAACCGTAGAAAACATAAAGTCCAGAATCTGACACTCGAACAAATAATAATGTTCAGTTACCTGTTTCCGAACAAATAAACAATGTTTGGACATGTGTTCTTGAATTTTGGTCATATGTTCAGGAGTTCAGTCCCGAAAAAATGACGAACATATTTTATTATTTTTGCCATTTTTTTCAACAAACTTACCCTTACAAAACCAATCGCCTTTGAGCTAAGAACAACATCAAAGCTATGAACCTGCTCTAAGCTTTTATTGTTGTACTCCTATCGTCTTATGGAGTTGTGGTTGCCAGAAAAACTTCCACTTATTGTCATTGTAGAAGAAGTGTAGGTAATCAAATGGTTGCCACCGTTATCACCAGAATATTGCTACCAAAGGGTTTTCAATGTTTTGAGAGTGGGTAAGTTTTGAAGGTGGGATTTGGGGAAGATGGATGAGTGGCGATGGAGGTGGGTACTCTCATAAATCCTAATTCATGATATAGTAGGTGTGTAGGTTTAATTATGAGATGGGGTATCCCAAAATTAATGAGGTCTTTTTTAGTAATTTTATTTGAGGTTATTATTGTAATAAGAAAAAACTAAAAATTGGGAGGTCCAAATTAATTCATAGGGTGCTAATAGTAGTACTCTTAAAAATACATCAATCACTTTTTTGCCTTGTAATTTGAGTGAAAACACATATTATCCCTGCACTTTAAAAACTTGTGGTGGTCTTGAGGCAAATTTACATTGGTTAATGTCGAGTGACCTACTACTTTTGTTAACATTTTAAAAGATAACTTAATAAGGGTCCATTGAAAAATGGTGTGGGGTAATAATTCAAGACCATGATTCTCTTTTAGAATTTTCTAATTAAAAAATTTCAAAACTTGTAGCTAAACATATAACCCAAAACCTAATTCAAAAAATTATTTTCAAAATTCATAAGTAAACATACAATTCAAAATTCAATTCAAAACTCTTTTCAAACTCTTAATATATACTACAAATGGTGGTTAGATACAAACTTTTGAATTTAAAGTTATAAATAAAAATAAATTATTCAAATATATATTCCGTTCAATTGTTTATATTTGAACAACGGCTTGATGTTCATAACTTTATATCTAAACATTTGATGACTTTTATTCAAAAATATTTTAAATTATATTCAAAAATTTATATCCGAATATCATTTGTTATATATGTACTGAGAATTTGTATAATATGCAAATAGAATTACCCTTACCAAATAATCACTTCTAATTAAGATAAATTACAAATATATCCCTTAAAATTTGTTTAAAATATAATTTGTCCCTATGGTTAAGGATGGCAAAATGCCCCATTCCGCTGAGTCTCTGACTCCTCCGACCCTAATGAGATGGGTTTGGGGGTGCTTGAATAGGGTATGGTCTTAGAGAAACTTTTGAAAAACTCGATTGGGTTCAAGTCGGGGGCGGAGTAGAGTATTTTTTTACCCGAATCCTACTTGACCCGCAAATATAGTAATAAATAAATAACAATATTACATATGTATAATATATTGTTGAATTTTTATAGGATATATATAATAACTATTGAGTTTTTATTATGTTATCTATAATATAATTTAAAATATGTACAACATTAATATATATATATTTTTAATTATAAGTAGCATTTTCTAGTTTTAATTATTAAAGTTTAATATTATTGTTAAAATTCTTATTGTATTGCAAATCGAGTAATGGTCAGGAGTTGGGATTATATTTGCAAGTTTGGTTTGGGGTTGGTGATAGTTTCATGAGGCATAGTCTGGTCGAGGGTGTGAACATTTAGCGATCTAGGCTTCGGCCTGATCCATTTATTGCTTTTGAATCCGGGAACTCATAGTCGTGGTGGTCGTTCCTTCCTCTTCATGGTTGGTTTTGACTTCAGGGGTTGACATCCTCTTTGTTGGTGTTGACACTACCTTCTATTCCTTGCCCTTTTTCTACTTCAGGTGTCAACACCAGTGTTGGAAGGGTCGACACCATCATACTGTTGTGTTCTGGAAATGGGTACTGATACTTAGTGTCGACACCAGCCTTGGAGGTGTTGACACTTGTCTTTTGTTGTTGGCCTGAATGGTCAACACCAGTCTAGAAAGGGTTGATCCTCGTATGTAGTAGAATCTGAGTTTGCTTGTTGAAATTTAGTGTCGACACCAGGCTAGAAGGTGTCGACACCTTGCATGCTGTTAAACATAAGTGTTCCAGCTTTTCTTCATAAGGGTCGACACCCTTTGTTGCGAGGTCGAATTGTGAATCTTTTTCTAGATTTTGTATAGTTGGGCCCTACTTTTGGGGGGATTTTTGACTTCTTTCTTTCATTTAACCTTGAAGTTACTATGCTAGTAATACTTAGGCACTACAAATAGACCCAAAGTCCCTTTTTCTCATGAGTTGTCTTCTCTTTTGCCTCTTTTACCCGTAACTCTCTGTTTCTCACCCAAATGCTTCGATCTACTCACCTAAAGGTATCTTTTCACCTTAATCCTTTGAGATAAAGTGTAGATCGTGGCAAGAGCTTTCTTTTGATCGAAATAGCTTGCGATATCGTTAATGTGGAAAATTCTCTGGGTTCTTCCCTTCTACCTTTTGAGCTTGAGGTACAGACTTTTTACACCTTCTTATGATTCTTAACTTAGTTATTTGTTGATTGTGTAAATAAATGTTGGGATTTGGAAGATTTTAGACGAACTTAAGGTTTTGGTTTAAAATCAAAAGAGAGGTTTTCAAATGAAGGTGTTGAAATGGTTATGGATATAGATATGAGGTTGTGCTATGTTAAACTTGTTGATTTTGACGCATGGGTTGGATTTGGGAGAAAATGGGGTTTTGCCTTAGAATGTTTTAAATGATTATTTTGTATAAATAATGGAATTGGTATGAGAAGTGTGAAATTGGATAGATATGTATGTAAATGGTGGAGTTGGATAATTGTCATCTCTCAAATATGGAAATGTGGATAGTTTATCTATTTTAGAGATTATATATCTGTTTATAAATATTTATTTTGGTCTATCGATGGAGAATAGCTATGATTGCTGTAGAAATTGCATGAGGATTAGGTGAATTGAAACTAATCTCTTATCAATTGTCATTGAATATGACTATGTTTTAATACATTGTTAAGTATGATGTTTGGGAGGAGAAAAAGGATGTACTCCATGTTTGGGAGGAGAAAGGGGATGGACTCCATTAAATTAAGTTGGCCTGTGTATCCAGAGTGAAAGTCCTAAAAATCGTGCGTATATACATGGGTGTCGATTCCTGCGGATGAAATTTCCATAAAATGGCAAATTGAAGTGTTTATGTAATGATTGAATTGGTTAGAGAACCATTGGGTTGTAACCTTAGTTGGGTTGTCTGGGTAACAATGGATTTAACTTATGGATTGAGATGAAATGAATTGTCATGAGGTGAAGAAGACTAAAATGGCTTCGGATATAAGACTTGGCATATTATGATCTTGTAACAATACCAATGATTTTGTCATAGGCATTGTATATGCACTTCATGCTTATACGTTTGTTAAGATTCATATATTGTGTTAGATTGTTTCTATTGGGCTTTGGCTCAACCTCCTTGGGAAAAACTATTTTCAGGTGCTAGTGAAATGCCTCCGTCAAGGACTTAGCTTAGGAGGACTGTGGAGCTGAAGGCTCAATTTCTGTTTACTTTGTATTTATTTTCTTTTTAAGCCTAAGGCTTTACTTGTATTGAGCTGATGACTCATTTTGTTGTAACCAAGCATGATCTTGGAAATATGTAAGCCCTTAGGGCATTTTTATCTATTTATTTTCCTTCATCTTCTTAAACTAGTAGCATATGCTATAATTTCAAGGCTAGGCTTTATAAATGTATGACGCATATGTTTCTCTTTTGTATATCATATTGAGTTAATAGAAGATAACCTTATTATTGTTGTTGTCATATATTGGATATTATGAGTGGATTATTGTAATTATTTGGGGGCGTTACAGAACAAGCTGTTAAAATGGAGTAGGTGTGAGGTAGGGTCCGCTGACCCATATCTTACCCATTGCCATCTTTACTTGTGGTTCCAAGAATTATACCACACTCTTTAAAGTTTTTAATTTCATAACAAATGATTCTTTTTATTTATAAATCATTAAGTCAATTAACAATTTTTAATGATGTCAAAAATTTATTTCAATTACTAATTAAGGTCATTTTATCATCGTATAGAAGAGCAGTTAGAAATTTTATTTTTTCAGTTAATTCTATTAAATAAAAATTTCTAACAAGGGCATTTGTAATTTTCCAAATTATAGGAACAATCTATATTTTGAGCAAATCTTAAGACGAGTATATATAATTTTCCCTCATAATTAAGATGGAAAATGAAAAAAAAAAAAAATTTAATAGTTTTAATTAGCTCTATTTAGTACAAATTATTATAAGTTAAACGTTTATAAATAAGTCATCGGTCAAACATTTAGACTAATCGTAATTCATCACCATCTTGCCCGTTTCCAATTGATGACTGACTATTATATAAGTGTTGCCTTAAGCCCTTGTGATGGGTCTCGCATTCCAAACTATACTTGAGTTATCAGAAAGTTGGAGTCAAAGTACATCTTTTCTAACTTCTAGATAATCAATTTTTTGAGTTTTAAGTTTAAGATTCCTGATATTAAAATTTTATAAGATAAAGGATATGCATTATTTTCATAGTAGTTGGGATCCCTCAACATTTTCACAAAGAATTTTCATTGTAGAGAAATTTCAAAAATTTCACAGAGAAATTTGAATATTTTCTGTGATGAGTTGAAATTTTTCTAATAATATTATTGATGGATGTTAACTAATAAGAAAAAATATATTGGACCTACTATCAAAAGTTGGAAAGGGATATTTCACTAACTTTTTTATTTTTTAAAGTTATTTAAGCTATTTTTATTCAATATGATGTAAGCAGAATTTATAAGTTATAAGCAACTCATTTAAGCTGTAACAAACACCCCTTTTTATATTGAGTTGTTTGATCATAATTGATTTGAGTTCAGTTTCCAAACTATAAATGACTATATGTAAGAGTACCTTTAACGCTCACTCAAATTTTTCATCAAATTTGAGTAAAAATTCGATGAAAAGTTTCATTTGATACCATGCGTTCCAATGCTAATTTGTCAATTTTCATCAAACAACTAGTTGACTGGAAAAACCCTTGGGCGGTGGTTCGGTTTGTGCAAATTTTCATCAAACAACCGGTTGATCAGAAGGACAATTGGTCGGTCGTTAGGTATACGGTGAAGCCTCTGTAAAAGCAACGGCTATTTGCAAAAATTTGATGACCGGTGAAGCCTCACTCAGTTTGATGAAATTTTTGGTTTTGCCTTTATTTGATATGTGTTTGATGCCATGGTTAGAGCAAAAAAAAGTGTGCGTGTTTCATCAAATTTAAATTTGATGAAAACTTTGGATAAGGGTGGGAGACGCTCTAAGTTAATTGAGAAAATGTTGTATTTTTTTTCCTCTTGTTTGGATAAATAAGATAGAATTTTCTTTTAAAAAAACATTATATATTCTATTTTGTTTGGTTAAACTATATAAAAGAAAATAAATGATATCATGTTGTGAGGAGTGGTTCTAAAGTATTTCTTTTGTCCAAACATCTCCATTTGATCTTCGCTTCGATGCCTGAAACAAGAAACACTCTGGTCAAAGGTGCCAGAATTAGCACTTCGACGGGTAAGTTAGCTTGCATATGAGAAGGGGTGTGTAATTAGTGAAAGAGAAATTTTTTGTGGGTTTATAGTGCATACGTTTTCTCCTTCAACTTTCTTTCATTTTATAGTCATTTGGTATAGATATTTCTTATGTAACTTGACATGTTTGTCATCATTACTTGAATGTTAGGGCCTAATTTCCTACTACACCTTCAGAAAGGGACAACTTGGCCCACTGATGTAAGTTGATTCTATCAGCATATCTTATTCGGCATATCTCTTGGTTGACGAACATGCTGTTTGGTGTTTAACTCTCCGCAAACCTAATGGACTTTATTGGGTTTGGGCTTTAGGATGGATGGGCTTAGATATCTTGTTTGTCGATTATGCAGAAAAATTACTCGGCTCACACACATGTTATATTACCTAATTAAACTTTTATGGGTGTTATTTTTTTAATTTATTTTATATCTAAAATGATAATTTTAATGCTATAACAAAATAGTATTTATTATGCAGTAATATGCAATCTAAAAAAAACATATGGTAATTCAACAAATAAATTTTTAATAATTTTTTTAATTAATTTTAAAGATTTTAGAAGACCTTAATTTGTTTCAAAAGAACCAAACTACAAGTTTTCTAAAAATAAAAAAATTATTGTTTTTTTGAGATTCAGTAGAAAAGCAACAAATTTTCTTTATTTTGTGATTTACTGAAACTTTTTCAAATTATTTTATTTATTTTATTATAATTTGTGCCATCTTCTAATCTTGAAGAATCCAATAAATAAATAACTAAAAAATTAGCATTTAAAAAAAAAAAAGATTGAGTACAAAAAAAGAGACAAAGAGGCTCAAGCGCTATAGCCACATTTGATTGCTATATTATTTTTGATAAAATTGTGAATAATAAGTTGTATGATGGAATTAGATGGGATGAAGGATTAGAAATATAATAAGATTATGAGGAATATATTCATGGAGAAATGATTAGATAGAAAGAGTGAAATATTATATTTGGTTAAAATGAAATAAAAAGTTATAATTATTTTTACCGTTGGATGAAGAAAAAAAAATTCGAAGAGATCTCATTCTACTGATACCACACTATGTATGATATTATTTAATCTTCCGTTTCACTCTATTTAATCATACATAATGGTACTAAAATTATTCAAAATTTAAAAGTTGTTTTGGATGATCTAAATAAATATACTTTTTAACTTTTTACGAAAAAAATGTGTAAGAAAGTAAAGAGGTAGTGTGACCTAAATAAGTACACTTATCTAAATAAATACACTTCACAACTTAAAAAAAGAGGGTTTTTGAATTGGTAGCGTCTTCGTCATAAAAATTTTTTTCTTGACGGTATTTCTAATTTAACTCGAGGACCGAAAATGGTGGGGTCGCAAAAGGTTTTTGAGTCGGCAAGTTGCCAATGCAAAAAGTTTCAATTTTTTGAGATGGTAAGTTGCCAACGCAAAAAGTGCTTAAATTTATATAACACATGGTTTTCTCATTGATGCTCCCAAGATTCAAACCCACTTCATCCAGGTAACTTGGGCACAACGTACCACACTTAGCCCACTTCATCACAATACCTCTTTTTGATTTTAAATGAGATATATATTATTTATAGTATATACACACTCAATATTAATATAAAAACATATGTATAAACAAATGTATTTATTAAATATAATCAAGTAAATATATATATATATCTTGAGTATAAACATATTTTTGTTGCCACGGTATCAGTTGCCAACACAAAAAGGTCTAGTTTTTTGTGTTGGCACAGGTTTGCCGATGCAAAAGGTCTATCTTTTGGGTCAGTAAATTCAACCGACTCAAGTAATGCTATAAAATATTAATTTTTTGTGTAGGCCAATGGTGCTGATGCTAAAGTTTGGTATTTGCATTGGTAACTTCGTGCCGTCGCAAAAAGACTAGCTTTTACGACGACAAAATATGCCGACTCAAAAAAACCGACTCGAAAGGCCCTTTAATTAGTAGTGCTTATTTAGTTTATGTCAAATAATATCTTAATATAATACAAAACAAATACTAAATTAGATTATTCGATCTGCACCTCTAATCCTTTCATTCTTGTCTTGTAATCAAACACTGTTTAATGATTCAATGGGCCTCACATATTTCTCAATTCCACTAATAATGAAGCGATCAAACACGTTCTTTTTGTTTTTCTCCATAGTTTATGGGATTGGACCTGTATGCTCTACAATAATCATGTTTATTTTGACAAACTATGAGAATAAAATCGTATATATTATAGATTTGATACAGTTGTGATTGTGTATATATTAGGCATGGTTGTGATTGTGTATATATTAGGTATGGTTGTGATTATATCAATCTTGTATATCCTTTTTTGGTTTAGGCGTTAGGGTTATATAAACTAAGGTCTTGATGTAATTGAAACACAATTGAATATATAGTTCTTATTTAGAAATCTTACATAGTATCAGAGCCGTCTCTAAGCCAAAACCCTAGAAGTCTCTGAGTCAACTTCTTTTTCTTTGTGTTTGTTTGGTTCGATTGAAGGCCTCAAGCAACTGTCGTTCATGGTTCTCTCTTGATTGCAACATCCCTCAAGTCGTAACACACAACCTCAGCCTCGTAACCCGACTGCCTTAGTTGTTCTTCTTCGCTATTGTCGTTCGTGGTTCTCTCTTCAATTTCGGCTCCAAGTCTTTAACTTTGGACTTCAGCTTCTGGTTCATCTCTTTTCGACTCAGCTTCAAATTCTCAATTTTGGTCTCTCTCTCTCTTTGATTCGACTTGGGTATTTCTATTTATACCCTATTTTAGGATTATTGCACTAAAGCCCCATACTTGTCTGTTTATTATAATGTCAGACACCAAACTCTAAGCTATCAAATACAAACTCACTGATGCCAATTATGCTTATTGGGCCAGTGTTATGAAGAATTTTCTTCTTGGTAAAAAAAAAAGGGACTATGTTTCTGGTTTTATTCCTCATCCATCAGACCTAAAACAAGAAGGATATTTGACTTCTTGTGACACTTGGGGTTGTGACGATGCCCAAGTTCTGACCTAGTTTAATAATTCTGTGGATGACCATATTGGAATGATGTTTTCCAAATACAGTACTACTAAGGAGGTGTAGGACTATTTATTAGGTGCGTATCAGCAGTCCAACTTTGCCAAACGGTATGAGTTGGAAACAGCTATTCAGAGTGCTCGTCAGCGGGATCAATCTATTCAGGAATTTTACATTGACATGACATGTCTCTGGGATTAGTTGGCTCTCATAGAACCATGTAGCCTCAAGGCTTTAGACGCTTATGTTGAGTTTCGGGAGCAAGGTCGTTTAGTGTAGTTCTTAACAGCTCTCTTCCCTCAGTATGAGGTTATCCGTGGTGGCATCCTTCATCGATCTCCTCTCCCATTTGTAGATGTTATTGTTCCGAGGAAACCCATCTTAAGATGGCTAGTCAGACTCTATCTCCATTTGTCTTCTTGGCTTCTACTTAGCCTCCTCTATTGTTGATCCCACCACTTTATCAACTTCAAGGCAATATAAAGCCCAAGAAGGGGCTATTAGCTTCTGATGAGTGTGTTTTTGCCATCAAAAGGGCCGTTGGAAGTACAACTGTCCCAAAGAGAGAGGTTAGTTTGCTAAGTTTTCTCAACCGCCTCAGACACAGTTTCGACCTCCTGCTGCTTCTACTGTATCTGCTCCGGTTTCTGATCTTGACTTGGCTTTCTTGCGTGCTCAAATGGCCCAGCTTCAGCATCTTCTGTCCACGTCCCAGCCATCTTCATCTGCTTCTACTCTCACCTCTCTTCATTCAAGTTTGTGTAGGTCATTTTCAGGTATCTCCTCTTCTATTTGGCTTTTTGACTCTAGTGTCTCTTATTATATGACTCCTCACATTTCTATGCTTCAAAACTGTATCCCTCCGCCCTCTCCTATTACTGTTAATACTACTAATGAGTCTGATATGCCTGTTCTATCTGTTGGGTCTATCTTACTCTCTGTTATGTTTGTTGTTACTATTCATTCTGTTCTTTATGTTCCTCAGCTATCTATCAGTTTATTATCTATCAATCAATTTGATATTTTTGGTTTTGATGTTATATTTTCCTCTTCTGTCTATTGTGTCACGACCCAAACCCGCCCCCATGGGTTTAGTATCGTAACCGGCCAGTAATCCTTGGATTACCAAGGGCCTCTTGACAGATTAACATAAAGTTAGGGGCTGCAGAAGCAAATATACAAAATATATACAGTCCATTGAGCCGTGAAGACATACATGATACGCATCATTTAAAACTTTTATAAACTTGTACGTGATGTCAAAAAATATACCAATTACATATTACACTAAGGCGTATATGTCAAAATCCCGCCTACAACTTAGCAAACAAACATAGTCTAAGATGATTACAAAAACAGCCACAAAACTTGACTTCATCCGGAACCTTCTCAGGAGGCACAAAGGTTGGCTGACAAAACTGAAACATAGGTCATCAACTCTGGGCCTGGTCACGTGCTTGCTCACCTACATACATAATATAAATAGTGAGCGAATGCCCAGTGAATAATAACAGAGTAAAGACTTTAATGAATGATGCCCATAACATATTTCGAGTCTCATAGTAAATTAGAATCATAATCAGATAACGGAGCAGAATCATAATCTTGTCCTTATTCAAATCATGTGTGGTACATCAATTAGTACAAACATGTCTCTTTGGTCAAGTATATCAAGTTCCATAAAGGAACCTTCGGTATCGGATAACATATCTCATACATCGGCTACGGTATTGTTTCTCCTGGGGGAGGGCCCGTGCCATGGTGTAGACGTCCCCCGAACGCCCCGGGAGGGTTAGGTCCCGTTCCGTTCGTATTGGGGTCACTACAGTTCGGACTCGATTTGTGTCGGTTCTAAATCTTGAACCAAAGAGTCCAAATCCGGCAAATCGTTTTGAGAAACTGATTTTTGAAAAGAAATGCCAAACATGGACTGCTTTGCCAGATTACAAAGTCGCCACCTAAATATTTTTAAAATGGGAAATTTAGGAAACCCTGACTCGGTGCCGAAGGCCACGTGTCCGTTATCACCAAAGTGGTCTTGGCTCGGGAGCTTGGGTACGATTGGGGAAGGTCATTTATGAGCACCCTCTCGCCTCGTCAAAACCGGCCTCTACTAATCATGATATCCAATTTTGAAAACTTTATGCGTTCTTATTCCAATTATTAGCCTAGAATTACTATGTTATGCGCGCAGCAAACAAGTATAGACTAGATTGCCTAATTTGGGAATAAACATTGCATATCCGTTCGTTTTGAAAACAGTTTGAAATTGCTACTTAAGTAGGCTAAAATACGGATTTCAATGAGTTATTCCAACTCAAGCAATCCAACCTCCACCCACGAGCATTCAAGCAGTTTATCTCATGTAAGCACTTAGCATGGCAAGCATATCGTCATGGCAACACTCACACGCATGTGGTATGCTAAAAGCGTAAATACTTACATCGTACTCGCCAAAACAAGAAACTAGTTAGCAAACATGCATGTCCTAATTCATGTTAAGTGGCTAATGCATCGCATACAGGGATGTAATCTAGACAGGCTCGGCTACCCTAAACATGGCACATGAAATGCAGCAACTACCACGTATTCAATTTGGAATTGAAAGTACGATGCAGTTTGCATGATGTGCCGAGCCCGATGCATGTCAACAAATACATGGATGCACGCATGCATAGCATAAGGTATGCTAAAATAAACGTGCCCTAATCTACCATCAAAAGCAGGTAAATAAAAGGGAGAAAGAAATGGGGGTTGGAAGACATACACCCACTCACACACACTTATTACAACTTTGCCCTCGCTCGGAGGGACCGAAAGAATATACAAATTAATTAACTACGCAAGCTAATTAAAATATTACAAATCAACTAAATTAATTAAATAAAATAATTAATCTAATTAAACAGTAAATCGCCTCGGGATAAGGGCCCAATGCAGCATGCGCTCGGGACTGGCTCGGAATCGCACTGCCATGCATGATTTGCCTCTGTTTCCTCTGCTCTCCTCCTCAGAAAATTACCAAAGTCCAGAGTGCCTCTCAGCACTGGGATCACCACCAGGGGTAGGACACCACCTGAAGGAGTAGGCCACCGCACTAGACTCATCCACCGGCGCCAATTGATTGCGGTCGGCACTAAATAAAGGCTTGGTCGGCACAAAATGCTCAAAAAACCGCAACTCACAAAGAGAGAGGACAACAACATGCATGGCAATGTAATTCAAAGCATGTATGCACCAAACACACTCCTTATCATGTTTTTGACTCAAAGGAAGATGTGCCTCGGTTCTCGGACCACCAATCACGCATTTCGATGCATGATGGCCCAAAGAACCAAGAGTGCAATTTCACTTTCAAATGCATGCAAACAAAGTAAACATGAAAGGGTGCCAAACCTCTATCATTTTCATCTCAAGAGGCCAAGCATGCATGCTTATGCGATGCAACTCTAAGCATGTTATCTAGCATGCAACATGAACAATGCGAGCAAGCTAAACCTGTTAGGCATACAACCTAAGCAAAGAGGCATATAAACCAAGCAATGGAGTGGACTAAAACATGAATAGACTACTCCTAATTGGCCTAAAATCAGTGGCCAAAGTGCCTAGAAATGGAGACTAAACACACACACACACATGCAAGTGTTATGGTCCAAACCCAAGGCATAAACATGGCAACCCCCAAGCACACTTGGAGATACCAAACAAGGACAATAAACACACATCGTAAAGCTCTGAAAATCATGCAAAACATGATGCCAAATCATGCAACAAAACAAGCCAAACAAAGCATGCAAATGGTCTAAGGTTCAAAGCAAATCAATGAGGCTTTGAACCACACTTAGCACAACCACACATGGCAATACTTAAACACTTAAAAACAGAGTTTTAACACATAAAACTAAGCCTAAGTGACCATCTAGATGGCATCTAGATGACATGAATCCAAAGGCATGCATTAAAGCCAAAACATGGAGCATTTAACACATACTCTTAAAGCATTAAAGAGGCATGCTAAGCAATCAAACAAACATGTATGAAGGACTGAAATAGCATGCAAAATGGTTCCAAACCGTCAAAAATGAAGCAAGCAAGGCATGCTACACACTCATGCTCTTAAGGCCAACAAGCCCAATGCAAAGAGGCTATATTAAACATGCTATGGTTGGCTCAAACAACATGAGACAGACCTAAAACATGGAAATATGAGCACAAAAACTTCACAAATGCAAGCCTAAAACATGCTAGAAGCTAAGGCATACAACCTAGGCATGTTAGAGGATCAAAAGGCATTACAAGGCAACTATGCTAAGCATGCATAAGGGACCTAAACCAACTCTTGGCAATGTCATATTAGGGCATAATAAACATAAAATGCAGCCAAGACATGCTCAACAAACAATCAAACATTATGCTCTCTCAAGAGGCCAAACTTGCCCTTTACAAGGACATTAAGGAGAGGGGGTGGCCCACTCCTTCTTGGGACTTCAAGGCATCATCTTCACCACTGAAATCCCTCAAGATTTCAGTGGTGAAGAGATCCTAACACCAAAGTTTGGGATCTCTCACAAAATGGCACAAAAAAGGGCCTTTTCAAGGCCTAAGGGTGGTCAAACTTGCTCAAACCACAAAACACTCTTAATAAACAATAAAGAGGCTTAAAAAACAGAACTTTTATGTGTTAAACACTAAGCACAAAAATAGTTCTAAGCTAGGCAAAAATGGAGTGCAAGAATGGGGTAAATAAAGTAAGTTTTGTTACCCTTGATGATCAACTCCAACAATGGGGATGTGTTGGTTTCCTTGAGCACCAAACCAGCTCCAAAGCTCCAAAACAAACCTCTGGACCTTCAAGAACCCAAGGAAGGTGAAACACTAGGTGTTGGTGAGCAAAAGTATGACACAAACACCTAGTGTACAAAACAAGAGAGAAGAAGAGAGATAGGATGTGTATCTATCCTAACCCTAAAAACCAGAGCTTGGCCTGTCTAAAATGTCTAAAATTTTGTAACCCTAAGCCAAGAAGAGGAGTAGTCCTCTTATAGGCAAGCAAAGCTTACAAGCTAAGCTAACTAAGAGGGTCATCCCTCCATACATGTGTATGGAGGGGAACCAAAACTGAACAGCTGTCTGAAAATATCTCATAAAGCAACTGCACAGTGTCTGGCCGGCAAAGAGTGCCATTTTGGCAAAACTTAGTGCCGGTCGGCACAAAAGAGTGCCGGTCGGCACAATAAAGTGCCGATGGCAACACCAGCCAGCCGGTGGCCTCTAGCCAGTGCCGGTGGTGTGTGGGGATGCCTCAGAAGGCATTCTCTACCCCTCCAAGGCAAAGCACAAGTGTTTGGTGCAAAACCAAACACAAAACAGTCAAGTTCGGAGATCCTGAGGCAAGGCGCGTAGCCGAGAACTCCGGGAACTCCAAACAAACACAAACATGGGTAATCACCGAGTGTTCGAGTGATGACGTCCAAGTCTTGAGGACGGTCAAAAATGGGGTGTCTACACACGGTATTGTCTCCTCCGAGCGAGGGCTTGGGCCACGGTATTGTTTTCTCCGGGTGAGGGCCTGAGCCACAGTATCATCCCCCAGGCTAGGGCTTGGGCCACGGTATCATCCCCCGGGCTAGGGCCTTTTGACCATAAGCCACAGTATTATGTCCCTTGAGCGAGGGCCTCTGCTAAGGATACCATAATTACGTTTCAAAGAAAATTGGACAATCATTCATTCATACAAAACATAGCATTTCAGAAAACTTATCATTTCATATCATCAGAAAAAAATGAAAGTTAAACATAACTTTACAGAGTTATTACTCACAGATAATTGGTAGCTCCAATTAGATGGCAAAGTGGGCAATTCACTTATCTTGGGGTGCCTGACCTACATATCATGGCAGATTCATACATTGAAACACACGCTTGATTGTACATAACTTATTCATTGTTCTTAGTGTGTTTCTAGCCTTTAACCTCATTATGGAGTCTTAAGCATGACCTAGGAGTGCCTAGGATGGAATAAGGATGCAAAAATGCACTTGAAGATATTTTCCAAAACTTGTTGAAAATGGGGTCTATGCTCAAGCGTAGATTCCCTCACTTGAGCGGGCATGCAGACAATGAGGCTTTGCTCGAGCGCGACTTTCCTTGCTTGAGCGGACATTAAACTTTTGAAAAAGTACTGGTTGCTTGCATTTCACGTTCGACGGACGCTCGATCTCTGCTCGAGCGTGAGACTCAGTCCCTCGCTCGAGCGTGATTTCTCTCGCTCGAGCGTGACTGTAGACGCGCCAGAGGGCTTCATGCTACAGTTCGGACTCAATGTCACAGTTTTGAATCTAATCTCACAAAGTGCAATGTAAGATCGATAAATCACCAAAGAGTCCAAATCCAGCAAATTGTTTTGAAAAACTGATTTTTAGAAAGAAGTGCCAAACATGGACTGCATTGCCAAATACAGAGTCACCACCTAAATATTTTATTTTGGGAGAATTTAGGAAACCCTGACTCGTGCCTAAGGCCACGTGTCCGTCATCACCAAAGTTACCTCAGCTCGGGAACTTGGGTACGAGAGGGGAAGGTCATGCAATGAGCACCCCCACTCGCCCGATCAAAGATTGGCCTTTACTAACATGATATCTTGTTTTCGAAAACACATGTGCTCTTACTCTGGTTATTAACCTAGAATTACTATGTGATGCGCACAATATACAAGTATAGACTGGATTACCCAAGTTGGAACAAAGCATTGCATATTCGTTTTGAAAACGGTTTGCTACTTGCAAGTAGGCTAAAATACAGATTTTGCCACCCTTAAGTGGGCTTAGAAAACATGGTGATTTGCCACTCTCAAGTGGGCTTAAAACTCACAATCAATGAATTGTCCCAATTCAAGTAACCCAACCTTCACCCACAGGCATTCAGGCAGTTATATCACATAAGTAGTTAGCCTCATGGCAAGCATGCTATCATGGCAGTCACTCACATACATGC
Source organism: Camellia lanceoleosa (assembly GCA_025200525.1). Classification (NCBI taxonomy): domain Eukaryota; kingdom Viridiplantae; phylum Streptophyta; class Magnoliopsida; order Ericales; family Theaceae; genus Camellia; species Camellia lanceoleosa. Next base: position 104,309,676 of record CM045767.1, on the reverse strand, counting down.
AAGGATGCTAAAGCATAAACACTCACTGAGTACTCCGAGTCAAAGAAAGAAGCTAATTAGAAATCATGCATGAATCCTAACTATGCTGAGATGCCTAATGCAACACATGCAGGATACAACTAAGATAGGCTTGGCTATTCTAAAATGGCATATGAGATGTTACAGATAACATGTATTCAACTTGGAATTGAAATACAATGCAGTTAGTATGGTGCGCCGAGCCCAGTGCATGCAAGACAGATGAATGGATGCAATCATGCGAGCATAAGGATGCTAATTGAAACATGCCCTAAAACTAACCATCATAAGATGGTAAATAAAAAGGAGAAAAACGTGGGGTTGGAAGACATGCATCTTACACACGCACACTTATTACAACAGTTGGCCCTCTCGACGGAGGGTCCGAATAAATAATACAACATCAACTAGCTAATCTAAGCTAATCTAATTAAGCTAGTTATTACACAACCAAAATGAATAATAAATTATAGCTAATTATTGCACAAGTCTAATTAATTAACAAACTAACTAAGTAAGCAATTAAACTAGCATGCAAACTACATGAATGTGGACTGCCTCAGCTCTGCCTTGAATGATAAAAGATGCACGCATGCTCGAGTCGCCTTGTCGGGAAATCCATCGCGATGCCTCAGCTTGCCTTTGTTTGCAATTGATTTCAGAAATTTTGCACAAAGCTCTAGAGAGATGAAACTCCATCCCGGGAAACTGTGGAAAGGCTGCCGACCAGCTTATGGGCATGAGAGACTGACTACTGACCACCTTTTGTGGTGGAAACCAAAGAAGGTGGTCGGCCTGCCAGAAAACCTGGTTAGCCGACCAGTTTCCTCTCCTGGTTTCTGGTTTTCTGCAACAAAGGGAAAGAGAGAGGTACGGCAAAGTATTTGCAACACATGTGTGCATGACCACTCTCCCCGTCATTGCATAAGCTCTAGGGAGTGTAGTCCTCGACCCTCGGGCCACCAATCACGCATTTCGATGCATGATGGCCGAGGAGCCAAATTGCACAACTCAATGTGAAATGAATGCACATACAAGCACCTAAAGCCAACAACTCCATCATGGGTAGTCAGGAATGTCGGCGACCAGGAATCGAGACACGTTTCGTCACTTTGAGTACGAGACGTCCCTCGTTTCCCATGTTCGGACTAACTTCTATCCCAAACACAATGCAACAATCATGGCATGCACAAATGCAACTCTAGCATGCAATCCTAATGCAATGCAACTAAGTGATGCAAACATGCAAGGGATAACATGCAAACATGTAACTAGCATACACAATGCTATAAGCTACATGGCATGCACAATGCTCATGACACTAGCATACACAATGCACATGGAACTAATATACACAATGAGATGAACAAGGCATGCACAGTGCAATGATCAATCATGCGACAACGTGGCATACTCAATGCTATGAACTACAATGGCATATTCGATGCAAAATGGACTTAAACCAAAATGAATGGGCCTCAGCCACACCCAAATCAGTGGCCAAACATGATGAAAACAAGACTCCAAAACTCATGCTAGTATACATAATGCAAGGACCTAAGCCCAAGGGCACAAAATGCAACTCTACAAAAGCATTGAAAGGATGAAATATGGCATACAATGACACATGTTCCAGCTCTGAAATGACATACAAAATGGCTTCGAATCATGTAAACAACTCACACAATGCATGTTGAAAAGGCTCAAGTACCGAAGCTAGTGAAGCACATTACACTAGAGGCATCCAAGGCGATGCTCAAATGATAAAACCAACTCCAAAAAGACTTTAAGTAGGCCCAAAACAGTGGCAAAATGAGCCAAGATGGTGGCTTGAAAGGCATAAGAATGAAGCTCAATGCAAAGGCTCATAAATGGGGTATAATGATGCAACTCTTAAACACATTGAAAGAGCGACAAACATGAGAATATGGCCAAGAAATAAACTCTGAAATATCATGCTCAATGATGCTAAAACATGCAAACACCTCAAGTTAAGCATGCAAGGGGATTCAAAACTCAAGGCTAAGCAAGGCTATTACACTATAACCATACATGGCAAGCATCATTCGACCAAGGGACCTCAAAATAGAGCTAAGGCAGCCCAAAATATGAACAAAATCAGTTTGGAGCATGGCCAAAATATGCTAGAATAGAGGGCCAAAACAACATGCATTGTGAGCTAGTGAACATGAGTTACACTACAAGCATATGAAGCATGTGAAGGACTACCAAACCAAGAAAAAATAGAGTCATGGCATACCAAATGCTGGTAAAAAACCCACTGAAACAAGACCAATACATGCAAGAATAACATGCTCATTTGATAAGCCATGAAAGGGATTACTCTAAACATGCAAGAAGCAAGCAAAAGGGGACCAAACCAGCCATGGTCAGAGCCTAGGAAAGTCCTAGAAGTCACCAAAAAGTGCCTGAACTAGGCCTCCAAATGGTATAAACATATGCTCCTTTGGTAGGCCAAAAATGCTAGTAAACAAGACAACAAGAGAGAGGGTCACCCCTCTCTGATTTAGGCCTTCAAAGCCACATTCTCACCACTGAAAATCCATTGGATTTCAGTGGTAGGAAGGCCGAGCAAAGACTAGCTCAAATGTCTTATGGCATGGCACAAAACAAGGCTAAAAAGAGCATGCAAGAGGGTAGATGACCCTCAACACCAAAAGAGTCTTAAACAAACATGAAAAACACTTAAATATGAAGCTTTTTTCAGTTGACAACAAAACTCAAATAAGCATGCAAATGAGGCTAAGAGAAGGATCAAAACAATGCTTAAAAATAGGGAAAAGGAGTTACCCTTGAAGCTCAGCAAAACCAGCAACTTTTGTGAACCAAAACCCAACTTTTGAGACCTCTCAAAACCCTCCAGCAACTCAGTAACAATGGTGGAGGTGTATGGTTATGAGGTGGTGTGCAATAGGCCAAGAACAAAGCACTTTCTAAGCCTAAAATATAGAGACAAAGAGAGAGATATAAGCTTTTTCTTGGAGCAATTTTTCAACCTGGTATAAGGAGAGGGGGGGCCTCTCTTATAGAGTTTCAAAGCCAAAGCTTCTCCAAGAAGCTAAAAACTTGGTTGCAAATCCTCCATACACGTGTATAGAGGATCCAGTCTGTGCCTTCCAGCTGGCATGCACTCAGACAGACAAAACAAGAGGAAGCTGGCCGACCAGAAGAAGTGGTCTCCACTTTGAAAGCAAGCTAGTGGTGTGGTGGGAGACCAGCAAATGTGGCCCAAAGACTAAGAAAAACCAGCTTCCCGACAAGAAAACTGGCTGGCGGGTAGAAAGTGGTCTCCAAGGAGAAAAGGTGGTCTCCCACCCTTGTACCACCTCCCAAACAAGGAAAACAAGGTTCATGCCAAAAATGAACCAACACGGATGCAAAACGAGAGTTCGGGGGGCAAAGCGCGCGGCTGGGTGCCCCGAAAACTGGCTGTTGAGTACCAAAAGTGGCGTACGGCCACAAAAGTGGTCTTCCGGACCACAGTGTCCCTCTAGACAGAGGAAAGAAGGTGTGTTCAGAAAATCGTGCCAAAGGGAGAATGTTAAGCGGTCCCGAGCCGAGGCGCGCGGCCGACGACTCTGAAAATCGAAAACAAGTCTCCAAACAGGAACAGCGGCCTACGACCACTGAAAGATGGTCTACAAGACTTCTCCCTTCCTTCAGGAAGAGAAAACAAGACCTGGTCTGCAGACCGAGTCAAGTCACAAAAAGTTTTGAGGCTCGGAGGGTAAGGCTCTCAGCCAAAACTCCGAAACTTCAGAACGAGCACAACATGCACCATCACCGAGCGCTCAATCGATGACGTCTAAGTCTTAAGGTTGGTCAAAAATGGGGTGTCTACACTTCTCTCACTTGAGCGTGCTGCAAGATATGCAAACTTCTGGGTATATGCATTTCATGCTCGAGCGAGAATCAGGTCGCTCGAGCGAAAGTGTACGCACTCAGAGTGCTCGCTCGAGCGTGAAGTCCTATGCTCAAGCGTGGATGCAAATTCTGGAATTTCTAGATTTGATCTTCAAGCTCAAACTCAACCTTTAAAGCATCAAACTTGATTTTTCTGGGCCAAAACTTGAGAAAATACATGAAAACCCTTAAAACAACATGAATCAAAGATCATTTCAAGAAATCATGGTCCAATGGCTTGCCAATTATGTAGAATTCAACTAAAAGTTTATGAATGATCCAAGAACATGACATGCATAAATTCTCTAGAACTCAACCTCTTTAAAACATGGTCAAACTTGGCAACTTGATAGAAAACATGATGAATACCCAAAATACAAGTGAGATGAACACATGCATGAAAGAATTCTTTGAAATCATGCTCAATTTGTGAAGAAATGCATATGCATGCACGGTATGGCCCAATTCTACTCCATTCTAGTGCAATTCTTTCATGAATTCACCTAATTCACTTGAAATCTTGTGGAGTCTAACTCAATTACACAATTAAGGGTTTGATTTCTTACCTAGAGACTTGAATTCCCAAGAGATGAAGTTAAAGCTCTCAAATCTTCCTCAAATGGCAACAATTCCTAGCAATCCTTTGATTTGAGCCCAAATTTTCTTCTCTCTCTCTCTCTCTCCCCCGTTTGGTGCTAGAAGATGGAAGTTGATAGTGTCATAAACATATATTAAGGTGTAGAGGTGGTCTTGTATAAGCCTACTCAATGGCAATCATGTAATTAACTTAAGATAAATTAAGTAGCATTATTTATTCTAATTTAATCGTTCCAAATCGAATTTTGTTTAAACTCACCATAAAATTCTTTAATTCCTAATTAACATATAAATCAAGTCAATTTCTGAATCGGATGCTGATAAGGCATTCAATTCGCAAACCAAAACTAAAACATGAACAGATCTTTCTATGCCAAATAGATATAAACCCAAAATGATGCAATGAACATATAATTGACTCAGGATTCTTTCTTAACTACCTATTTGGCATACTTAAACATGAACTAGCGTTAATCATAGGTCGGGGTTGTTACAGTCTTCCCCCCCTTAAAAGAGTTTGGTCCTCCAAACTCGAATTACCTTCATTCTGGAAGAACACCGGATTCAGAGAAAACAACTCAGGATATCTTTTCATCATGTCTTCTTCCGTTTCCCAGGTTGCATAGGTTCCCCTATGATTCTGCCAATCCACCTTTACTAGCGGAATTTCTTTATTTCTTAGTCTTTTGATCCTTCAATTTACAACTTGAACTAGTCGCTCTTCGTACGTGTAATTATCTTTTAAAAGCACGTGAGTTGGCTCAATCACATGTAGCGGGTCTCTCAACTATTCTCGTAGCATAGATACGTGAAAGACATTGTGCATGTGCTTCATTACTAGGGGTAAAGCCACTCGATACGTTATCGGGTTAATCTTTTCAAGGATCTCTTATGGCCCAACATATCTCGGTGCTAATTTGCCCTTAACACCAAACCGCGTTTGTCCTTTTATAGGATTCACTTTTATGAATACGTGAGCAACTTTCAACATTTTCTGAATCAATTTCACATTTTCAGTGGTTTCTTGCACAAGTTTTAGTCCCAACAATGGTCTGTCACCCACCTCGGCCCAACATATCGGAGATCGACATTTTCTTCCATATAAACATGTCTTCCAAGGTTTGATTGGTCTGCTCCGTCTGACCATCTGTTTGTAGGTGATAGGCGCTACTTAACCTCAATTCTGTCCCCAAGACCTGTTGTAAACTTTGCCAGAATCTCGATGTAAACTTGGAATCTCTGTCAGACACAATAGATACTGGTACACCATGCAATCTCATAATTTCGTTCACATACATGTTAGCCAACTTATTCGTATTATAAATGGTTTTGACATATAGAAAATGAGCAGACTTAGTCAAACGATTAACTATAACCCAGATAGAATCCATATCTCGAGAAGAGCGAGGCAATCCCACAATGAAATCCATGGTAATGTGCTCCCATTTCCATTCCGGTATTGGAAGCGGCTGTAGTAAACCAGTAAGTCGTTGATGTTCAGCTTTAACTTGTTGACAGTGTAAACATCTAGCCACAAAATCTGCAATACACTTTTTCATTCCGGGCCACCAGAAATTTTGTTTCAAGTCGTGGTACATCTTTGTATTCCCTAGATGCATAGCAAATTTAGTATTGTGGGCTTTAGACATAACACGTTTTGTCAAGTCATAACAATTAGGTACACAAAGATGATTCTGAAATTTCAGCTCATTATTCTCAAACACAAACCTTGGCCTCGGTTTTGAATCAAGTTCTTCTACAACCTTTTTTAAGTATTCATCTTCAAGTTGCTTCTCTTTGATCTCTTTAACGATTGCAGGTTGAGCGGAAATAGCGGCTAGTATTCCGCCCTGTTCACGTATCACAATCTCAATCTCATTCTTTTCCAAGTCATATAACAATTCTTTTTGGCTGGTAAGCAAACATGACAGATTTCCCATTGATTTTCGGCTTAAGGCATCTACTACAGTATTAGCTTTCCCTGGGTCATACAAAATTTGCAAATCATAATCTTTGATTAGCTCCAACCATCTCCTCTGTCTCATGTTCAATTCTTTTTGGGTGAAGAAATATTTCAAGCTTTTATGATCAGTATACACTTCACAAGTTACCCCATACAAGTAGTGATGCTAGATTTTCAAGGCAAACACCACAGCTGCCAGTTCAAGATCATGGGTCAGGTAATTCTTTTCATGAGGACGGAGCTGTCGAGAAGCAAAGGCAATTACCTTTCCATTTTGCATCAATACACAGCCCAACCCTTTATACGAATCATCACTGTAAATTTGAAACCTATCAGTACCATTAGGTAAAGTTAGGATTGGTGCGATACCACTACCGTTTTCAACTCTTGAAAGGCTCATTCATTCACGCTGACCATTCCAATCAAACTGTACATTCTTTTGTGTTAATTGTGTCAATGGCATTGCAAGCTTTGAGAAGTCTTTCATAAATCTTCTGTAATAACCAGCTAGTCCTAGAAAACTTCTAACTTCTGTCACATTTGTTGGCTTAGGCCAGTCCACAATGGCTTCAATTTTCTAAGGGTCAACAGAGACACCATCCTTGTTGATTACATGCCCAAAAATGTCACATCGCTGCCGTAATTCACACTTGGACAGTTTTGCATACAATTTCTTTTCTCTCAGGATCTGCAAGGTAGTTCTCAGATGATTCTTAGGTTCTTCCCTGCCTTTAGAATAAATCAAAATGTCATCAATAAACACAACGATAAATTCATCGAGATATTGTTTGAAAACCCTATTCATTAGGTCCATAAAAGCCGAGGTGCATTTGTTACCCCAAAAGGCATTACCAAGAATTCATAGTGTCCATATCTAGTCTTGAATGCGGTTTTCTACATCTTCGCCTTGAACTTTAACCGATGATATCCCACCTAAGATCAATTTTAGAGAACACTTGGGCTCCTTGGAGTTGGTCAAACAAATAATCTATTCAAGGGTAATGGGTATTTGTTCTTAATGGTCACTTTGTTCAATTCTCGATAGTCAATACATAGCCTCAAAGATCCATCTTTCTTTTTGACAAATAACACTGGAGCACCCCAAGGTGAGGTACTCGGGCGAATGCATTTCTTGTCTAAAAGTTCTTGAAGTTGGATTTTTAATTCCTTCAGTTCAGAGGTCGACATCCTATATGGAGTCTTGGAGATGGGTTGTGTTCCAGGTATTACATCAATGGTAAATTCAATTTCCCTATCGATTAAATCCCGGGTAGATCATTGGGAAACACATCAGGAAAATCACAAACCATAGGAACAGTTTCTACACTGGCACTATCCGAAGACACAGTCAACACGCTACACAAGTAGCCCCGACACCCCTTTTTAACAACTTTTTAGCTTTTATAAATGAAATCAAGTATGGCGGAGGGACTACCCCGTTCCCAATGAAAGTAAACTCAGGCATACCGGGTGGAGGAAATACAACGGATTTATTCACACAATACAGTACTTAGTCAACCAATCCATACCCAGAATACAATCAAAATAATTGATGTTCAAGGGTAATAAATCAACATACAATGTCATTTCGCCAATCATAATATCACATGCCAGATAAACATAAGCACATATCATAGAACCGCCATACGATGTAGATACAGATAGTAAACGGTCCATAGGTTCTTATGGTCTAGTTAATTTCTGAGAAAAAACATGCGATACGAATGAATGTGTGGAACCAGAATCAATCAGCACATATGCATTCTGAGCACAGATAGAAATGATACCTGACACTACTGATTCAATGTTTTGTACATCTCCAGGCACCAAGGCGAATACTCTCCCTTGTCTCAACGTTTCATTCCCATTGTTGCCTCTGGCATTAGTTCTGGTATTTGGTCTGGCCATTGAAATAGACCCAAATTAACTTGCTAGGTGACCGCATTCCCGGATCCCAATGGACAATCTTTTATCATATGGCCAACTTTGCCACACTGGTAACAGGCATCAGATGCACGATGGCATACTCTCCTATGTCTCCTGCCACAATCTGGGCAGTTTGTTATGGATCCATTACTCTGACTAGAACTTTTGGAGGATCCTGTGTTTTGCTTTTTCAAAAATGATCGGCCCTACTTAAAATTAAACCTGGCCCTCTTGCCTTTCCATTCAGTTGGTGGAATTGTAGTTTGTTTCCTTGCTGCTAGAATGGCCTTTGCCATCAGTGCTCTATCCAAAACATTCACATATGTGGGTAGGTTAAGAACTCCCACCCGATCTAGTATATCTAAATCCTGCCCACCCTCAAATTTGCTGGCTTTCTTGTAGTCCGTGTCCATCATATGAGGAGCAAACCTGGCTAACTCAGTAAACTTAGCCTCATACTCAGCTACAAACATTCTGCCTTGTTTGAGTTCCTGAAATTCTGAAATCTTCCGGTCTCGGAAGCATTGGGGAAAGTACTTGTCATAGAAAATTGAATTAAATTGAGCCCATGTCATGTTCTCATTGCTATTCCGAACTAGTAACCACCATCTCCGAGCTTTGTCCTTCAGAGTGCAGGTGGCCAATAAGACTTTTTGGACCTCGGAACAGGGAAACACTTTAAATAATTTTTCCATCTCCAGCAGCCAAGTTTCTGCCTTTAGCGGTTCAATGCCACCCAAGAAAGTTGGTGGCTTCATCTTCATAAATTTCTGAGTCATGTTGATTATGTCGTTGTTGCCCGCTTCAACTTAAGCTGGCAGGGGTGGAGGTGGTAAAGGTTGTTGCCTTTGTTGTTGCATTACCACTTCAATTAAAGCTGTAAGCATTTGTTCCATTCTGTTCATTTGGGCATCTGAGGACCCTGCTGTATCATCACTTCTTGCATTGTCCATTCGCTATAGGTAAACATAACTTTACAAACATAGGCAAATGGTCCTTGTTACTTTATTCGGATTCATATGATCATAATTGGATTTATACTTTCACTTTCAAACAAACACACTTAGGCAGGTAGATGGAATGCCCCTACTTCTTACTAAGACATCCTAAGCTCACATGGACTTGTGTGTGCGGTATAACTCGTGCTCTGATACCACTCTGTCATGACCCAAACCCGCCCCCATGGGTTTAGTATCGTAACTGGCCAGTAATCCTTGGATTACCAAAGGCCTCTTGACAGATTAACATAAAGTTAGGGGCTGCGGAAGCAAATATACAAAATATATACAGTCCATTGAGTCATGAAGAGGTACATGATACGCATCATTTAAAACTTTTATAAACTTGTGCGTGATGCCAAAAGATATACCAATTACATATTACACTAAGGCGTATATGTCAAAATCTCGCCTACAACTTAGCAAACAAACATAGTCTAAGATGATTACAAAAACATCCACAAAACTTGACTTCATCCGGAACCTCCTCAAGAGGCACAAAGATTGGCTGACAAAACTGAAACATAGGCCGCCAACTCTGGGCCTGGTCACGTGCTTGCTCACCTACATACATAATATAAATAGTGAGCGAATGCCTAGTGAATAATAACAGAGTAAAGACTTTAATGAATGATACCCATAACATATTTTGAGTCTCATAGTAAATCAGAATCATAATCAGATAACGGAACAGAATCATAATCTTGTCCTTATTCAAATCATGTGTGGTACATCCATTAGCACAAACATGTCTCTTTGGTCAAGCATATCAAGTTCCATGAAGGAACCTCCGGTACCGGATAACATATCTCATACATCGGCCACGGTATTGTTTCCCTCGGGCGAGGGCCTGGGCCACGGTATCATCCTCGGCTAGGGCCTCATGACCATAAGCCACAGATATGTCCTGGGCGAGGGCCTCTGCTAAGGATACCACAATTACGTTTCAAAGAAAATTGGACAATCATTCATTCATACAAAACACATAGCATTTCAGAAAACTTATCATTTCATATCATCAGAAAATAATTAAAGTTAAACATAATTTTACAGAGTTATTATTCATAGATAATTGGTAGCTCTAATTAGATGGCAAAGTGGGCAATTCACTTATCTTGAGGCGTGTGACCTACATAACATGGCAGATTCATACATTGAAATACACGCTCGATTGTACATAACTTATTCGTTGTTCTTAGTGTGTTTCTAGCCTTTAACCTCATTATGGAGTCTTAAGCATGGCCTAGGAGTGCCTAGGATAGAATGAGAATGCAAAAATGCACTTAAAGACATTTTCCAAAACTTGCTGAAAATGGGGTCCACGCTCAAGCGTAGATTCCATCGCTCGAGTGGGCATGCAGACAATGATTCTTCGTTGGAGTGTGACTTTTCTCACTTGAGCAGACTGTAAACTTTTGAAAAAGTACTGGTTGCTTGCATTTCACGCTCGACGAACGCTCGATCTTTCCTTGAGCGTGAGACTCAGTCCCTCACTCGAGCGTGACTTCTCTCGCTCGAGCGTGCTGCAAGATATGTAAACTTCTGGGTATATGCATTTCACGCTCGAGCAAGAATCAGGTCGCTCAAGAAGAAGTGCACGCACTCAGAGTGCTCGCTCGAGCGTGAAGTCCCCCACTTGGGCATGGATGCAAATTCTGGAATTTCTAGATTTGATCTTCAAGCTCAAAGTTAACCTTTAAAGCATCAAACTTGATTTTTCTGGGCCAAAACTTGAGAAAATACATGAAAACCCTTAAAACAACATGAATCAAAGATTATTTCAAGAAATCATGGACCAATGGCTTGCCAATTATGCAGAATTCAACTAAAAGTTTATGAATGATCCAAGAACATGACATGCATGAATTCTCTAGAACTCAACCTCTTCAAAACATGGTCAAACTTGGCAACTTGATAGAAAACATGATGAAAACCCAAAATACAAGTGAGATGAACACATGCATGAAAGAATTCTTTGAAATCATGCTCAATTTGTGAAGAAATGCACATGTATGCATGGTATGTCCCAATTCTACTCCATTCTAGTGCAATTCTTTCATGAATTCACCTAAGTCACTTGAAGTCTTGTGGAGTCTAACTCAATTACACAATTAAGGGTTTGATTTCCTACCTAGAGACTTGAATTCCCAAGAGATGAAGTTAAAACTCTCAAATCTTTCTGAAATGGCAACAATTCCTAGCAATCCCTTGATTTGAGCCCAAATTTATTCTCTCTCTCTCTCCCCCGTTTGGTGCTAGAAGATGGAAGTTGATAGTGTCATAAACATATATTAAGGTATAGAGGTGGTCTTGTATAAGCCCACTCAATGGCAATCATGTAATTAACTTAAGATAAATTAAGTAGCGTTATTTATTCTAATTTAATTGTTCTAAATTGAATTTTGTTTAAACTCACCATAAAATTCTATAATTCCTAATTAACATATAAATCAAGTCAATTTCTGAATCGGATGCTGATAAGGCCTTCAATTCACAAACCAAAACTAAAACATGAACAGATCTTTCTACGCTAAACAGATATAAACATAAAATGATGCAATGCACATATAATTGACTCAGGATTCTTTCTTAACTACTTATTTGGCATACTTAAACATGAACTAGTGTTAATCATAGGTCGGGGTTGTTACATATTGTGTGCAAGATCAGGTGTCCAAGAAGCAGATTGGGATTGGCCATAGAATTGGAGATCTAGAATGCTTGCATTTCTCTCTATCCATCTCTCCTGTTGTTTTTTTTTCTCATTTCAGTTAGATTCTCACTCAAGTTACTTTTACTTATAGCATTCTCGCCTAGGTCATTTGTCTGTTGACTGCTCACGTTCTCAGTCAGGATTATTGGGTAAAGTTTCTTCTAGTTAAATTGATGAATGTCAGGGGTGTAAACTTTCCAAAATGTCAACTTTACCCTTTAATTAAAGTACTTCAGTTTTTGTTTCTTCATTTTCTCTTGTGTATACTGATGTTTGGGGACCCTCTTCTATTCTCACTAAAGGGGGTTTCGCATACTATATGCCTTTTGTTGATGATTGCACTCGTTATACTTTAGTTTATCTTATGACTCACAAATTTGACTTCTACTAAATATATCATACATTTCAGTCGATAATCACTACACAATTTGGGGCTACCATTAAATTGTTATGATTTGACTTGGATGGGGAATATTTTAAAACTGAGTTCTATGAGTATTTAGCCAATCTGGGTATCATTCACCAAACTTCTTGTACTGATACACCTACCCAAAATGGTCAAGTCGAGTGTAAACACCATTATTTTCTTGAGACAACTAGGTCTTTTTTTCTCTTTGCCTTAGTTCCAGCTTTGTTTTGGGGAGAGGTAATTGTTACTACTACTTTTCTTCTTAACCGCATACCTACTCCCCTTTTTTCTAGTCAGTTTCCTTATGAGGCTCTGTTCTCTCAATTTCCCAATTACTCACTCCTTCGTGTGTTTGGGTCTGCTTGTTTTTTCCTTTTTCCCCATAAAGATTGGACCAAACTTAGGCCTTGTTTGGCAAGTGTCCCTTTTAGCCAAAAAGTTAAAAAGTTACTAAAAAAACCAAAAAGCCAACAACCAATACCAAAAAGTCAAAGATTCCATTTTTTCTTTGCTTTTTGCCCATTTTTTGGTAAAAAGCCAAAAAGTCATCCCAAAAATACTAGTTTTTTTTACATCACATTTTAGCCAAAAAGCCAAAAAGTTACTAAAAAAGCCTGTTCCCAAACGAGACCTTAGTGCCCAGTTTGTTGTATGTGTCTTTTTGGGTTATAGTCTTCCTCAGAAAAGCTATCAATGTTACGACCCTATTTCCCATCGTCTTTACATCTCCCGTCATGTTTTTTTTCTCTAGCATTTGCCTTACTTTTAGCTTCCTCCTATCACTGCTCCAATTTCCAAAGAGGATTTGGTTCACATTGATCCATTTCCTTCTAATGTCCCTCTTGATGAGTATATCTTTACTGTTCTCCATGACCTTCCTTCTTTTTCTCCTCCTTCTCCCTAGCTTGCCCCTCCTCCTCCTCCTCATCATCATCCATTGTTACTTTATTCTCATCGTCTGGCTCTCCCTCTACCTGTTGTCTTTACTCTTACTGGTGATCCTCTTGTTTCTGACGACTCTAATCTTGCTACACACCAATATCCTCCTTGAGCGCGTCATCCTCCAAATAGGTTGGGTTGGTCTAGTACATGTGTTTCTGCTTCCTATCATACTTTCTTGTCTGCTATTCATTCTTTTTTAGAACCTTAGTTTTACAAGGAGGCCTATCAGGATCTCCATTGGATTAAAGCTATGGAGGATGAGTTGTTTGCTTTATAGAAAACTAGTACTTGGGAGTTAGTTCCTTTGCCTACTGGTAAGAATCTAGTTGGTAGCAAATGGGTCTACAAAGTCAAGACTCATTCTGATGGTTCTCTTGAGCGCTACAATGCTCATCTAGTGGCCAAAGGTTTCTCACAGGAGTATGGTATTGATTATAAGAAGACCTTTGCTCCTGTTGCCAAGATAACTACTGTTTGTACTTTGATCTTTGTCGCTGCTATTCGTTCTTGGCCTCGTCATCAAATGGATGTTAAAAATGCTTTTCTTAATGGCCATCTCACAGAGGAGGTTTACATGTGTCTTTCCCATGGCCTTCACTATTCCTCTGGACAGGTTTGTCGCCTTCATTGCAGGCTCAGATAGTCTCAAGTAGTCTTCTCGTGCTTGGTGTGATCGCTTAGACGCTATTATCGGGCTTGAATTTCATCCTTGTACTGTGGCTCGCTTATTTCTTCTCCACACATCTACTGGATTTGTTGCCTTATTACTATATATGGATGATATGATCATCACTGGCTTTGACTCTTCTACTATCTCTAACTTCAAGCAGTATCTTTTCCACACATTTGAAATGAAGGATCTGGGCCCCTTATGGTATTTTCTTGGTATTGAGGTAGTTTATTCTCCCAAGGGCTACTTTCTATCTCAAGCTAAGTATGCTAATGAGGTTATTCATCGTATCGGTCTTATTGACACTAAGATTTTTGATACCCCTATTGAGCTTAATGTGAAACTTAACACTACTGATGGTGTCCCATTGGATGATCCTACTTTGTATTGCGAGCTTGTGGGCTGCTTAGTTTATCTGACAGTTACTCGCCTTGATCTTGCCTATGTTGTTCATGTGGTTAGCCAATTCGTTTATACTCCCCGCTCTACGCATTAGGCTGCTTTGGTTCAGATTCTTCACTATCTCGACAGTACTATTTTCCAAGGCTTGTTGTTGTCTTCTACTTCATCCTTAGATTTGGTGGCTATACTGATGCTGATGCTGATTGGGTTGGTGATGTTACTGATTGTAAGTCCACTTCTGGTTTTTGTATGTTTCTTGGTGATTCTTTAATTTCTTGGAAAAGCAAGAAACAAAACTGTTGTTTCCTGTTCTACTGCGGAAACTGAATATCGTGCTATGGCTCATGCTACTGCTGAGGTTGTCTGGTTTCGTTGTCTCCTCTCTGACTTAAGCATTCCTCAGTCCTCTTTGACCTTTCTCTACTGTGACAATCAAAGTGTTATTCAGATTGCTCATGACATTGTTTCCATGAACAAATGAAGCACATTGAGATTTATTGTCACTTCGTCCGTCAACACCTACAGTCTGGCTTTATCTCGCTTCTATTTGCCCCTTCGGCTCTCCAGCTTACTGGCTTTTTCACCAAGACTCACACCACTGTTCGTTTTCAGTTTTTTTTTTTGACAATCTCTCCATGTTTTCGGCTAAAACACCTTGAGTTTGAGCAAGGGTGTGAAAATATAATCGTATATATTATAGATT
The DNA here is from genome assembly GCA_025200525.1 of Camellia lanceoleosa. NCBI lineage: Eukaryota > Viridiplantae > Streptophyta > Magnoliopsida > Ericales > Theaceae > Camellia > Camellia lanceoleosa. The sequence continues at coordinate 104,294,411 of CM045767.1, read as the reverse complement.
TGATACAGTTGTGATTGTGTATATATTAGGCATGGTTGTGATTATATCAATCTTGTATTTCCTTTTTTGGTTTAGGCATTAGGGTTATATAAACTAAGGTCTTGATGTAATTGAAACACAATTGAATATATAGTTCTTATTTAGAAATCTTACACAAACAACATTTGAGACTAAAATGGTATTTGGGAAATTGAATTTTTTTAGTGATTTTTTTTTATTTTTTACAAAAAAATATATAAAAAAAATAAAAAGAATAATTTGATAATTTATAGTGATTTTTAAAACTTTTTTCGCTATATTAGCCCTTGCCCAAATGGGGCTGATAGCCCATGGGATAGGGTAAATGTGTGCAAGGTATGGTGATGTTTGAGAGTAAAATTATAAACCAAATCATGAATACTTGATTGACAAATAACCAAATCGTAATTTGAGCGGTTTCAATTTGTGAGTTAATTGAAGAGTAATCTAAACAATTATTAAGCATTTACATAATATATAACACTAATTTGTATAATATTTTTCATATATATTGCATTATCTAATTTTACATAATATCTTTCATATATATAATATTAATTTGTAATAAAACTCACATATTAAAAATATTTCTCATACTGATTTTTACTTTGATACTTCATTGGAAGTAAAAAAAGAAAAGGTTTTCCTCCAACCCAACATGTAGGAGCTCATACAACCTAAGTAATGTGGCATTCTATGATTGGTTAAGCGATTAAATATGTATTTGGGATTCTAGTTATTTTAGGTAACTTGTATATTATTTTTGTATTTAAATTTTTATCTAAAAATATAAAATTTAATTCTGATAATTTTTGAATGATCCATCACTTGACTATATATATATAATAAAGTAAGATGGTTTTTCAATTTGTCCTATACACATTTGTGCTACTAGGACATTTGGACGGCTCAGATCTATTCAAATTATAAAATAACGGCTGAGATATATTTTCTAAAAAATATCCTATATGTACATTTTCTATTTTTCCGTTTTTCTCTCTTACTTTTTCCTTTTCTCACCCATCATTTTATGATCCCATGATCCCACATTCCTCTCTCTTTTCTTTTTATGTTTTTATTTTCTTCCATTTTTATTTTTCTCACTATTTGTTTATTTTTTTTATTTTCTCTTTTTTGTTTACATATTTTTATTCATATTATATGGAAAAGTCAGCGATCCTAGAATTAGGATCCAAATTTTACTTTGTAGTGGAGATTATATTAACGAATTTTATAGTCCACAAATTAAATGAATTTGAACAATTAATTATTATTTTTAAATATATTGAATATTTGATAGACTTCGTAATTTATACCTCATATGAATTTTTAACATCTATATAATAAAGTAGGATGGTTTTTGAATTTGTCCGACACACATTTGTCCTACTAGGATATTTGGATGTCTCAGATCTATTCAAATTATAAAATAACGACTGAGATATATTTTTCAAAAAATATCCTACATGTATATTTTTTTATTTTCCTACTACTCTTTCTTACTTTTTCTTTTTCTCACCCATTCTTCTATGATTCCATGATCCCACATTCGTCTCTTTCTTTTTTTTTTTAAATTTTTTTAATTTTCTCCCATTTTTATTTTTCTCTCTATTTGTTTATTTTTTTTTATTTTCTCCTTTTTGTTCACATATTTTTATTTATATTATATGGAAAAGTTTGTGATCCCAAAAAAGTCTCATTTTATTTATTTATATTATATAATAAAGTGAGATGATTTTTGAATTTGTTCTACACATATTTCTCCTACTAGGACATTTGAGCGGCTCAGATCTATTCAATTTCTAAAACAACGGCTGAGATATATTTTTTAAAAAATATCCTGTATGTACATTTTCTATTTTTCCGTTTCTCTCTCTTACTTTTTCCTTTTCTTACACATTCTTTTATGATCTCATAATCCCACCTTCCTCTCTCTTTTCTCTTTATTTTTTTTTATTTTCTCCGAATTTTATTTTTCTCTCTATTTGTTTATTTTTCTATTTTCTCCTTTTTGTTCAATATATTTTACACATATTTCTATACAATGTATGTATGCCCGTATCTGATGAGACATTACGGCATACATACAATTTTCATATAATTATGTAAGCAAAAGCATTATTGCATGTATGCCCATGAAAATTGTATGTATACTGGGTACATCTATCTATCTAGCTATATATTGTATAAGTAAAAACAAGTTTTCGTGAGGAGTTTTATGAGAACTCTAAAATTTTATAATAAATTTGTGAATTTATCAAATTAAAAAATAAATTTAAATAGTATTAGGATTACAATTATATTTTAATCCTGATATTATTTATACCGTGCCTTCAGTCACAGGCATACGCTAGTATATTTATATTGCACAATCAAATTGTATCAAAATTATATTACACAATTGATATCAATTGAAAATCTACATATATTAGTCAACATTGTGTGTCGTAGAAATATATAAAAAATTCACAAAAAATCACAAAAGAAAAAAAGAAAATCACAAAACAAAGCAAACGAAAACGTGTCATTTTTTGTTTTTATTTTTTAGTAAACCTTTTTTTTTTTTTTCTAAATTTTTTTGCAAATATTTTAACTTTTAAGTACATCTAGACTAGCATATCACCCGTGCCATACACGGGATTAAATTTAAAAAGCTATTTATGATTATGTCAAATATATTTTTAAATTATTAGTATAAAATATACGTTATTTTAAAAGAAATTATTGGCATTGCATAATTAAAGTAATAAAAATAAATAAAACAAAGTATAACTAAAATCTAAATTGTTGTGGGTCTTTCATCAGTATTCATGCATTGTCAACATGATAGTTAGTATTATAATTGATGAACAACACATATATTATGTATTTATAAAATATTATAAAGAAAAAAATGTTATACTTACATATTATATATTTTTATTTTTTCTACCTTCTAAAAGGTATAGATATTTTTCAGATCAAATTATATTTAAAACAAAGATCACGCACGGTACACAATCTAGTTAACACTGCATTGTTGATACAAGTATGATAAATGCATAGACACGATCTTAGCATGATGCAATAATTGATTTATAATAAATTGTATAGTTTTGTACCTTTGATCTCATATTTTTCAAATATGATGGTTGAGATCGCAAGATAAACTTTGCCCGTTTATCTTGAACAATGAGATTTATTAAATCAATATTTTCTTTGACCACAATGTTAACATTGTATCTAATTAAAAAAAAAAAAAAAAATCCAATCACAAATTAAGTTAATTAATCGTTAAAAAAACACAACCATTAAAAAAGAAAATGCAGTGAGTTGAAAAACCCAATTACAAAAATACAACGTAATCATGATCATCAATAGTGAGTATTTTATGTGAACCTAATGAATACAAGCCATTTTTTTTATTTATTTTTAAGATAGATTCAAAATACAATTACTGTATTAAAAATTAAATTAAGTTCAATCACAGTCACAAAATACAATATAATCATCATTAATAGAGGGCACTTTATGTGAGCCTAATGAATGCAATCTTTTTCTTCTTTTTTTTTTTTTCAAAAAACATAAATTAAAAATACAATCACCATGTGATTGTATTCAAAAACCATGAAGACAAATTTTTTTTTCTTCAAAAAACGTAGATCAAATGGAATGTAAAAAATCACAATCATTTTAAAAAATAAAATCACCATGTGATCAAAACGGAGTGCAAAAAAACACAATCACATTTTTGCTCATAAAAAAGAAGAAGTAATGAAGTCAATTGGTAATTAAAAAATACAATTATGTTTTTTTTTTTAAAAAAACCCAATCACGAATTAAGTTTATTAATAGTTAAAAAGTATAATGAATATAATGAGTTAAAAAATTCAATTACAAAATATAATCTAATCATCATTATCAATAACACAGATTAAAAATACAACCACCGTATTGAAAATTAAATTAATCACACTCGCAAAATACAATCCAATCATCATCAATAGTTAATACTTTATGTGAACCTAATGAATACAATCATTCTTAATCATCAATAGTTAATACTTAATGTGAACCTAATGAATACAATCATTTTTAATCAATTTAAAAATATAATCACTATATTAAAAAATAAATGATTTACTTACAAATTTTGAAATGTTTTTCTTCCAAGATTTTGTCTTAGTCTCTCTCCCAAACTGCTGCGTAGGTTGCTGCCACTATGTAAGGATTAGGCTGCTGTGATAGGTTTAGGTTTAGGCTGTTGCGTTAGGTTTAGGTTATTTTCTCTCTTCCAAAGTTTAGGTTGCTATGATAGGATTTAGGTTTGTGGAGATATGGTTTGGAAATACTCTCTGGATCTTGTAAGACGCTCTTGATCCTTAGTTAATCACCTGAAAAGGAATGAACACTTCGGTCGGAGGTGCCGAAATTAGCACTCCGACGGATAAGTTAGTGTATACTCTCTTGGTTGCTTGTGTCTCAAGTTAATCTTATTTTTTCTCACATACCTTTTCTTAGCTGATGCTCCTTTTATTTATAGTCATCCTTGATATTGATGGTTGGGCCCACCTTTCGACCACCGAATAATTGGTTATTCGACTATTCTGTCCTACCTATTCGTACCCAGTGCAGCTTACAGCTGATTCTATAGCCATTCTGGTTATTCGACCTCTGTCCCTCCAGGATAGAGCTGTATTTCTTTAAACTAAATCGGCTTCCCTACGTAATAATATTATTTGGCTTCAACAATTGCCATCCAAACATCCTATTAATGTCAGTTATTCGGCATGTTTGGTCTTGGACTTGAAGGGTTAAAAAATACGGCGGTTTCCCTTATTCCAATGCAAGCATTAGAACGCCTATTCTTTTTAGTAATGATTATAATATCCTACCCCTTCGTACGTTTCATTCATTTAATATGATTTGAAACGTGTTGTCTCTTCGTTTGTATGCTTTTTGAATACACAAGGTTTCTCGTTGCCTGTCAGTTCACCTCCCTCGCTTAACGTCCTCTGCAACTTTTTTCCGTTCTTCATTGTTCTCCTCATTTCTTGTAAGTTTTTCTCTCTCCCATTTCGACTCCCATTTCCTTGTTTGTTTTCTGTTTAGAGTGTCCACTTTATTGGCTATGATGGCGAAACATTTGAGAGCCCTTCTTTTTGCCGATCGAGTCTCTGGTTTCTGTCGCCATTTTTCCATCCCCGTCGATGTCCATCTGTCATTCTTGGCAGAGAACGTAGTTGACACGGAGAGGACTGATGAGAATACAATCGTCTCCCCTCTCCTATCAATTGCTGAAGGCAAAGTCCGTTTCCTTCTTCATCCATTTTTGAGGGCTGTCCTTCGCCATTGGGGTTTAATCTCTTCTCAGCCGAACGTAAATTTTAACCGAATAATAATGGGAATTATAGAACTAAACCGATGCCTTAGGCTTAACCTTGGAATCCCTGCTATTCGGCATTGTTATGCCTTGGCCAAATCTTTTGGCCGGCAAGGGCGCTATTTCCTCAGGGCCAAGGACACTGACCATCACTTGGTGACTATGCTTGCCAGCTTTGGCAAGTATGTTGATGATGTCATGGTCGTTGTTCGCGGCAACTGGGAATTCAGTGAGGGTGAAGATCGCCTAGATCCAGTGCCCAGACGAAGAGGTGAACTAGGTGGCCGTTTAAACCCCCATGAATTTTTATTAAGTATTTACCTGGTTCAAATTCTACGTATTTACCATTTTATTTGTGCAGGAAACGATTTGAAAAAAGTTCTCGTCTCGGCCGACGACGCTATACTTGCGCAGATTAGAACTGCACTCCAGTTCTTTGGCCGTCCAAATCTCCAGAAGCAAGGGAGGGCGGCCCACATTCTTCTAAGATACGAGCCGACTTACGCTACTTTTTTGGCCGTAGACAACATTTCGATTTCGAGGGGTGAACAGCACCTTACGACGCTTATTTTTTCGAGCTTCAAGAACCTTAGGCAGATTGGTCTTGAAGCTTTAGATTTAGAGCCAGCGAACGAACAAGCAGCCGAAGGAGTCGCTGAGCAGCCGAATTAACCCTCTTTGGACAGATCCGACGGACTAGAGGAGGAGGTTGGCGTGGCACTAAATTTGGCTTTTGAAGAAGCTGGCCTTAAACCTCTATCCACTTCTGGCCGAACGGATGTGTCCTGCAAAGATATTTCACCGACTTAGGGGACCTACCCAGCTCATATCCGAACAACATGGCTGGAGAATTGCTTACTCAAATGGCCAGGCGAAAAAATACCGAGAGGATGGCTGCCCGTAGAAGAGCCGAAGCCAGGCGAACTAAACCTCCACTCTCTCCACCTGACACTAGAGTAGAATCTCCTTTACCTGCTCCTGTTGAGGAGACGGTTTAGACTGATGTGGCCGAAACGGAACCTGTTGTCGATCAACAGGAGGGTCAAGTGACGGAGCACAGGGGGGAAAAACGTCTGGCTGAACACGAAGCCGATTATTCAGAAAACCTAGTGGATAAACGGCTACGCGTGGAAGAATCGGACTTGGTTGTGCTGTTTACAACACAACCAAGGATAAAAAACGTACCGGTTGCTTCTGATGTATCGGCTGCAAAAGACGCCGCTGTGGCCTTGAGCTTGGCCTCCTCCATTTCTCTACCGGTTGACAGAGTAACCTTTAGGGTAGAGCCCGATCTATTGTCCATTGCATTAGCCGCTTAATCGGCGATATTGGTACATGATCCTTGTTTATAATTTTGCAAGGCTAAACAAAAGAAAAGTTTTTTATATCAGCTAACTTACTGATTCCTTGTTTTGTAGGCGGCAGGAAGGATAGCTGAGATTGGTCGTCGCCAACATGACGCTACCGAACAGATCGACTTTCTCATAGCTGAGGTGGAAAATAAAAAGAGCAAGGTAGCAGAGGCCTCTCTTAAAGCCGAGTCTGAGGCCATAAAACCGGCAGTAGAAAGAGCGAGGGCCGATGCCGAAGCAGATAAGGCCAAGACCGCTGACCAACTGAGATTAGCCACCGAGGAAAGGGCGAACGCTAGCGATGAAGCACTTAAATTGGCCAATGAGACGGTTGCCAAGTTGGAGGCCGATTTGGAGAAGTTGAAGAAGGCGATGGCAAGCGCCGAATCCGAGATTTCCAAGTCATTCCAAGTTGGCAAGGATGCGGACTTGGATAACTATGTCGAGGAAATGCCTAAGTTCGATAATAGTGGGTTCAAACACGGTTGGCTCAAAGCCTTAGCTGCCACTAATGTGGTATCGGAGCAGCCGATTCCATACGAGTAGGTAGATGTTGAGCCGCTGGAGTCTGACCTTGAAGACTGACCTAGGGTCAAAGTATATTTCATTTTGTTTTGGTATCGTGTGTATGTAGGTTTTGTTAGATTTGTTAAATGTTTGACTATTTATTTTTGTGAGAAGCTATCGTAGGGTAGTTTTCATTTATAAAGTGACTTCTGTTTGTACTCAGTTTATGAATGAAAATTGCCTTTGCCTTTCTGCCTGATGCATGTGCTTGTTAATCGGTTAAGTAAGATGTAAAAACATGAATGGAACAAACTACTGAATTAATCTAGCGCTAAAATAACTGCATAGTACTGCGATTTAGCCAAATAGATTAATGAATATGCCCTTGCCCCAGCAAATTGATGAACAGGACCGCCGAATAACGGTAGCTCAGGGATTGGCTGGGGCAGAATAACATTTCGGCGCACTCTATTACTTACGGCAAATAGATTAATAAATCTGCCCTTGCCCCAGCAAATTGATGAACAGGGCCGCCGAACAACAGCAGCACAGGGATTGGCTAGGGCAGAATAACATTTCGACACACTCTGATACTTATGCCAAATAGATTAATAAATCTACCCTTGCCCCAGCGAATTGATGAACAGGATCGCTGAATAACGGCAGCTTAAGGATTGGCTGGGGCAAAATAACATTTCGGCACACGCTGATACTTATACCGAATAGATTAATAAATCTGCCCTTGCCCCAACAAATTGATAAACAGGGTCGCTGAACAACGGCAGGTCATAGCGCAGAGCATTGAAGGGAACGCTTTGGGAACGTTGCACCCACAATGAATAAGAAGGGTGGGGGCTGCATTCGTTTATGGTCCACATTGGTGTCCAAATTTGGCAGATCACAGGAGGGAGAAGAGTAGTGGGTTTGAACTAGATGTCTAGAAGACTATTCTTCAACAGTAAAGGAGAGGGTAAGATAATGGCTGAGTTGGATTCAGCGATGAATCGAGGTGGCGAACCATTGCGAACGAGAAGTAGGACGTCGGGAGAGTGCAAAAGGCGCCATTCTCACATCGTCGAAGTAGGTCAACTAGGAAGGAAAGGCAACAGCGGGGGAACTCCCCTCGTTCACGAAGTGAGACCAGTGGAGCACCATGCCCGTTGAGCTTTTCAGTCTTCGTGCGGAACAAACCGATGACAGAGGCGGATTCGATCATCCGTGATCCAAACATGGCAGTTGAATTCGCCTGACATATTTTTTCACCGGAAGTCCAACAGTCGATGGTTGGGCGACTTGATTTCGAAGTTTTTCGGGAGGGCGTCCATAGAGCGGTGAAAGGGCTTTGTACGTCATATGAAATTGGCATGTGTCTCCGTGCTACGTGGTGGGAGATCGAGCAGAAAGACGAGCGCATTCAGAACTTAGAGGCGTGCATAGAGAGAGCCGAGCAAGAACTAAAATAGGCAAAAACTGCTGGGCAACATTCGGCAGGTCAAGGTAACCTGATTGTAGAGGAAAGGGTAACCCAACAGTTACTAAACCAGGCCATTACTGACTGAGATACGGCGATCATGTTCGCTAAAGAAGCAATAAGGACGAAGGCCTATGAAGAGGGATTTTTTGACGGTTGGAAGATTGGTATAAAGAAGACAAGGGAAAAGTTGGCCGAAGAGGTCTACCGATGCGAAAATCGTGTATTCAAGCATGGGTGGACCAAGGCTCTACAGGCAATAGGCATTGATTTGGCATCGCCTCTATAACAGAGTTATAATTTGCCCTTTGTGGCTTTTGAAGCCGAGAAAACTGACGACAAAGATGGTGCCAAATAATAGAATGAAACAGATCAAAGATATTCGGCGGTTTTTTTATTTATTTTTATGCATGTATTGAATGAAACAGATCAAAGATATGCAAGACCTATTACAAATTTGGTGTGAATTATGTATTTACGATCTATTGAATGAAACATCATATTTTAAATGTCTATATTGTTTCAATTGTTGTTCGTAAATTAAGTCATGACCATTGATTACTGTTAATCGCGTTCGCGGTGGCCAACTGCGATGTCGACGAAGCACTCCGATTCCGGATGTTTATTCGGCCCAACCGTGACACGGAAGGGGCTTCGAATTCGGAGGCTTTTATCTTGGCCAACCGTGTTATCCACAAAGGCGCTCCGAATCCAGAGGCTTATTCGGCCCAAACGTGTCATTCACGGATGGGGCTCCGAATATGAAGGCTTTTACTTTGGCCAATCGTGTTATCCACGAAGTGTCATTCACGGATGGGGCTCCAAATTTGGAGGCTTTTACTTTGGCCAATCGTGTTATCCACGAAGTGTCATTCACGGATGGGGCTTCGAATTTGGAGGCTTTTATTTTGGTCCGAATTTGGAGGCTTTTATTTTGGTCAATCGTGGTATCCACGAAGGGCGCTCAGAATCTAGAGGCTTATTCAGCCCAAATGTGTCATTCACAGATGGGGCTCTGAATTCGAAGGCTTTTATTTTGGCCAATTGTGGTATCCACGAAGGGCGTTTCGAATCTAGAGGTTTTTATTTTGGCCAATCGTGTTATTCACGAAGGACGCTCAAAATTTGGAGGCTTATTCGGCCCAAACGTGTCATTCACAGATGGGGCTCCGAATTCGGAGGCTTTTATTTTGGCCAATCGTCTTATCTACGAAGGGTGCTCTGAATCTGAAGGCTTATTTGGCCCAAACGTGTCATTCACGGATGGGGCTTCGAATTCGGAGGCTTTTATTTTGGCCAATCGTGGTAGCCACGAAGGGTGCTCCGAATCTGGAGGCTTATTCAACCCAAACGTGTCTTTCATGGATGGGGCTCCGAATTCGGAGGCTTTTATTTTGGCCAATCGTGTTATCCACAAAGGGCGCTCCGAATCCGGAGGCTTCTTCGGTCCAAACGTGTCATTCACGGATGGGGCTCCAAATTCGGAGGCTTTTATTTTGGCCAATCGTGGTATCCACGAAGGGCACTCCGAATCCAGAGGCTTTTCATTTATCGAACTAAATTTCACATAGCGAGGAAATAAGAAGTCTTGCATTGTAAAAGTGAAAGTTGTACACGGCGAACATTCAAAACAAGTTATCATGCCCTACAAGTCGGGTTAATGGTAAAATTTACACAAATGCGTGGAATTCCAAGGTCATGGCAGATTTCTCCCAGACATGTCTTTGAGCCGGTATGCCCTTGTGCCGGCATTTGATTCAACCTGATAGGGGCCGTCCCAATTGGGACCTAGTTTTCCATCAGTGGGGTTCTAAGTAGCGGGAAGAACTTTCTTGAGGACCAATTCTCCAGGTATATAACGTCGCAGTTGCACGCGCCATAGATGCGAGGGCACGGTCTCGGCGTTTCTCGATCAGAGTCAGATCCAATGGTAACATCATGTCATTACGGCCCAAGTCGAAGACCTTCGTTTTCAGAGTGGGTAAGCCAATCTCTAGGGGGATAATTGGCTAGGTTCCAAAGCATAGGGCGAACGGCATTTCCCCAGTGGATCGCCTTGGTGTAGTGCGATGAGCCCATAACACACTGGGGAGCTCTTCGATCCACCTGCCTTTGGCTTTCTCCAACCATTTCTTGATGCCATCCAAGATGGCTTTGTTGGAGGCTTCAGCTTGGCCATTGTTCTGTGGATAAGCCGGGGTGGAGAAATAGGGCCGAATACCATACGTGCTGCATAATTCTCTGTAGACGCCACAATCAAACTGGGTGCCGTTATCTGAAATGAGTGCTCTTGGAATGCCGAATCGTGCTATGATATTTTTCCAAACAAAACGCCGAACATCAGTATCTCGAATGTGTGTTAGTGCCTCTATTTTAACCCATTTCATGAAGTAATCTGTCGCAACAATCAAGAATCGCTTGTTTCCTGGGGCCCGTGGCAATGGTCCAACGATATCAAGTCCCCATTGAGCGAACGGCCAAGGACTGGTGATAGAGCTTAACTCCTCAGCAGGCAAATAAGTTAAAGGGGAAAACTTCTGGCACTGTTCACATTTCTTAACGTAACACTTGGCATCAGCTCTCATGGTCGGCCAATAGTACCCTTGTGTTACAGCTCGATGGGCCAAAGAACGACCACCAGAATGGGCACCACAACAACCTTCATGTATTTCAGTCAAGAGTTTCTCGACTTTATCCGGATAAACGCAGTCTAGGTATGGACCAGAAAGGGATTTTTTGTAGAGCTTTCCTTGCGGATCTAAGTAATATTGCAGGGCTTTGCTTTGCAGTTTGTGCATTTCTTTCTTGTCTGTCAGGAGCTGTTTAGAAGATAGGAATGCAGTGATAGGGTCCATCCAACTTGGGTATTGATCTGAATTGACTCTGAAGGGGCAATGCTCGGCTCAGGGATGAACCCTACTTCAATTGTCCGTTTAATTTCTGAGTTGATAGCGGAGGCTAGGCAAGCCAGGGCGTCTGCATGTGTGTTCTAATCCCGGGTTATTTGATTCAATTTATGATGGTCAAATTTTGCTAGCAAAGAATTCGTTGTTTTCATGTAGGCTGCCATACGGTCATTTATGGCCGCGTATTCCCCCTTCAATTGGTTGATGACTAGTTTTGAGTCGTAAAAGATAAGCAGACGCCGAGCACCAAGGAGAAGTGCATTCCGTAAGCCGGTTAATAATGCTTCGTATTCGGCCTCATTGTTCGATGCTTCGAAGCCTAGTTTAACAGCCTGCACGATTATTACCCCGTCGGGGGCCATGATCACTACGCCCACCCCATTGCCACGCTGGTTGGATGACCCGTCACAATACAACTGCCAAATGTCCCCAACATAAATTCTCCAGTTCGGCTTAGGTTGAATTTCATCAGACTTAAAGTTGGCGAGACACCCAGTGAATTCGGCCACAAAGTCGGCAAGCACTTGTCCCTTGATTGAGGTTCTGGGTAGAAATTGGATATTGTACTGGCCGAGTTCGAGAGCCCATTTTGAAACACGCCCTAATGCTTCCGTGCTACGGAGCACTGACCAGAGGGGGTAGTCCGTTAGTACCCTAATGGTATGCCCCTGAAAGTAATGCATCAGTTTTCTTGCTGCTATGACGAGAGCAAGAATGAGTTTTTCCAACAGAAGGTAACGTGTTTCGGCGTCAATCATTGCTTTGCTCACATAATAAACTGGCCGCTGCTCCCCTAATTCTTTCTTTAACAGTACGGCGTTGACCGCCCGGTCGGAAACTGCCAAATATAAAATGAACGGATCACCTGCTGAAGGTGTTGTCAAGAGTGGAACTGATCGGAGGTAAGTTTTCAGACCGTCCAAAGTGGCTTCGCACTCGAGGGTCCATTCAAAAGCTTTACCCTGCCAAAGGGTATGAAAGAATTGTCGGCAATAATCTGTAGAATGACTGAGGAACCTGTTGAGTGTGGCGGCCATTCCCATTAACTTCTGAACCTCTTTGACCGACCGAGGGGAGCCAAGTTCTAGAATTGCTGTGATTTGCCTCGGGTTGGCTTCGATTTCGCGGTGGTTAACAATGTAGCCAAGGAATTTTCTGGATCCGATGCCAAATGCACATTTGGAAGTGTTCAGCTTCATTTTGTATTTGCGAAGAATGCCGAATGTCTCTTCTAAATCAGCTAGATGAGTTTGCTCTTCTTTGGACTTGACCACCATATCATCGATGTATAATTCCATGGTACGATCGAGTTTCTCCTTGAACATGGCAGTCACTAGTCTTTGGTAGGTTGCCCCTACATTCTTCATCCTGAAAGGCATAACCTTATAGCAATAGGTTTCTCTCGAGGTGAGGAATGCAGTTTTTTCTTGGTCCTCCGGTTGCATGGCAATTTGATGGTAGCCTCTATAGGTATCTAGGAAGCTCATACGTTGAGGATATACCGTTGCATCTACGAGTTGGTCTATTCTAGGGAGGGGAAAGCAATCCTTGGAACAAGCTTTGTTTAAGTCCGTGAAATCCAAACAAACACGCCAAGTTCCATTTCTCTTCTTTACAACTACAGTATTCAACAGCCATGTAGGATAGGTCACTTTGCGAATTGCCCCGACATCAAGCAACCGATCAATTTCTTCAACCATAGCAGCAGTGTGTTTCGCGGCTGGCTGTTGGCTTTTCTGAATAATTGGCTTACATTTGGGATCAACGTTTAAGCGGTGCTAGGACACAGATGGATCCACTCTCGGCATATCAAATGGTGACCATGCAAATATATCAAGGTTGCCGAGTAAGAAGGATATTAGCTCTTGTCTGTCGACTTTATTCAGGGAAGCGCCGACCATGAAGAACTTGTCAAGATTCCTGTCAATTTCAACCCGATCCAAGGCTCCAGTTGCCTTTTCACTTGGGAGCCGTCCAACATCGTTGAGGCTCTCTTGATCTGACACCTCAATTGAATTCACTTCTAGCTCTCTTGATGTCTTTCCAGGAAGAAGATAACATGCCTGCGTCGATTTCTGGGAACCTCGGATTTGTTGTATGCCGCATGCAGTCAAAAAGCGAAGTAGTTAATGATAGGTGCTTGGCACGGCCTGTATGGTATGCAACCAAGTTTGTTCCATGATGAGATTATACGGCGAAGGAATCTTGACAACCAAAAATTCTACATCCACTGATCGGGAGCCCGCCCGAATTGGTAGTGTGATTTTGCCCAAAGGATATTCCAGATTAGCGTTGAAGCCAAATAACGGATAATCAACTAGAGGTTGGTCCAACTCAGTGAGGCCGAGTTTAATGAAGGTCTTGTAGTACATTACTTCCGAAGTACTTCCTTGGTCAATGAGAACATGTTCAACGGTGAATATGTTTATGCGTAATTCGATGACTAAGGGATCATTGTGGGGGAGCGTTACGCCGACCAAATCAGATTCATTGAAAGTAATACTCGCAGCTTCATAGGGCCGTTTTGCTGGTGTGATTTGCTTTTGGGGGTTAGGATGCGACTGAATTGTATGTACTGCTGTAGACACCCCATTTTTGACCGACCTTAAGACTCAGACATCACCGATTGAGCACTCGGTGATGTTGCATATTGTGCTCGTTCCTGAGTCGCGCCTGCCTCCGGACTTGAACCCTCTTCTCAGTGCCTTGCCTCGGTTTGCGAACCAACTTCGGTTTTCTCTGTTTTCTTTCTGAAGGGAGGGAGATCCTCAGAGACTATTTCTCGATGGTCGTGGGCTACATTTGTGGGTCAGAGGCCATTTTGCCCATTTCGAGTCTTGCCGTGTGCCTCGGTTGGGACCGCCTAACCATCTCCGATTTCTCCGATTTTTGGCATGCATCTCATTTACTCTTTTTGAGGGACACTTTGGTCTTAGATACCCACTGTGGTCGAACACCACCCGGTGCCCAACAAATTGCTCGGGACCCCGAATCATGTTTTGGCCCCGAGCCTTCATTTTGCATCGGTTTGGGCACATTTTTGGTGGAGGCCTTATTTTCATGGTTAGGAAGCTTGTATGAGGGTGAGAGGCCAGCAATTGTTCTGACAACCAACTTTTTGTTTGGTCAAAATTGGTTCAGCGTGAATCGGGAAGGAGAAAGTCTGTGGCTTCACCGAAACAGGCGTAACTCTTGCACAAGAGGAATTAAAATATGAGGCCACCACCATTGGAAAGCTTACTCGGGGCTTCATTTTTCACTCAAGAATCTCCTAAGTCCGGATCCGGGGAGGAGATATGGTTGGTTGAAGTCTGGTTAGACCGAATCTGGCGGCTTTACTGAACCGCATAACTTTTTCTACAGAGGAATTTTGATGCAAGGTTTACGGCATTGAAAGCTAAATTCAAGGGCTACATGGCCGACCAGATCCATGGCTTGACCTTTTTACCTAGCCGGCCGGCCACCCTTTCCAGCCGGCCGGCCACTTACCAAAAATTGACTTTTGAGTCGGGCCGCCATTTTTCTCTCCTCGGTGTATTCCAATGTGCCACCGATTTCAATTGACCATTCTCCATACACGTGTATGGAGGATTAGAGGGTCTTGGAGATATTTTGGATGCATTTCCTCTATAAAGGAGAGGTTTGGCTTCATGTTTAGGGGTTAGACATTTTGAGAGACATTTGGGAGAGATCCATAGCTTTCACCTTCCATTTCTCTCCATTTCAAAGCTCAAAAGTCATTTTTCTTGCATCATTTGTTCATCAACACCAAGCACCACCATCACCACTCCATTTCCAACACTTGGAGTTGATTTCAGCCTAGGAGGTAACATTTTTCAAGCCAAGAGGTAGCAAAAGTTTGATCTTCAAGGGTAAGCCTCAAATTCCCTCTTTTGTAGCATTTTCTTGCCTCATTTCTTAGGCCTACTTTCTTATTGTTTTAGGCTCCTACATTCACTGAAATTAGGTCTTTTTTGAGCTATTCTCCATGTTTGTTTAAGGGTTCAACCCTATTTGAGATCACCATGATGCACTTGTTTCAATATCCTCTTATATGCCATTATTTTGCATTGAATATTTGGCCTATGTGTGATTTCTTTTCGGGCCTGATATAAACTGTAAATGTGCTTATTTTGAGCCCCTCTTGAACATTGAAGAAGGGCTCAACCATGTTTGGCCTCTCTATCATGTACTTGCTTTGTAATTTTTCATATTTACCGTAAAATTGCATGATTTGTTTGGCCTACTTGAAGTCTGTTTTGGAGCATTCCATAAACTGTGATTAGGCTTATTTTGGACCCCTCTACAACATTGTAGAAGGGCTCAACCTTGTTTGGTGCTTCCATACATGACCTCTCTTTATAGCCCCTATTTGGTCCATTATCTTGCATGATTTTTTAGGCCTATCTTTCTTCTGTTTTCGGCCATCATCAAGTCTAGAAATAGTCTTAAAATGACCCACTCTTCATGTTTTGTTAAGGGTCTTAGGCTGTTTGGTGAATTCTTGGTATACCTCTCTTTATAGCCCTCTTTTGGCTCACATTTTGCATGCTATATTGAGCATATCTACATACTGTTTTGGGAGATTTCATCTACTGTAAATGTGCATATTTTTGGTCCCTATTTAATTTTTTAGAACTGTATTTTTCAGTTTGAGCATTGTGTATACCACTTGCTTTATTATTCCCCTCTTTTCCCCCATTTTTGCATGCTATTTTTGCCATACTTGTGGCTGTTGTTTGGCCCTGCCTTGTCCTGGAAAAATGATAGTTTAGGGACTTCCTAGCATCTGTCTTTACACTTCATATCCATATTGTGCATGTTAGGCATAGCTGCAAGTCATTTCGGGTGCTTAGCATAGCATTTCGGGCATCGGGTGTAATTTTGCTATAATTCGGGGGCTGTTTTTGCATCATTTTGGCTGCTGAAATTTGCATTTTCCATATGCCATATGCCACATCTCATTTGTATACCATTTTCATGATTTATGCCATCGTTTGCTTATGCGTCTGCAGCACGCATTTCGAGGCACTTCATTTTCATCTCTCGGCATCTTATGTGAGTGTGGCTGAGGCCCTCTCATGTTAGTGTAAGTCCAATTTGCATTTTCATGCCTATATATCATTGCCTCGGTTTGCGTGCCCGTGTGCACGCATTTCGAGGCATCTCATTTTCATCTCTCGGCATCTTATGTGAGTGCGGCTGAGGCCCTCTCATGTTAGTGTAAGCCCAATTTGCATTTTCATGCCTTTATATCATTGCCTCGGTTTGCGTGCCCGTGTGCACGCGTTTCGAGGCACTTCATGTTCATCTCATGGCCTCCTATGTGAGTGTGGCTGAGGCTCTCTCATGTTAGTGTAAGCCCATATTGCATTATATATGCCATTTTAGTCCTATTGCATTCCGTATGCCATTGCCTCGGTTTGCGTGCCCGCGTGCACGCATTTCGAGGCACTTCATTTTCATCCATTGGCCTCCTATGTGAGTGTGGCTGAGGCTCTCTCATGTTAGTGTAAGCCCAATTTACATTTTCCATGTCATTTCATGCCTTAGGGCCATTGCCTCGATTTGCGTGTCCATGTGCACGCATTTCGAGGCATCTCATTTTCATCTCTCGGCCTCTTATGTGAGTGTGGCTGAGGGTCTCTCATGTTAGTGTAAGTCCAATTTGCATTTTAGTCTCATTGCATTCCGTATGCCATTGCCTCGGTTTGCGTGCCCGCGTGCACGCATTTCGAGGCATCTCATTTTCATAGCATTGTGTATGTTAGGATTGCATCTCATGCATATTGCATTGTGTTCGGGATAGGAGTTAGCCCGGGCACGGGAAACGAGGTGCGTTCCGTACTCCGAGTGACGGAACGGGTCTCAATTCCCAAGTCACCGACACTCCGGATCATTCATGATGGAGTTAGGTTTTGTTGTAGCATTCATCTGCATTCATCCTATATTGAATTGTGCAATTCGGCTCCTCGGCCATCATGCATCGAGATGCGTGATTGGTGGCACGAGGATCGAGGCATGCATATATTTGTGAAATACATTGCTATGCCCTTTTCCTGCTCTCTGTTGCAGCAAAATGAAGAATCAGCAACTTTTCGGAGTCTGGCACGCATTTCGAGAAATATTGCAAACAGAGGCTAATCGGGGCATCCCAGTGGATTTCCGCGCAAAGGCACCCGGGCATACATCATTCATCAGAATCAAGGCAGTCCCTGGCTTGCATGCCAGTTTTACGGCTTTCTTATCTAATTTGTAAATTAATTAGGAATTTGTATTTATTTCGGATTGTAATATTTCGGACTGTATTATTCTTTTATTCGGGCTGTATTATTTATTCGGACCCTCTGCGTGAGGGCATAATTGTAATAAGGGTGTGTGAGTGTGATGTATGTCTTCTAATCCCACGTCTTTCTTCTCTTTTATTTACCCGCTTATGATGGTTAGATATAGGGCATATTTCAATTAGCATACAGTATGACAGCATGTTTGCATCATTCATCTGTTTTGCATGCACTGCTCTGACATCATACAAACTGCATTTGTATTTCAATTCCAAATTGAATACGTGTTAGTTGTAGCATTTCATATGCCATGTTTAGAATAGCCGAGCCTGCTATAATTTGCATCTTTGCATGTGTTGCATTAGGCAATTCTGTGCATCTAGCACCATGCATGGATTTCTAATGAGCTTCTGTTTTGGCTTGGAGTACTCGGTGAGTTTTATGCTTTAGCATCCTTGCATGCGTGTGAGTGTTGCCATGAATAGCATGCTTACTATGAGGCTATGTGCTTATGTGATATAACTGCCTTGAATGCCTGTGGGTGGAGGTTGAGTTATTTGGATTGGGACAATTCATCAAATGTTTGTTTTAAGCCCACTAGATAGTGGCAAAATCATGTTTTCTAAGCCCACCCGAGGGTGGCAAATCCACGTCTTAGCCTACTTATAGTAGCACCATCAAACCATTTTCACAAACAAACATGAAATGTTTTGTTCCAATTCAGCGATTCATTTATACTTGTATGTCAGGCGCATCACATAGTAACCTAGGCTAATAACCGAATAAGAACTCACAATGTTTTCAAAAGCAGATATCATGGTTAGTAGAGGCCGGTCTTTGATCGAACGAGGTGCTCACGGTGACCTTTCCCTAATCGTACCAAGTTCCCGAGCCGAGGCAACTTTGGTGATGAGCGGACACGGCCTTTGGCACCGAGTCGGGGTTTCTTAAATTTCCCATTTAAAAACATTTAGGTGGCGACTCAGATTCTGGCGGCGATCCATGTTTGGCACTTCTTTAAATCTGTTTTCAAAACGATTTGCCGGATTTGGACTCTTCGGTTCAAGATTGAGAACCGTGACATTTGAGTCCTTGAACTGTAGTAGACCCAATATTGAACCAGAACGGGGGGGACCCGCACTCCCCTTCCCCCGGGATGCGTTCGGGGACGTCTACAACTGCGGATGCCGTCGGCAAACTGTATATCATATGAATTACGCCGAGTGGAGGTATCGTAAAGCTACTGTTTTTATTGAATTGCTCTTTCAGACGTGTTGCTTAAGCCGACCATCTTGTACTAACTCCTCAAGGTGGTCCTTCAACGCATAACAGCTGTCGGTATCATGACCGTGGTCTTTGTGATATTTGCATTGCCTATCCCGTCTCCTCGTGTTGGGAGGTCCCACCATCTTGGCTGGCCATTTAAAGAACGGAAGGTGTTGGATTTTAGACAAAACCGCACTGATCGGCTCCGATAACTCCGTATATTTCTTGTCCGCGCGCCTTATTCGCCTGCTATCCACGTGAAGTTGTTCATTAGCTCGATGTGAACATTGGTCACTTGAACGGCGTAAATCTCGTCTTTTCTCTTGTTTAACTTGATTCCGTGGTTCAGGGCTCCATGATGGTACAGAGTTTATCGGCTGAACGATTTCAGATGGGGCCATCTTGTTAGCCTTGTGTTCGGCTTTGACCCATAGGGCATCATCTTCCACTTTGCAGTATTCCTTGACTTTTCTCATTAACGACCAGACTATTTTGGGGATCTTAAAGGCTGTGATGGCCATGGAGTCATTGCAGGCATCATCTACTAGATTAAAGCATTCCCAATAGCGCCGACTATGCACGAAGGGTTTCTCCCGGTTGAATTTTCATTACCCAGAGAGAATCGACCTGCTTCGACTGGACCTCATTGGTGATGAACCTTGCCCTGAAGGATTTTTGAAGTTGGTGGAAGCTCTTAATCGATGCCGGTTCCAATTTATAATACCATCTGACAGCTAATGGTCCCAAACTACTCGGAAATATTCGACACATGAGGTCCTCGTCGTCTGCATGAAGGGTCATGGCTTGCTTATAATGATGAATGTAATCAGTGGGGTCCGATTTTCTGTTGTATAGGGTGAACAATGGAGCTTTGAACTTTTTGGGTAGTACTGCCCTAGCGATCCGTCGCACAAAGGGGTCATGTTGATCCTCTTTGTCTAAATAATTTCTTCGCTTTTTCCGCTCGCGGACTTCCTCCGGAAGAACTAGAGAGCTCGATTTTTTTCTTTTTGGATTACGGGATGATAAGTCAAAGTCACTACCACTATCATGTCTCTAAACTCGAGGTCGTCGACCATCCTTTCCCAAAGGTCGTCCCCGATCTTGGCACGCGGCCTGTTGGGATTTTGCCACCTCCAGGGCCAAATCCTGTCGAAGGCGCTCGTTCTCAGCCATCATGTTTTCTAACCTTTGTTCATTTTTCTTCGCCTAATCCATAATCGCTTGCATTGTCTCATGTGCGGATGTCGAGGGTGAGGTTTGGGCAATTGAGTCGAAGTTCAAGGCCCTTCGTGCGGCAATGTTCTTTGGCCCAAGCATGTTTCTTGGAGTGGTGTCATCTCGTGGCATAAGGTCGTCAGCGATTACCGGAGGATCTTCTGCCACGCCCGCCATGGATGTGCTTGAGTATTCCCACAGATGGCGCCAATTGTGGAGATATGGTTTAGAAATGCTCTCTGGATCCTGTAGGACGCTCTTGATCCTCAGTTAATCACCTGAAAAGGAATGAACACTCCGGTCGAAGGTGTTGGAATTAGCACTCCGACGGATAAGTTAGTGTATACTTTCTTGGTTGCTTGTGTCTCAAGTTAATCTTATTTTTTCTCACATACCTTTTCTTAGCTGATGCTCCTTTTATTTATAGTCATCCTTGATATTGATCGTTGGGCCCACCTTTCGACCACCGAGTAATTGGTTATTCGGCTATTCTATCCTACCTATTTGTACTCGGCGTAGCTTACAGCTGATTCTATGGCCGTTCTGGTTATTCGGCCTCTGTCCCTCTAGGATAGAGCCGTATAGTACATAACTTGATTTCTTTCTTTAAACTAAATCGGCTTCCCTACGTAATAATATTATTCAGCTCCCACAAGGTTGTTAGACTTATTTATTTTGATGATTTATTTAATTATGTTTTAATTTATTTGAAAGAGAAAAATAGAATCCAAAATTTATTTTGATGATTTATTTAATTATATTTTAATCAAAATTTATTTTGATGATTTATTTGAAAGAGAAAAATAGAATCAAAATTTATTTTGATGATTTATTTGAAAGAGAAAAATAGAATCAAAAATTATTTTGTCCTATTATTTCTCACCTAAACCTTTATCCTAAATGTTGTTAGAATGTATTTAATATTTGATTAAATCAAGAGTTCAAACAGCCCAAAACAAAAGTTCAAATAGCTTAGCACAGCAGCAGGCCAAAAGGTTCAAAAAGTTCAAGTGGAAAATATTCAAATTAGTAATGATGGAAGTACAACGGCTATAAAAGTTCAAAAGGCCAAAAGGTTCAAGTGGAAGATATTCAAATTTGTAATGATGGAGTGGAAGATATTCAAATTGGTAATGATGGAAGTACAACGGTTATAAACGACTATAAATTCAAATGACTACAAACGGCTATAAATTCAAATGAATACAACGGCTATAATTTTCATTACATATAACAAAGCCTCTAATGTAAACAAGTTACAAAAAACCTAAAAATATTCTTTGATCTATAATTACTCACATCTTTTCTCAGAAATTATACACTGAGCCTTATACTTTAAGCCCATCTTTCATGTGTGAGATTTACAGAAAAATCAAAGCTTCATTTTATATATCTATCTTTGAGAGATATTTATTGTAAGTTTTCTTTGAAAGCAAAAATACCATTTCATATTGTAAAAGTGTTGCAAACACTGTGTTCTTGAAATCTTAAGAGTGATTGTGAATCACTTAAGATTTGTAAGGGTTTGGACTTGTGAAGTCTGTGTAAAACCCGTGGAGGATTGTTCCATTTCTAAAGAGGTTGCTAGCACCCTTGTGAAGCTAAAAGATAGTGGAAAATCTCAAGTGAAACTTGAGGAGTGGACGTAGGCTGAGTTAAAGCCGAATCACTATAAATTTGTTTGCCTCTCTCTTCCTTATCTCTTTATTTTATTTTAAATTGCCATAACTATATTTCACATTTTTACTATGCTAAAATCATTAACTGACGTAGTTGTTAAGACACTTGTTTTAATTATTTTTATTTCATTAATTATATTTATCTATTATGCTAGTCATAATTTTTATTAGGATATTATTATTTTTAATTGTAAAAACCTAATTCACCCCCCTCTTAGGTTGTCTTTTGGGTAACAAAGGTTAATATCTATATATTATCGGTGGTGCTACATGTACCAATTAGTGTACTAACTAGTGTATCAATAGGGACGAATGGACGAGTCCAGTCCAGGACATAATCTTTATTTGGCATTGATCCTAGTCAATTGAAGAGCTGAATAAAATAATCGGCTTTCCAATCAGTAGAGCAAAGGCCGAGTAGAAGTACATGTAAATGATCGAGCATGGGCCTGGCCCTAGGGCCCAAAGAGAATAATATAAACACAGGATCATGAGTCAGAGAAAGGTATGTGAGAACCATTACGCTTAACTTAAAATACAAGTAATCCAGAGTGTAGAGATTGACTTGCCCGTCGGAGTGCTAATTCCGGTACCCTCGACCGGAGTGTTATTCTTTTTCAAGTGACTAGCTGAGGATCACGAGCATCCCTCAGGATCAGAAGAGTATTTCCAAACCACTTCCCCATAATTGGCGTCGTTTGTGGGAATACTCAAGCACATCCTGTAGACGCACCCGTGGGGGCTTCGCTCTAACAGTTCGGACTCGATTTTTGTTTGTTGCGGTTCTAAATCTGAACCAAAGAGTCCAACTCTGGCAAATCGTTTGAGAAAACAGATTTTTGAAAAGTAGTGCCAAACATGGACCGCTGCGACACTGAGTCGCCACCTAAATATTTTAAAATGGGAAATTTAGGAAACCACGACTCGGTCAAGGCCACGTGTAGATTATCACCAAAGTGGTCTTGGCTCGAGCTTGGAGTACGACGGAAGGTCACTATGAGCACTTTCGCCCTCGAAGACCGGCCTCTACTAACCGTGATATCCGTTTTTGAAAACATTACATGCTCTTGTTCCAATTATTAGCCTAGAATTACTATGTTATGCGCGCAGCAAACAAGTATAGACTAGGTCGCCTAATTTGGAAATAAGCATTGCATATCCGTCTTGTTTGGAAAACAGTTTGAAATTGCTACTCGCGAGTAGGCTAAAACACGGATTTCAATGAGTATTCCCAACTCAAGCAATCCAACCTCCACCCACAGGCATTCAAACAGTTTATCACATAAGCACTTAGCCGCATGGCAGGCATACTGTCATGTTAACATTCACACGCATGCGACATGCTAAAGCATAAAACTTACATCGTACTCCGTGCCAAAACAGTAAACTAGTTAGCAAACATGCATGTCCTAGTTCACGTTAAGTGGCTAATGCGACACAGGCAGAAATGCAATCTAGAGTAGGCTCGGCTAACCCTAAACATGGCATGTGGAATGCGCGAATAGCACGTATTCAATTTCGAATTGAGAATTGCAATGCAGTTTGTATGATGTACCGAGCCCGGTGCGTGTAAACAAATGCATGGATGCACGCATGCATTGCATAAGGTATGCTAAAATAGACATGCCCTAATCTACCAACATAAGCGGGTAAATAAAAGGGAAGAAAGAAATGGGGGTTGGAAGACATACACCCACTCACGCACACTTATTACATTTTCTGCCCTCGCTCGGAGGGACCAAAAGAATAATACAGATAATTAACTACGCAAGCTAATTAAATATTACAAATCAACTAAATTAATTAAATAAATTAATTAATCTAATTAAGCAGTAAATGGCCTCGGGATGAGGGTCCGATGCATGCGCGTGCCCGGGACTCGCTCGGAATCGCACTGCCATGTAAGTGTGCCTCTGTTTCCTCTGCTCTCCTCCTCAGAAAATTGCCAAAATCTTAGGACTACCTCCCAGGACACTGGGGATCACCACCGGCTGGGGTAGGACACCACCGGCTGAAGGATGAGGCCACCGGCACTGAATTCCCTTATCGGCTGCCAAAGGGATGCGATCGCACAAATTCTGTAGAACACGCAACTCACCTGCGGAGGGAAACAACAAGCATGGCAATACAATCCAAGCTATTTATGCACCAAACACATTTCCTATCATGTTATTGACTCAAGGGGGCATGTGCCTCGGTTCCCGGACCACCAATCGCGCATTTCCATGCATGATGGCCCTAAGAACCAAGAGTGCAACTTCATTTTCAAATGCATGCAAAACACATAGGCACAAAGGGGTGCCAAACCTCCATCAAACTCACTTCAAGGGGCTTGACATGCATGTCAAAGCGGTGCAATCCTAAACATGTTATCTAGGATGCAACACGGACTATGCAATGCATTTATGCAAGCATACAAACAAGCATGTAATACAAGCACGCAAACCACAAGAGGGATGGACTTATACATGAATTAGGCAACTCAAAATGGGCCTAAAATCAGTGGCCAAATTGCTAAAATGTGAGGGCCAAACACACATACACACATACACATGTTAAGGCACCAACACTTAGGCATAACAAACAACATTCAAGCACGCTTGAAATAAGTCAAGCATGGATTACTAGCATGCATAAGAAGCTCTGAAAATCACATAAAACATGATACCAAATCATGCGACAAAACAAACCAAATATGCAACAAATGGCAAGAGTCTTGAAACAAGCCATGAAGGCTTAAACCAAGGCCAAGTCCACCAGGCCTCACAAGGCTAAGGGGACTCAAAACAGGCCACAAGCAGACCTAAACAAAGCCTAAGGGGCACCTAGATGGCATCTAAGAGGCTCAAGTACAAAGGCATGAAACATGACCAAAACATGGAGTATTCAACACATGCTTTTAAAGCATTGAAGAAGCCACTAAGGCAATCATATAAGCACATTATAAGGTCTGAAATAGCATGCAAGAGGGTTCCAAACCCTTGAAATCATGGAGGCAATGCATCCTACACATGCACCTACTTGAAGCATACAAGCTACAATGCAAAGGGGCTATACAAAACATGCCAAGATTGACCCAAATGACCATGGGCAGAGCTAGATCATGGCAAAATGAGCATATAAGCTTCATGGATCTAGGCCTAAATCATGCTAGAAATGAAGGCACACAAACTAGGCACATTAAGGCAATAAGAGGCATTACAAGGCAACTATACTAAGCATGCATAGGAGACCAAAACCAACTTAGGAACATGTTATATCATGGCAATATAAGCATGGAAAACAAGCCAAACATGCTCAACACACACTCAAGCATGGAGCTCCATAAGGAAGCAAAACTTGCCCTTTTCAAGGACATCAAGGAGAGGGGGTGGCCCTCTCCTTCTTGAGACTCTAAGGCATACTCTTCACCACTGAAATCCCTCAAGATTTCAGTGGTGAAGAGATCCTAGGACCAAAGTCTCGGATCTCTCACAAAATAGCACAAAAAGTGCCCTTTTCAAGGTTTAAGGGTAGTCAAACTTACCCAAACCACAAAACACTCTTAATGAACAATGAAGGGGGCCTAAAAACAGAACTTTTATGTGTTATAGACTAAGCACAAAAACTGTTTTAAACTAGACAAAAATGGAATGCAAAAATGGGGTAAATAAAGTTAGTTTCTTACCCTTGATGACTATCTTCACAAAAGTTGTTGTTGTTGCTTCCTTGAGCTCCAATCCAACCAAAAACACCAAGAACCAACCCTTAGAACCTCAGTTGCTTAGAGAAGGTGAAACACTAGGTGCTTGTGTGCAATAGTGTGAACTAAAGCACCTAGTGTACAAAATGAGAGGTAAGAAGAGAGATACAATAGATACAAAGATCAAACCCTAAACCAGAGGTTCTTCTCTCTTTTTTCTTTCTAACCCTAAAATTTTGCTAACCCTTGAGCCAAGAGAAGAGCCTTCTTTATAGGCAACAAAGACTTACAAACTAAGTCATCCAGCCCATCCTCCATACACGTGTATGGAGGAAACAAACTAAACAATTTGTCTAAAAATATCTCGAGCAACAGAAGTGGTAATTTGGGCAAAATGGTCATTTTGCCAAAAGAGTGCCGACCGGCACAATATAGTGCCGGTGGAAACACCCGGCGGTGGCCTCAAGCCACCAGCCGGTGGTATGGGGATGCCTCAAGGCATTCCCTGCCTCAAAGCAAAGCAGTGTTTGGTGCAAAACCGGACACAAAGCAGTCAAGTTCGGAGGTCCCGAGGCGGGCGGCGTGGCGAGAACTCCGGGAACTCCAAACAAACACAAACATGGATAATCACTGAGTGTTCAAGCGGTGACGTCCAAGTCTTGAGGACGGTCAAAAATGGGGTGTCTACACATCCATGGCAGGCATGACGGAAGATCCTCCGGCAGTCATTGTCGACCCTATACTGCAAGATGAAACCACTCCAAGCAACATGCTTGGGCCAGAGAATATTACCGTAAGAAGGGCCTTGAACTTCAGTTCATCCTCGACATCAGCACAAGAGGCAATGCAAGCGATTATAGAGCAAGCAAAGCAAAACGAACAGGGGTTGGAGAACATGATCGGCGAAACGAGCGTCTCCGTCGAGTTTGGCCTTGGAAGTACCGAAGTCCAAACAAGCTGTACGCCAAGATCCGAAATGACCTCTGAGGGCAGATGGTCGACGACCTTGAGCCCGACAACAGGACACTGACAGTGACTCTGACTCATTATTCCTAGAGCCCAAAAAGAATGGTCGACTCGAAGCTACCAGTTCTTTTGAAGAGAATGTACGTATAAGGAATAAGCGAAAAAGCGATTCGAAGAAGAAGACCGGTGATCCTTTGTACGACGGATCGCAAGGGCGGACCTGTCCAAAAATTTCAAAGCTCCATCATTCA
Source organism: Camellia lanceoleosa (assembly GCA_025200525.1). Lineage (NCBI taxonomy): Eukaryota > Viridiplantae > Streptophyta > Magnoliopsida > Ericales > Theaceae > Camellia > Camellia lanceoleosa. Next base: position 104,267,449 of record CM045767.1, on the reverse strand, counting down.
CTTTCTATGATGGAAAATCAGACCCCATCGATCACATCCGTCACTATAAGCAAGCCATGACATTGCATGCAGACGATGAGGCCCTCATGTGCCGAATATTTCCCAGTAGTTTGGGACCATTGGCTATCAAGTGGTATTATAAAGCTGGGTAAACCCGATCAAGAGCTTCCATCAATTACAGAAATCCTTCAGGGCCAGATTCATCACCAACGAGGTCCAGCCGAAACAAGCCGACTCTCTCTGGGAAATGTAGATCCAGCCAAGAGAAACACTAAGAGCGTATTCAACACGCTACTGGAAGTGCTTTAATCTTGTTGATGACACTTGCAACGACTCCATGCCCATCACCGCCTTCAAAATGGGTTTGCATCCTAACAGTGCTCTCTGTAGCTCCTTGACTAGAAGACCCCCCAAAACAGTCTGGTCGTTGATGAAGAAAGTAGAGGAATACTGCAAAATAGAGGATGACCCCTTGCGGGTTAAAACCAGAAACGTGGCCAACAAGACGGCCCCTTCTGAAATTGCTTAGCCGATAAGTTCTATACCACCTCAGAGCCTCGAACCCCGGCATAGGGCTAAATGGGACAAGAGACGGGATTCTCGCCGATTGAGCGACCAATGCCCCCATCGAGCAAATGAACAACTGCAAGTCGATGGTAGGCGCTAAAGCGCCGACAAAGAAATACCTGAGTTGTCGAGCGATCGGTAGCGGTTATGTCCAAAGTCCAACACCTTCCGTTCTTCAAATGACCATCCAAAATAGTGGGACCTCCCGAAACGAGATGACGGGATAGGCGGTGCGAGTATCACAAGGATCACGACCATGATACTGAGAGTTGTTACGCATTGAAGGATCACCTGGAGGAATTGGTACAAGATGGTCGGCTACAACAATACATCCGAAAAAGGCAACTCAACCAAAGCAATAGCCTTAAGACAGGATTTCCCTCCACTTGGCGTGATCCATATGATATACAGCCTGCCAATGTCATCCGCAGTGCATACGATTCAGTCGAATCCCGACCCTCAAAATCAACTCACTTCGGCTAAACGGCCCCATAAAGCTGCGAGCATTGCTTTTGATGATTCAGATTTGGCCGAAGTGACACTTCCCCACATCGATCCCTTGGTGATCGAGTTACGCGTAAACCGATTCACCGTTGAGCGCGTACTCATTGATCTGGAGAGCACATCGGAAGTTATGTATTACAAGACATTCACCAAACTCGGCTTCTCTGAATCGGATCTCTCTCCGGCTCTTTATCCACTATTCGGCTTCAACGCCAATCCATAATGCCCGTTGGAAAAATTCACACTATCTGTCCGAGCGGGCTCCCGAACAGTGGATGTGGAATTCTTGGTCATCAAGCTGCCATCGTCGTATAATCTCATCATGGGGTGAACTTGGTTGCATACTATGCAAGCCGTGCCAAGCACCTATCATCAGCTGCTATGCTTCCGACGAATCTGACGATTGAGCAAATTCGTGGCTCCTAGAATTCAGCACAAGTATGCTATCTCCTTGCTGGAAAGACGCCAAAGGAGTTGCAAGTGAATTCTATTAAGGTGCCGGATCGGGAGAGCCTTGACGATGTTGGGCGGCTTCCAAGTGAAAAGGCCACGGAAGCCCTAGATCGAGTTGAAATCGACGGAAACCCAGACATGTTCTTCATGGTCAGCGCCTCCCTGAATCAAGCCGACAGGCAGCAGCTAATTTCCTTCTTGCTCAGCAACCTTGACGTCTTTGCATGGACTCCATACGAGATACCGGGTATAGATCATTCTGTCTCGCAGCATCGTTTGAATGTTAACCCTAAATGCAAGCTGATCATTCGAAAAGCGTGATCGACCGCAGAACACTTGCCGTTGTTGAGGAGGTTGACAGGTTGCTCGACGCCGGGGCAATCAGGGAAGTGACCTACCCTACATGGCTCTCTTATACTGTGGTTGTAAAGAAGAAAAATAGGACTTGGCGAGTGTGCGTTGATTTCACGGACCTAAACAAATCCTACCCCAAGGATTGTTTTTCCCTACCTAGAATTGACCAACTTGTAGATGTGACGGTACGTCATCAGCGTATGAGCTTCCTCGATGCTTACAGAGGCTACCATCAAATTGCCATGCATCCGGAGGACCAAGACAAAACTGTATTCCTTACCCCAAGAAGAACCTAATGCTATAAGGTTATGCCTTTTGGGCTGAAGAATGTGGGGGCAACTTACCAAAGACTGGTCACTGCCATGTTCAAGGAGCAACTCGACAAGACTATGGAAGTATACATTGATGATATGGTGGTCAAGTCCAAAGAAGAGCAAACTCATCTAGCCGATCTGGAAGAGACATTCGGCATTTTACGCAAATACAAAATGAACCTGAATGCTTCAAAATGTGCGTTTAGGATCGGCTATGGTAAATTCTTGGGTTACATTGTCAACCACCAAGGAATTGAAGCCAACCCGAGGGAAATCACAGCAATCTTGGAGCTCGGCTCCCCTCGTTCAGTGAAAGAGGTTCAAAAGTTGATGGGGATGGCCGCCGCACTCAACAGGTTTATCAGTCGATCCACAGATCGCAGCCAACAATTCTTTCATACACTATGGCAGGGCAAGGCTTTTGAATGGTCTGCCGAGTGCGAAGCTGCTTTCAATGGCCTCAAGACCTACCTCCGATCTGTTCCACTCTTGACAACACCTTCGGCAGGCGACCCGCTCATTTTATATCTAGCAGTTTCCGAGACTAAAGTCTGGTTTAAATACCCAGAGGGTGTACCCTCGGCTTGAAATCTGTATGGAAGCCCCATAGGTTGAGGCGGCGTGTTTACGCCCCAATTCTGGATACTGAACCAACCTAGTGTACCGCCCCGTTGGGAGAATAGGGAAAATTGTAATCACAGCCATTACATCATACCGCATTTCATGCATCATTAATATCGCATATGTCATGCATTTCAAAAAATACCAAAATACAAAAAACACATGCATATCATGCATCATTAATACTGTATATGTCATGCATTCCAAAAATTTTCAAAAAATTCAAAAAAACAAGACATGCATTTCATGCATCATTTGTAAATATTGCATATGTCATGCATTTTCAAAAATCCAAAACCGAAAACAAAAAAAACATGCATATGTCATGCATTCCATTATAGTATAGTGTATATGTCATGCATTTCCTGTAAATATCCATTCCTATTGCATTGTAGCTTGCATGCATCCACTGCATCATCTTCCATCTATGGCTTGCGCCTTTCCTTGTTGAGCTTGGTCTGGTATGTGCCTATACTTCTCATGTTAAAACATAGTTCTGCTCGTGTATCGCGCCTACTCCACGTTGGTATGTTGGATTGAGGTTGCGGCACCTTTTCTGTGCTAGACATGGCTTGTATGTGTGCATGCCTTTCCTAGGCGAGATACGGTTTGGCCCGCGCGCCATATCCGTTTCTATTGCATTGTAGTGTAATTGTTGCGTCCGGCATTAGGATCATTATTCTCTCTCCAGCGGGTCGTTACCCCACTTATGTCAATCCACCCAATACTTGTCCTTGTGTCTGTCTACATTACTCATAGTTCTGTGTGCGCTCGCGCCTTGAGGGCTTCGACACCTTTTCTATGGTAGACGGACTTGTTACTTCCATCAATCTATCTGACATTTGTGTGGTTTCAAACCGCTCATGATTGAATCATGATTCCATTGCCCTGCATGTAGTTCGCATTAGTTTTAATTGCATTACATTTTCATTTGCATTATTCATACATAGTTTTGTATATATTGCATAGCATCCATCATTCGCATTGCATATGTCATGCATGTTGCTAATCATATTGTACCTGTTAAGTTTGCTTTCTTTTCAGGCACGATATTGTATGTATGAGTTCATTTACATTTGGTGGAACTAGCGAGCGAGCTTGGTATTGTATCTCGAGTGAGACGCGTTTTGAGAATTTCATAATTCTCTTCTGACCTTCTGCATTGTAGTGTAGATTGTTGCATGTTAGCTTATAAGCTGTTGCATGTGTGCTTCATTACTGACTTTCTTTGCATGATCATAAGTTATGCTCGGCTTCTTGCATTTTCGGTTGCATTTGCCCCGCCTCTGGCGCATATCTTATCCTTGGCATGTGTGCCTCTGCATGAACTCTATTTGGTTTGATTCCTATGGGGATCGTGGCGACTTGCGAGTTCAACCATTTGCGCTTGTATGTTTGTCCAAGTCTTGGCCTTGTCAAAAATGGGTCGTCTCGGACTTTGACATTCACTCCGTCATTGTTATGACTTTCGAGTTACTGTCAAGAGGGGCAACTGTAGACACCCCATTTTTGACCGTCCTCAAGACTTGGACGTCACCGCTCGAACACTCGGTGATTATCCATGTTTGTGTTCGTTTGGAGTTCCCGGAGTTCTCGGCTCGCGCACCTTGCCTCAGGACCTCCGAACTTGACTGTTTTGTGTTTGGTTTTACACCAAACACTTGTGTTTTTCCCTAGAGGGGCAGAGAATGCCTTCTGAGGCATCCCCACATACCACCGGCTGTGGCTAGAGGCCCCCGGCTGGCTGGTGTTTCCACCGGCACTATATTGTGCCGGTCGGCACTCCTTTTGGCAAAATTACCATTTTGCCCTGCCGACCACTTTACAGCTGCTTTATGAGATATTTTTAGACAGCTGTTTGGCTCTTGTTTCCCCTCCATACACGTGTATGGAGGGATGAGCCCTTAGTTGCTTAGCTTGTAAGTCTTACAAGTTCTATAAGAGGAAGGCTCTTCTTCTTGGCAAAAGGTTGAAGTTCTTGAGAGACTTAGCCATTAGAGAGAGAGACCAAGCTCTGGTTTTAGGTTAGAATTGTTGTATCTATCCTATCTCTCTCCTTCCTTGCTTATTTAGTACACTAGGTGCTTTAGTTCATACTTTTGCACACAAGCACCTAGTGTTTCACCTTCCTTTGATTCTTGAGGGTCCAGAGGTTTGTTTTGAAGCTTTGGAGCTGGTTTGGTACTCAAGGAAGCCAACACATCATCTTTGTTGAAGAGGCTTCAAGGGTAAGACACTATACCCTCTTTTTACCCCATTCTTGCAATCTATTTTTGCTTGCTTTAAAACAGTTTTTGAGCTTAGTGTTTGGCACAAAAAAGTTCTGATTTTTAACCCTCTTTGTTGTATATTAAGAGTGTTTAGTGGTTTGGGTAGGTTTGACCACCCTTAGGCCTTGAAAAGGTCACTTTTTGTGCTATTTTGTGAGAGATCCGAGATTTTGGTGATAGGATCTCTTCACCACTGAAATCTTGAGGGATTTCAGTGGTGAAGAGCATGCCTTAAAGTCTCAAGAAGGGGAGGGTCACCCCCTCTCCTTGATGTCCTTGAAAAGGGCAAATTTTGCTCTCTTATGGAACTTCATGCTTAAGTGTGTGTTGAGCATGCTTGGTTTGTTTTTCATGCTTATATTGCCATGTTATAACATGATTTCAAGTTGGTTTAGGTCCCCTATGCATGCTTAGTATAGTTGCCTTGTAATGCCTCTTTAATGCCTCAACATGCCTAGGTTGTATGCCCTAGTTTCTAGCATGTTTTAGGCTTGCATTTGTGAGGATTTTGTGCTCATATTACCATGTTTTAGGTCTGTCCATAAGTATTTTGGTCAATCTTAGCATGTTTAATATAGCCCCTTTGCATTTGGCTTGTTGGCCTTAAGAGCATGAGTGTGTAGCATGCTTTGCTTGCATTGTTTTTGATGGTTTGGAACCACCTAGCATGCTATTTCAGTCCCCTAGAGGTGCTTGTATGTTTACATTGCATGTTTCTTTGTGACTTCTTGAGCTTGTGTTGCATGCTCCATGTTTAGGCCTTATCGCATGCCTTTGGATTCAAGCTTCTTAGATGCCATCTAAGTGGTCCTTTGGGCCTATTTTGACATGCTAAAAATCTGTTTTGAGTTGTTAAGTGCATGCCATAATTGCCTTGCATAGGTGTGGTTCAATGCCCCATTGGCTTGCATTAAGCCTAAGACCATTTGCATGCTTTGTTTGGCATGCTTCATTGCATGATTTAGCATCATGTTTTTGCATGAATTTCAGAGCCTTTAATGCATGTTAGTTGTCCATGTTTGGCCTCTTTAAGTGTGCTTGAATGTTGCTTGTTTATGCCTTGGGTTTGGTACCTTAACATGTACATGTGCGTGTGTGTGTTTAGTCCCCAATTGTAGGCATTTTGGCTACTGATTTTAGGCCCTTTTGAGTTGCCTAATTCATGTCTAAGTCTATCATTTCATTGGTTTGCATGCTTGCCTTATATGCTTGTTTGTGTGCTTGCATAAATGCATTGCATAGTCCATGTTGCATGCCTAGTTAACATGCTTAGGGCTTCATCACATTGACATGCATGCCAAGTCTCTTGAAGTGAGTTTGATAGAGGTTTGGCACCCTTTTTGTGCCTATGTGATTTGCATGCATTTGAAATTAAATTTGCACTCTTGGTTCTTAGGGCCATCATGCATGGAAATGCGTGATTGGTGGTCCGAGAACCAAGGCACACCTTCCTTTGAGTCACCAACATGATAAGGAGTGTGTTTGGTGCATACATGCTTTGAATTACATTGCCATGCAAGTTGTTGCCTTCTGCTGCTGTGAGTTGCAGGTTTTACAGGAATTTTGTGCCGACCGGCAGTAAATTGGCAGCCGATAGCTTCATTCAGTGCCGGTGGACCTATCCTTTAGCGGTGGTGTTCTACCCGGTGATACTCCCAGTGCCCGAGAGGCACTCCAGGACTTTAGCGACCTTGAGGAGGGTAGCGAGGAAAACAGAGGCACACTTGCATGACGGTCGCGATTCAAGCGAGTCCGGCGCATGCCTTTACATTGGCTCTCCCAAGACGGTTTACTGCTTTTCTTAGTTTAATTAATTTGATTAATTAAATTAGGCAATTTGTAATATTTTAATTAGCTTGCGTAGTTAATTAATTTGTATATTCTTTCGGTCCCTCCGAGTGAGGGCGAATCTGTAATAAGTGTGGGTGAGTGGGTGTATGTCTTCCAATCCCCATTTCTTTCTCCCTTTTATTTACCCGCTTATGATGGTAGATTAGGGCACGTTTATTTTAGCATACTTTATGCAATGCATGTGTGCATTCACGCATTTGTTTACATGCACCGGGCTCGGTACATCATACAAACTGCATAGCAATTTTCAATTCAAATTGAATACGTGCTACTCGCGCATTTCACATGCCACGTTTAGGGTTAGCCGAGCCTACTCTAGATTGCATCTATGCCTGTGATGCATTAGCCACTTAACATGAACTAGGTCATGCATGTTTGCTAACTAGTTTCTTGTTTTGGCACGGAGTACGATGTAAGTATTTATGCTTTAGCATATCGCATGCGTGTGAATGTTAACATGACAGTATGTCTACCATGTGGCTAAGTGCTTATGTGATAAATTGTTTGAATGCCTGTGGGTGGAGGTTGGATTGCTTGAGTTGGGAAAACTCATTGAAATCCGTGTTTTAGCCTACTTGCGAGTAGCAAAATCCAAAGCATTTTCAAAATGGACGGATATGCAATGTTTGTTTCCAAATTAGGCGATCTAGTCTATACTTGTTTGCTGCGCGCATAACATAGTAATTCTAGGTTAACAACCGGAATAAGAGCATGTAAAGTTTTCAAAAACGGATATCACGGTTAGTAGAGGCCGGTCTTGACGAGGCGAAAAGGTGCTCATATGACCTTCCCGATCGTACCCAAGCTCGAGCCAAGACCACTTTGGTGATGGCGGACATGTGGCCTTGACACCGAGTCGGGGTTTCCTAAATTTCCCATTTAAAATATTTAGGTGGCGACTCAGAATGTCAAAGCAGATCCATGTTTGGCACTACTTTTCAAAAATCTGTTTTCTCAAAGCGATTTGATTTGGACTCTTTGGTTCAGATATAGAACCGCGACAGAAATCGAGTCCGAACTGTAGCGAGGTCCCCCGCGGGCTTGTTACAATTTTTTTTTTTTTTAATAAAAAAATCAAGAAATTTAGATTGGGAGATTGGAGCTCCCACAAGACTTGGGATTAAAAACCGCCTTTTGCTTAATATATAGTATAGATGTAGATAGATAGATAGTGGTAACCCATGCATGTAAACAAAATTAATAATATATTTTTATACAAAATAATATAAATAGTTTAAATTTTTGCATGCAAATTATGAAAATAAAGAAGATTGAAATTTACAATTTAAGTCCCACAATTTTATTACAATTTATTTATTATTTTTTAATTTATCACAAATTTAACCATGCAACTTTAAACCTTGATTGCTAGAATTACAAACTTAGGTGAGCTCAACCCAAACAACTTGAGTCGAGCTTAAAATTTTTTGAAGATTGAACAACATAATTTTTAATTAAGTGAGATCCTATGTAGAAATTTAAAAATTCAAATTAAATTTGAGTGGACTTGGGTAGAAACACCAAATAACACGAGAAAACAAAACAAAATTATATATATAAATTATTTGCTAATTTATTTTTTAAAACAATAAATAAAATTAATTAAAAATTCAATATTAATGAATAAAAGAAAAGGCAATATACTTAAAATTTCCAATAGAATTTTTCTTGAAAATATTTAAAAAATACACCTTTTAAAAAATGATCATCGAATAAAGAGTTGTTTGGGAAGTGCCATATTAGCTCACTTTTTATTTATTTATTTATTTTACCATTTTTATCTTTTTTGAGTCACATCACATCTCTACTTTTCTATACAACTTTTCGTAAAAAGTAAAAAAAATATATTTAATTATGTTTTTTGGGTCACATCATATCTCTACTTTGTTTTACATATTTTCGTAAAAAGTAAAAAAATATACTTATTTAGCACTTCTCAAACTACCACTAAGTTGATATAAAAAAAATTTACTTTTTATAATGGCATAAATAATTTAAATATGATTTTTTAGAAATTCTTTTTAATTTAAAAATTACAACAAAATATTAAATAGAATAAAAACAATTTTTTTTTTACAAAATAAAAGTGTTTGAATAAAAAAAAAGTAAGAATATATGGTGTTTTCATTTAATCTGAAAATAATTATAGATGAATAATAAATTATCACCTATAATCCTCTTTTTTTTTTTTAAATTATTTTTTTAAAATAAAAAAAGTTTAACGAACTATCATTTTTAATAAAAAAAAAATTAACGTTTCTCTCTAATTTATTTTAGCAAAAGTAATTTTTTAACAATTTGAGCCAAAGATATCTTTATTCTTTATTTTAATTTCTTTAATTGACAATTGTGATAAACAACAATAAAAAAAATCTAACAAAATCCACCATGTTTGGTAAATACTAAAAAAGTTATGTTTAGTTCTTTTGTTAAAAAATAAAAATTTATATTAAAAAATATTATTGTTCAAGTCCTTATAGTTTAGAAGGATATAATGTTTTTTTTATAAAATTTAAAACAAAAAAAGAAAAAAAAATTAATAGCGATTAATAATTTGAACACATGTATTTAAAACAAATTATATTTACACCAAAAATATTGTGACACATGTGAATATTAGTCTCATTCTAATTATAGTAATCTAATTTGAAGAAGAATTTAAATTTCAAATTATATTTTATAATTTAATAAAAGATTCAAAATTTAAGGAATGAATATTGATCTCATTCCAGTTATAGTAACACTAGCGTATGCCTGTGCCTGAAGGCATGATGTAAACAATTTTGCGATTAGAATATAATTGCAATCCCAACATTATTTAATAAATTATAAATTAACCTATAAACAATCTAAAATAACCCTAAAAAGATAGATGAAACACGACATTCAAATTAACTTCTAATGAACATAAATCATCAAAACACCATAATAAATCAACATAAATCAAATTAATTCATAATAATTATAATAATAAATAAATAAATAAATAAAGGGATAATCCCAAATTAACCCACATAAATAAATAAAGTAAAAAAAATAAAAATGAGGAAGAAAAATGAGACCTTGGAATAAGAACCAGCATATAGATCTTTGTCCAATTCAAGTCTTGGATGGTGAAATTCTCTTGGGGTGTCCTAAATCTAAGCTCTTAGATCTGGGTATGTTAGTCCATTAGAAGAATTGCTCTCAATCTGAGCTTTGAATCAAAATCCTTCTCTATATTAGTTGCGCTCGGACCAAACATTTCTCTCTCTAAAATTCCCTATTTAATATATAAAATAGATACATATACGTATAGTTTTTTTTGTTTATAAATATCAATCTCTCTCTCTCTCTCTTCCCTCTAAAAGTAGCACACACACTCTCTCTAGAAATCTTGGAAGAAGAGAACAGAGCTGTAAAGACCCAGAATTTTTCCCTCCGCTTGAGCGGAGGAGTTAATCTTTCAGCAGAACTTTTGGGGTTTCAACAATTCTGCGAGCGGCTGAGATTCAGGAGTTGTGATTCTCGCTCGGCGGGGAGTTCGCTTCACGCGGGCGGCTTTGTTAGTCTGCACTCGGCGCAGGTTGGGTGCTCGGCGGGTCTCTGGTTGAGTTGTATTTACGAGGCACATGGGTTTGTTTTGGACATTTTATTAGTGTATTTGGAACTTTCTTATTTTATTTTGGAGTATTGGTTGATGTGGTAATATGATGGTAAAGTAAGATTGGACCAAAAGCTTTAATTAGAATAATTTGTCTGCGACCAACCGTCACTCTTTTGTCCTTTTCTTTTTCCACACTTTGAATTTGGATGTGAGGTTAGAACCATTAGAAAGCTAATTTCCGGGGCTTCAATTTGGACACAAGAATGACCTAAAACGGAGTCCGGATGGGAGAGTTACGCATGTTTGAAATTTCGGAATCTGTGCTGGGAGCAGGTCCGCTCGAGCGGGAATAGCGGGACAGCAACTTAAAAAACGGGTTTTTGTTATCTTTTTCCACATTTTCTTTTCCCCTCTTCTCTCCTCTCTCCCTAGGTCCGAAAACCCTAGGGTTTTGATCCCAAATCCTCACCATTCTCTAAGTTTTGATCAAGATTTTCCTTTCAATCTCAAGCGCATGCAAACCAAACAAACCAAAATCCCAATCCCTATCACCAAATCAAGGGACAAGGAATGCATGTTGATGCAATGCAACCTAGTCATGTTAGCTATCATGCAATATGAACAATGCAATGTACTTATGCAAAGCATACAAGCAAACATGAGGTAAGCATGCAAGCAAGCAAATGATGGTCTTAAACATGACTTCGGCAACTCTAAATAGGCCTAAAATCAGTGGCTAAAGTGCCCAAAAATGAAGGCTAATCACGCATGCACACATGCACATGTTAAGGTACCAACTTAAGCATCAAGTGAGCAAGCTTTAAGCACACTTAAAAGAAGCTAAACATGGACAATTAGCATACATAGAAAGCTCTGAAAATTATGCAAAACATGGTGCCAAACCAAGCAACAAAATAGACTAAGCATGCAACAAATGGCCCAAGCATCCAAGGCAAGCCAAAGGAGACCTAAACCATGGCTAAGCCAACCAAGCCTCACAAGGCTTAAAACAGGTCTAAGGCAGCCTTAGACCATACAAATGGGACCTCCTAGATGGCATCTAAGTGGCTCTAGAGCAAGGCATATACAAAGGTCAAGGCATGAGGCATACAACATATGCATTCAAAGCTTCAAAGGGGCATGCAAGGCAATCAAACAAGCATGTCTAAGGGACTGAAATTGCATACTAAATGGTTCCAAACCATTGAAAATAATGCAAACAAGGCATGTTACACATTTATGCACTTAAGGCCAACAAGCCAAACATGCAAAGAGGCTATACAATGCAAGCTAGAATTAGAGCCAAAATAACTATGGACAGACCTCATTCATGGCAAAATAAGCATACAAGCTTCACAAATGTAAGCCTAAAACATGCTAGAAACAAAGGCACACAACCTAAGACATGTTAAGGGATCACAAGGCATTACATGGCAACTATGCTAAGCATGCATAAGGGACCAAAACCAACTCTTAGCAATGTCATATCATGGCATAATAAACATAAAATGCAGCCTAGACATGCTCAACACACACACCAACAAAGGCTTCCTCAAGAGGCCAAAACTTGTCCTTTTCAAGGACAACAAGGAGAGGGGGTGGCCCTCTCCTTCTTGGGACTTCAAGACATCATCTACACCACTGAAATCCCTCAAGATTTTAGTGGTGAAGAGACCCAAACACCAAAATCCGGAGCTCAACAAAATAGCACAAAAATGAGGCCTTTCAAGGCCTAAGAGAACCAAACTTCCCCAAAGCACAAAGCACCCTTAATAAACTATCAAGAGGACTAAAAAAAAGAACTTTTTTGTATTAAACACCAAGTACAAAAACAGTTCAAAGATAGGTAAAAATGGAGTGCAAGAATGGGGTATATAAAGCAAGTTTCTCACCCTTGTTGACCTTCTTCACAAGTGTTGATGTTGTTGCTTCCTTGGGCTCAAATCTAGCCAAGAACACCAAGAACAACCTCTTGGAACCTCAGTAGCCAAGGGAAGGTGAAACACTAGGTGCTTGTGTGCAATAATGTGGACTAAAGCACCTAGTGTACAAACAAGAGAGAAAAAGAGATAGGATAGATATAGAACTCAAACCCTAAAAACTGAGCTTCTCTGAGGTCTTTTCTCTCCAAAATGTCTAACCCTCCAACCCTTGAGCCAAGAGGAGGAAGGGTTCTCTTATAAACAACCAAACTTACAAGTTAAGCCACCAAGAAGCTCATCCTCCATACGTGTATGGAGGGAAAGAAAAATCTAAGGACAGTGCCTTAAAATATCTCAAAAAGCAAGCTGAGCATTATTTGGGCAAAAATGTCATTTTGCCAAAAAAGAGTGCCGACCGGCAATATACATTGCCGGTGGCAACACAAAACCAGCCGGTGGCCTCTAGCCACTGCCGGTGGTGCAAGGGGATGTCTCACAAGGCATCCTCTGCCTTTCCAAGGCAAAACACAAGTGTTTGGTGTAAAACCAGACACAAACAGTCGAGTTCGGAGATCCTGAGGCAAGGCGCGTAGCCGAGGACTCCGGGAACTCCAAACGAACACAAACATGGATGATCACTGAGCGTTCAAATGGTGACATCCAGGTCTTGAGGACGGTCAAAAATGGGGTGTCTACAATGTAATACTTCACACCTTTGGAAATTTTGAATAAATTGTCTATCTCGAGATTGTATATCTGTTTAGAAATATCTGTATTGGGCTATCGGTGGAGGATAACTTTGATTGTTGTAGAAATTGCATGTGGATTAGGTGAATTGAAATTAATCTTTTGTTGGTTGTCGTTGAATATGACTATGTTTATATACATTGCATATGTATGATTATTTGGGAGGAGAAATGAGATGTACTCCATGTGTGATTATGTGTTTATATACATTGTATATGTACGATTGTTTGGGAGGAGAAAGGAGATGGACTCTATTGTTTAGGAGGAGAAAGGGGATGTATTCCATTATAATTAAGTTGGTCGGAGTGTCTTGGGTGAAAGTCTCGAAATTTATACATTGATACTGATCCCGCGGACAAAATATCTATAAAATGGCAATTGGTAGTGGTTGTGTGTTGTTTGTGAAATTGTTGAACCATTGGGTTGTAGTCTCATTTGGGTTATTGGAAAGTAATGAAATTGGCTCATGTATTGAAACGGATTGAAGGGAAATGAAATGATATATGAACTTGGTGTTCTATGACTATACAAATGTGATCATTTTATTTTCGGCATTGTAAATGAACATTGCACTTATACCTTTGTTAAACCTCATATATTATGTTAGATTATCCCTGTTGGGCTGTGGCTTACCCTATTTGGAAAAAATATTTTCAGGTAATGATGGCATACTTCCACCAAGGCAATAGCATTGGAGGGACTTTTGGGAAGCAAGAGCTTCTTGTTTTGTTTCACTTTTGTGTAACCTAGGGCTAAAATTGTATGAGCTAGTCTCACTTTTGTTGTAACCAAGCCCAGACTTGGAAAGGTGTAAGCCTGAAAGGCATCTATATACGTTGAACTCTTTTATACTATTAATGTTATGAAATGAAAGAATATTATACTCTGATTTTGCTGTCATTTATGTATGCTTTCGAGTTATATTTAGTGTGTACTTTTAGGGGCGTTACAACTTGGTATCAGAGCATATCGGGTTTCAATAGTTTGGGTACGTGGGAAGTGGTTAGCACCACAATGGGTTTGTCTCGCTTACTAAAGACTTAAGTGTGAACGATATGTGCTTTTATGATAACATGCTTATGTGATTATATGGGTATGAGATTTAGTTCCTAAGATGTTGATTGGGTCTACGGGTTTTTAGAAGTCCTATTAGAAGAGCACCTAATCATTCTTTGTTTCTAATTGGAACTCTAGCAATGCCAGAGGCGGTCATTATCCGAAGGAAATCCATATGTGTTTATGTGACTATGTGCTTATATGAAGTGAATTCTTGTTGTCCAACGCTTTTGGGGCCTTGAGTGAGTTAAGCTTGACACATTTGCAAATGTGCTAATCTCTTTCGTTACCTTTATTAAGATGTCAAGGCGTGGATGTAGTGGTGGTAGATGTGGTAAGCCTAGAAGGCACAAGGTGCCTATACCGGATGATATTCGGCCAGAGGAGGGAGTTGGCGACCAGCGTGGCCGAGCTAGGCGGTCAATAGGCCATGGGCGCCTTAGCCCGAAATGGCAAGCATTGAGAAATCTATGGACATTCTCGGGCGAGAATCAAGTCCGAACCTAAGTAGGCGAGGTAGGGCCTTCTTTTACGAAGAAAGAGTTTTTACGGTCGAATCCGGATGAGTTTTAGGTGATCTTAAGGAGCCTTTGAAAGCAGATGAGTGGCTAGAACGGTAGTGAAGATGTTGAGATGCTCGATCGAGGACAACCAGTTGATAGTGATATTGGCGTCTTTCGGTTGAAGGAGATGTAGGTCAATGGTGGAAGTATGCGAGGGGCGCATTGGAGGGACTTGGGAGGCCTTTGTCAGCGCCTTCGGGACAAGTTTTTGCCTCCCACAGTTAGGGAGAAGTTGAGGACCAGATTTTCCAAGCCAGTGCGATTGAATACACGATGGGGAGTTTGAGGCCACATTTACTAGCTTGTCTAGGTTTGCACCCTAGTTGGTGGCAACCGAGAGCACCGTTGTTTGGAGTTTGAGAAAAGGTTGAAGATCGGGCTCATGTTTAGAGTGGCGAGATCCATGATTAAAGACTATGGATGCCTTGTGGAGGCGGCAGCCCATCTTGAGACCATTATGCAAGCTGCGTAGAAAAGAATGAGGGGCTCCAGAGGAGTTAGGATAGTCGGGGAAAGGTAAGAGGCAAGGGTTCTAACTCTCAGGTCCCAAGGAGTGTAATCGAGGTCTACTTTTCGATTCGAGTTTGGGTTACGGAGAGGTGGCCAAGGAGATGTGACTTGTTTTAAATATGGTCAGTTAGGCCATAAGTCTCCAGCTTGTCCGCAGAGAGGTGGAGGGCAGCGAGCAACTTCGTCTTCGGTTCGCTCTTAAGGCTAGAGTCGGTGAGGGCGTGCCCACTTGTTATTAGTGTGGGTAAGCGGGGCACCTAAAGAGATTTTTTCCTCAGTTGGGTGGCACATCTGGTGTATCTAGTTCGAGACAGACTCAGAGTCTCCAGCCAGCACAGGCCTCAAGGGCCAATTAGGAAGCCTCTTCGGCTTAGTCAGTGCATCAGGCTTATGCTCCGAGGGGTGAGTAGGTTGAACAGAGACCTACCGGGCGTGTGTATGCTGTTACCACACTAGTTCTTGTACCAGCGCCTTCGGTAGTGAGAGGTACCTTTTTGTTTTGCAATTCAGTTGCTAATGTGTTGATTGATATGGGTGCATCTCATTTTTTTATTTTGTCTGCATTTGCATCGGTTTTGGGATTGGAGTTGGCATAGTTAGCATCTCCTATTTGTATAGAGTCATCTATTGGTGGTGAAGTTATTCTGAAATAGAAGTGTCGGGGTTGTGACATCGAGGTTGCCGGTTGTTGATTACCTTTTTCATTTCTATTGCTTGAATGTCTAGTTTTGATGTTATTTGGGATATGGACTGGTTATCATCATACTGGGCTGTTATAGATTGCTACCGTCAGAGGGTTACTGTATGTACTTTGAGCGGTGACTGCTTTCATTTCTTGGGGGACTGGGTGGATAAAGTTTTATCACCGGTATATAATTTGTGTGGGCGGAGTGACCTTAGTTGTCTTCTCGCTAGCTTCTTGAGTGGTAAGTGTGATAAAGTCTAGGTTAAGTTGCCAAGGGTGGTTTGTGAATACCCAGATGTCTTTCTGGAGGACCTTACTGGTTTGCCACCTCACCGAGAGATCGATTTCTCTATTGATTTAGTGCTTGGCATGGCACCGATTTCTATGGCACCGTATCGGTTTCCACTTGCTGAGTTGAGTGAGTTGAAGATTTAATTCCAGGAATTGTTAGATAAGGGTTTTATCTGGCCTAGGACTTCACCTTGGGGAGCACCGGCTCTCTTTGCTAAAAAGAAAGATGGAGCCTTATGACTTTGTATCGATTATAGGAAGTTTAACCGGGTTACTGTTAAGAACAAGTATCCAATGCCTCTGTAGACACCCCATTTTTGACCGACCTTAAGACTCAGACGTCACCGATTGAGCGCTTGGTGATGTTGCATGCTGTGCTCGTTCAGAAGTCTCAGAGTTGCGGCCGTGCGCCCTGCCTCCGGACTTCCGAACTCTCTTCTGTGCCTTGCCTCGGTTTGCGAACCAGACTCGGTTTTCTCTGTTTTCTTTCCTGAGGGAAGGGAGTGGTCCTGTAGGCTATCTCTCGGTGGCCGTGGGCTGCCTTTCGTGGCCGTAAAGGCCATTTGCCATTCGAGCCGGTTCCCGATTTTCGGAGCCGTCAGGCCGTGTGCCTCGGCTTGGGACCGCCCAACCATCTCCGATTTCTCCGATTTTTGGCAAGTACCTTTGTTTTATCATAACGAGGGACACTGGGGCCTCTGGTACCTACTTCGTGGCCGAACACCACTTTCGGTGCCTGCAGCCCATTTTCGGGACCCCGAACCATGATTTGGTCCCCGAGCTTTCATTGCATTAGTTTTTGTTCAATTTTGGCGAGTACCTCTGTTTTAGCACCGGGAAGATCCTTTGGAGGGTGGGAGGCCAGCAATTGTTTCAAAACCGGTTTAAGCTCCTCCGTGCGTTTTCTCACTTAGGGCTAATATTGAACACCCTAGGGGTATTTTCTTGGCGAGACTACATATTTGTAATGAGGGACATGGGAGGACCCTAAAAGTGGTGGTCGGCCGATTGTGATTTTCATTTTTGAGCCTCTCTTTCAAATGCAATGTTGTGTCTCTTGTTTCAGAGTTGCCAAATTCCAACCATGGGGCCTTGTTCTACACACCTAGGAGGACACCAAAAAATGGTGGCCGGCCAGTAATTGTTCACTTCATTTTTGGCCATGGCCGGCCGGCCGGCTATGGGGAGTGGCTGGCCGACCAGTGGGGTGGCCGGCCGGCCATCTTTAAAAACACCTAGCGGCCGCTACGCTTTTGAACACTTCAATTGTCCATTTGTTTCTTCAAAATATCCTATCCTCCGGGGATATTTTGGGAGGAAACTTGGGTGCATTTCCTCCTTTTACACCCTTCCTTGCCCATTTAAGGGGCTGACCTCCTTCTTTGCTAGGGTTAGAAAAATTCTCCTCAAGAACACTTAGCCATTTGCTTCCATTTTCATCTCCAAAACCTTGAAAAACCTTCAAGTCTCTAGCCCACTTCTTCATCAACCCTAAGCCTCACCATCATCACTTCCATTCAGCAGACAAGGGAGTTTTCGGAGGCTAAAGCGACAAATTCAAGCCAAGAAGCATCCAAAGACTTGTCTTCAAGGGTAAGTCTCTATTTCCCTTTTTCTAACATATTTTTGCTTCATTTCTTTACCCTATTTTCTTGTGGTTTTGGGCTCTAACCCCTACTGGTTTTAGGCCTATTTTGAGCCCCTCTTCAACATTGAAGAAGGGCTCAACCTTGTTTGGCACTTCTATGATGCTCTTCCTTCAAAATCATCTTTTATGCCAATATTTTGCATGCTTTGTTTAGCTTATGAATGATCCATTTCCGAGCATGCAATAAACTGTGAGTGGGCCTATTTTGAGCCCCTTTTCAACATTGAAGAAGGGCTAAACCATGTTTGGTGGTTCTATCATGCACTTGTTTTGTAATTCTTCCAATTTACCGTAAAATTGCATGGTTTCTTTAGCCTATTTGAAGTCTGATTTTGAGCATTCCATTAACTTAGATTGAGCTTATTTTAGGTCCCTCTACAACATTGTAGAAGGGATAAATCTTGTTTGGGGCCTCCATGCATGGCCTCTCTTTATACCTCTCTTTGGCCCAATTTTGCATGCCTCTTTAAGCTTATTTGGCTTCTGATTTCGGCCTTCATCAGGCCTGAAAAGAGCCTTATTCTGGCCTTCTTGTCATGTTTTGTTGAGGGCCTTAGGTGGTTTGGTGATGTCTTTTGGTACTTCATGTTATACCCTCTTTGGTTCCTTATTTTTGCATGCCTTGCTAGCTCATCATGCTTCTGTTTTTGAGCCTTCATCAGGCTTGGAAAGAGTCTTAAAATAACTCATTCTTAATTTTTTATTAAGGGTATTTTCTGGTTTGATGAATGCTTGGTATACCTCCCTTTATAGCCCTCTTTTGGCTCATATTTTGCATGCTATGTTGAGCATATCTACATACTGAATTCGGGGGTGTCATCTCTTGTAAATGTGCATATTTTTGACCCCTCTTTAATGTTGTAGAACTGTGTTTTTCATTTTGAGCATTGTATATACCACTTGTTTCATTATTCCCCTCTTTTCCCCCATTTTTGCATGCTATTTTAGCCCTACTTGTGCTTGCTGTTTGGCCATGCTTTGTACTGGAAAAATGCTAGTTTGGGGACTGCCTAGCATCTGTATTTACACTTCATATCCATATTGTGCATGTTAGGCATAGCTGCAAGTCATTTCGGGTGCTTAGCATAGCATTTCGGGCATCGGGTGTAATTTTGCTATAATTCGGGGGCTGTTTTTGCATCATTTTGGCTGCTGAAATTTGCATTTTCCATATGCCATATGCCACGTCTCATTTGCATGCCATTTTTGTGCCTTAGGGCCATGCCTCGGTTTGCGTGCCCGTGTGCACGCATTTCGAGGCACTTCATTTTCATCCGTAGGCCTCTTATGTGAGTGTGGCTGAGCCCCTCTCATGTTAGTGTAAGCCCAATTTGCATTTTTCATGTCATTGCATTCCGTATGCCATTGCCTCGGTTTGCGTGCCCGTGTGCACGCATTTCGAGACACTTCATTTTCATCCATCGGCCTCTTACGTGAGTGCGGCTGAGGCTCTCTCATGTTAGTATAAGTCCAATTTGCATCCTGTATGCCATTTTAGTCTCATTGCAGTCCGTATGCTATTGCCTCAGTTTGCGTGCCCGTGTACACGTATTTCGAGGCATCTCATTTTCATCTCCCGGCTTCTTATGTGAGTGTGGCTGAGGCTCTCTCACATTAGTATAAGTCCAATCTGTATTTGGAGTGCCATTTCATACTTTTATGCCATTGCCTCGGTTTGCGTGCCCGTGGGCACGCATTTCGAGGCATTTCGTTTTCATCCGATGGCCTCCTGTGTGAGTGTGGCTGAGGCCTTGTCATGTTGGTGTAAGCCCATATTGCATTGCATATCTCATTTTAGTCCTGTTACATTCCGTATGCCATTTTCTCGATTTGCGTACCCGCGTGCACGCATTTCGAGGCATCTCATTTTCAGAGCATTGTGCATGCTAGGATTGTATTTTAGTTGCATTCATGCATATCATGCATATTGCATCGTGTTGGGATAGGAGTTAGCAACGCGAAGCGAACGTTGCGTTCGTACTCACGAGTGGAGCGGGTCTCAATTCCCAAAGTCACGACACTCCGGATTATCCATGATGGAGTTAGGTTTTCTTTGTAGCATTCATATGCATTCATCCTATATTGAGTTGTGCAATTCGGCTCCTCGGCCATCATGCATCGATATCGTGATTGGTGGCACGAGGATCGAGGCATCATATATTTGAAATACATTGCTATGCCCTCTCACCTCTCTGTTGACAAAATGAAGAATCAAGAACTTTTGAGTCGCGCATTTGGAAACATCGCAAGCAGAGGCTAATTGGGGCATCGGTGGATTTCCGCACCAAGCAACCCGATATACATCACCCAATAGCAAAGCGGTCGAGCTTGCATGCGGTTTACTTTTTGTAATTAATTTTTTAATTAATTAGAAATCAGATATTCTTTTATTTGATTTGTATATTTCGGACAAGATTATTCTTTTATTTGAATTGTATTATTATTTATTCGGACCCTCTGAGGGCATAATTGTAATAAGTGTGGGTGAGTGTGATGTATGTCTTCCAACCCCCATTTCTTTCTCTCCTTTTTATTTACCGCTTATGATGGTTAGATATAGGGCATGTTTCAATTAGCATCTGATATGATAGCATGTTTGCATCATTCATACATTTTTGCACTTAGGACTCTGCGCATCATACAAAGCTGCATTTGTATTTCAATTCCAAATTGAATACATGTTAGTTGTAGCATTCCATGTGCCATGTTTAGAATAGCCGAGCCTGCTATAGTTTGCATCTTTGCATGTGTTGCATTAGGCATTTCTGTATACTTAGGATCATGCATGATTTCTAATCAAGTTTGTTTTGGCTTGGAGTACTCGGTGAGTTTTATGCTTTAGCATCCTTGCATGCGTGTGAGTCTTGCCATGAATAGCATGCTTACCATCGTGAACTATGCTTATGTGATATAAGCACTGAATACTGTGGGTGAAGTTTGGGTTATTTGGAGTGGAACAAATCATTGACTGTCTGTTTTAAGCCCACTAGATAGTGGCAAAATCATGTTTTCTAAGCCCACCTGAGGGTGGCAAATCCACGTCTTAGCCTACTTGCGGGTAGCACCATCAAACCATTTTCAAACAAACAAACATGAAATGTTTTGTTCCAATTCAGGCGATTCAGTCTATACTTGTATGCTGTGCGCATCACATGGTAACCTAGGCTAATAACCTAATAAGAGCTCACAATGTTTTCAAAATAAGATATCATGGTTAGTAGAGGCGGTCTTTGGACGCGGCGAAATGCTCACGGTGACCTTCAATCGTACCCAAGTTCGGCAGAGGCAACTTTGGTGATGACGGACACGTGGCCTTTTGGCACCGAGTCGTGGTTTCCTAAATTTCCCATTTTAAAATATTTAGGTGGCGACTCAGATCCGCAAAGCGGTCCATGTTTGGCACTTCTTTCAAAAAATCTGTTTTCTCAAAAGCGATTTGCGGTTGGACTCTTTGGTTCAAGATTAAGAACCGTGACATTTGAGTCCATCGAACTGTAGTGACCCAATATCGAACCAGAACGGGGGGGACTCGCACTCCCTTTCCCGGGATCGTTCGGGGCGTCTCTGATTCTGGCGACTCTGCTGGGGATTTAGAGAACTTGACTCGAACTCATGATATCTTGTTTTGACTACACTTGTGTGGTTCTTTGCATTGCATTTGCATTGGTGCGCCTAGAACACCGTGTTTGCCATCTGCTATTCCTGAGTGGTTTCTTGGGAGGCTTGTCTTGTCAAGGCATGTCCATAAGGTCGACCGATTTAGCTCTGCCCGATGTGGGAACACAAACCCCTGTTTTTACGGGGCACCCTTCGACCATTCGACCTAGTGCATATTCGATCCATAGTGACCATTCCAAACTAGGACAGTTGCTTACCCGTTTATAGGTTGTTTGAAGCTGCGTGCGTAGTGAAACCCTAGTTCCTGACAAAATAGGACAGGGAAACCCTACCCCAACATAGGGGTGTTTTCAGCTCTCACTTATCTGCTATGTGCTTGCTAGAGTGCGTCTCTACAGGGAATGCATGTATCAGGTTGTGAGTTTGACATCGAACTGCGAGCATCGATTCATGAGTTTGGATATCAAGCCTGCGGGCATCGATCGATTATCGAGAATCGCTTGTCGCGGATACGATTCAGATTTTGAAACGATGTCTGAGAACGATGATCAGTTGTTGAGGACAATGTATTTCCAGCTTATTAACTGTGTGTTGTATGCGTTGTGTGTATTTAATTTAAGCTGTTATGCTGCCCGTTTTTCTGGTCATTTATTTCCTTTTCGCTTTATTTATCTTTTGCTAGGCGCTTTGTATACGATTATACGAACGATCGATACTCCCAAGCACTTTGGACACGAGGTCGCCGACTTAACCGATTCGCGGATCTAGTTGGCGGACATCGAGGTTCCACTCGCTACCGATTAATAGAAAGAAGGCCGAGGCGCGATGGTGTCAAAACAGAGATTCCGGGACAGTCTACCTTAGAGGCAAGCAATCAGTGAGATTTACTTACGCTATAGAGATACACTTGCCGGGTATTCAGATGGAACAACAGACTACACCAACAATGGAGGCGATGATGCGCCAGATGAATGAGAGCATGAAACAAATGCAAGATGATGCCATCCGCCAAGCGGAATTTTCCAAACAAAGAAGTCATTGTCATGGCCCAAAGAATCGAGTTGATCACCAGATTACAACAGCAGAATGCTGCATCTGCTTCACGCCAGGCCCCTCCTCCACTAGGGGCGCATCAGGATCCTCCTCCGCCAGGGGCTCCACTACCTGAACAGATACCTGCTGGCCAAAATGTTCCCCCAAATCCCCAGAATACCCAGAACACCCAGAATACTCTCCCAAATCCACAGAACGCTCCGCCAAATTTCCAAAACACTCAAGAGGACACGAGTCTTCCAACGGGGCTGGCTCCGCCTCCGCTTCCGCCGCAACTGTCCAAGAATCTTACACCTAATCACCCGGACTCTCCATTTGAGTTCGAGGTAGACCAGACAGCTCTGAAATTGAGCAAGCTGGAAAAGCTCTTCAAGAAATCACAGGGGGTGAAGGCCATCCCAGACATTGAAGACGGCTACACTGACGTGGCCGTGACACTGCCGGACAGATTTAAGATGCCGCAGATTGACCGTTTTGATGGGTCTGGGGACCCCATGGTCCATCTCCGGCTATTTTCAGATATCTTGAGGCCAATGGGCCTAACCAGACTACAGAAGCTCTCGCTGTTTGGCCGAACCCTGTCAGGAGTGGCCGCCAACTGGTATGCAAAGTTGGATAATGATGTTAAAAGAAACTGGGATGAGATGGCCGAGGCCTTCGTTGCACAATACTGATATAATACATAGATCGAGATTACAACACGTGATCTCGAAACCACGAGGCAGGAACAAAAGGAGTCTTTCTCTGACTTTGTAACCCGGTGGAGAGCGAAGGCATCGATGATGACCTTGAGGCCAACAGATAAAGATCAAATTCGGATGATTGTGCGCAATCTTCAACCAAGACTTATGTAGAAGATGATTGTAGTTCCCTTTCCCACTTTCGCAGATCTGCACGATATGGGGGTGCAAATCGAGGATGCAATGAAGCAAGTGTGGGGATGTGGATTGGAAATACTCTTCGGATCCTGGAAGACGTCAATGATCCTCAGCTAGTCACCTGAGAAGATATGAAGACTCCGGTCGGGGGTGACGGAATTAGCACTCCGACGTACAAATTAGTTCGTCCCGCGAGAGAGCTTGCTTCCTAAGTTATTGGTAGTAATTCTTGGTCCTTTGTTTAGTCCGTTGTCACTATATTTATACTCGCCTCCTTTGATCCTCGGGATCAGGGCCTACTTTTTCAATCATTACCTTTTCTACTACTCGGCTATAGGGATGGACCATATTCGGCCCTCTATCCTATTCAGCCCCTTATCCTTGTGTGACAGAGGCCGGCTATCGTCAAGCCTTCGAAATGTACCTCCTCTATATTTGTCAATTATTCGGCTACCACAATTTCCCTCCGAACCCCCTATTGACGGTAGTCAATCGGCGTGTTTGGTTCGAGAAGCTTATCATCACGCTTCAGCGCTCCCCAATACATGTCGGCAGCGCTTCTTTGTCCATCATTACGCTTCCGCTCTATTCATGCGTATATCAAGATTTATTGCGATTTGAAATTTTGGTCCTTTCAATTCAGTTTGGTTGATTTTCAGCTTTTGGAACGCCAATGCGTATCTCCGCGACTCGCATTTTTCTCGCAACTTCTTCCGCTTCCTCGCTCTCCTCTTCTTCGTAAGTCTCCTCATCCCTTCTTTGTAATCCTATTTTTTCTGTTTGCTATTTTAGCTTCGGCAAGTGTTTAGTTCTCCTCTAAGATGGCCAAACATTTGAAAGACCTCCTTTCTGAGGATCGTGTCTTCGGTTTCCGGCGGCATTTTTCTATTCCTGACGACGTCCACTTATCCTTTGTAACGGACAACGCTCTCGACATGGAGAGGGAAGATCAAAACACGATTGTATTCCCTCTTTTATCCATTGCTGAGGGCGGGGTTCGTTTCCCCCTGCACCCACTTCTTAGGGCCGTTCTCCGTTATTGGGGCTTGATTCCTTCTCAGCCCAATGTAAATTTCTTTCGGATCATCATGGGGGTTGTAGAGTTGAATCAACGCCTTAGGATTAACCTTGGGATTCCGGCCATTCAAGATCATACGCTTAGCCAAATCCTCCGCCTACCGGCGATATTTCCTCAGAGTCAAAGATACTGATCATCACTTAGTGACTATGCTTGCCAGTTTTGGTAAGCGGGTTGACGACGTGATGGTCAACGTCCGAGGTAATCGAGTTCTGAAGGAGAGGATCGCTTGGACCCTATTCCCAGACATAAGGGTGACCCAGGTTACCACGCAATACCTTATATTTGTTGGTCTGTCTCTTATTCGGCTCTTTTCTCTGAATCGCTTTTTATCTTCTGCAGGCAATAGGTTGAAGAAAGTTCTGACTTCAGTTGACGACGTGGTTCTTGGGGAGATCAAGACTGTACTCATTATTTCGCCCCAAACTTGCAAAAACAAGGAAGGGCTACCCATATTCTCCTTCGACGAGCCCACTTACACCACGCTTCCTACGCAGATCACATTCCGATTCGATCGGCAATCAACAACTCGCCCTTATTTTCCCCACTTCATAAACCTTAGGCGGTCGGTCTAAGCGGCTTCGATTCGGGAGACGCCAACAAAGTTGTCGAGGTGATTGCCGATCAGTCAGATTTCTTGAGGCGGTTGTAAAGGGCGCAATGACGCTTGTTGTTCGAGGCCACCGAGCCGCGGGTCCGACGAGCGACTTCTCTTCCGGGGATATTTTTGCAAACTTGGAGGATCTACCCGGCGATTTCCTTGAGGGTATGGCGAAGGAAAGCCTAACGTAGATGGCGCGTAGAAGGAATGCCGAGCGGATAGCCGCCCGAAAGAAGGCCGAATGCGCTGTATCGGACCCTAGCTTGATCAAGCCCTTCGTGCCCGTTTCTGAGGGGACGGTTGAGGTTGCTGCGTTTGAAACGGAAAAAGGGGGAGAACAAGCCGACGAGGAACGGCTGATTTCGGAGCAAGGCCAAAGCTATGATGCCGAGGGAGAGGAGAGTGCGGAAGCTGGCCCCGTTAGGAAACGGCCTCGGCTTGAAGAACCGGACGTGGTCGCTCCGTTCGTCATTCAGCCAAAGATCAGGGATATGTCGATTTTATCCGACGCTTCGGCCATCGAGGATCCAGCGGTGGCTCTGAACCTGGCGGCTTCAATCTCTCTGCCGGCTGACAACGCAACCTTTGGTGCCGTGCCTGATGTTTTGGCCATTGCCCTAGCTGCTCAATCGGCATATCTGGTAAGCTACCTTCATATTGGTCTTGTTTGTTAGAGGCGTCTAATCGGTCTTGTTTGTTAAACGCGTCTAATCATACCACCCTGGTTTGCAAACGGTCGGAAGGATTGCTGACTTGGGACGCCGCCTGCGTGGTGCTCTCGGGAGAGATGACCATTTGCAGACGGAGCAGGAGGGTCAGAAAAGTAGGGCCGAGTTCGAAATTATGAGAGCTGAAATGGAGAGCGCGCGGGCCAAAGCGGAGAAAGAGAGGGCTCGGGTCGCCGAACAGCTTCGTGTCGATGCTGAGGGAAGGGCAAGTGCGAGCGAGGAATTGCTCAGTCTTTCCAAGAAGGCACTTGCTGAAGCGGAAGCTCAGTTAGAGGAGCTTAAGGCGTCTCGTGAGAAAGCCGTATCAGAGGCCTTTGAGGCGGGGAGAGGCGCCGCTCTGACGGAATATGCTGAAGAAGTATCCAAATTTGAGAATCGCGGGTTCAAACATGGGTGGCTCAAAGCCCTCGCTGCTGCTGAGGCTACATTGGATTTGCCAATCCCTTATGAGCAGGTGGATGTTGAGCCGCTTGAATCCGATACCGAAGAATGATCTGGAGCCGTTTACTGAGCAGGCGTCTTTTTGTTTTTGTTCTTGTTTTCGGTTTAGGGTAGTTTTCATGTATAAATTGGATGACGTTTGTGGGCAATTTATTAATGAAAATTTCCTTGTAAATTTATTAATGAAATTTATTGTGTGCACTTTGTATGAAAGAGTTCTGTGGTTTAATTTTGATCTTGTAATTAATCGTGTAATTTTTTGTTACTACCACACGCACTTTGTATCAAAGAGTTCTGTGGTTCGATGCATTTAGTAAAACGGCATTGCATATCGGGAGGGGAAACCCTGATTTGTGAATCTGCCCTTGCCCCAGCGGGCTCATAAAAAGATTACAAAGTGAGACCGACTTGTGAGCCGGCTGGGGTACTTGGTCCGAACAGATTGAGCGTGAGCCGGATAACTTTACTGTGGCACGAATGATTTTATCTAGAATTCTTACGTAGAATATCGTCTGTCCAAACTTTAGTTGGATTTTGTCTAAAAATTTATCCGAAGTCGCCAACCGCTGAGGGTAGAGAGGAAAAGATTGTTCAATATGTGAGTTCCTGCAGATTCAGTTTACGTTCCATCAAAATCACCATTTGCAATTTCACTGCCTATTGATCTTGGGCCCTCAGATTGACAAAGGGGTCGATTAGTGAGCCAGCTGGGGTAGTTTAGCCGAACAGATTGATGTATCTGCCCTTGCCCGTACCAGCTTTTCCTGCCGTTAATTTAGTCGGCGTCGGGCGCTTGGGTTTCGCGATTAATGAACCTGCCTCGATCGTGCTGCCTCTGCGAGTGTTAAATGATCAAGGGTACAGTTTTTAAGAGTCTGGTAGGTATCTGTGTGAGACTTCTGAGAGAAAAATCTGTTGTGCGAATGTCAAACAAGCTCTTCTTCAACAAAGGGAAGCCAAGGCGGTGAGCTTGGCGGTGATATGCAGAGGTGAACACCGTGGAGCGCCCTTGGCTGCGAATAAGAGTTCTATGGGTCGAGAGGCGTCAATCTCCTCGGCGTCGTAGGTCGCCAGACGGGATAAGCGATCCCAAGGAGATCGCCACACGCCCAAGTCGCAGGGATCGAGCGAATCCGAGCCCGTTAAGTTTTGCAGTATTTGTGAAGAATAAGCCCATGACGGAAGCGGACTCGGTCGTTCGAGATCCAGATGTGGCGGTCGAGTTCGCTCGACAAATATTTCCTCCGGAAGTTCAGCAATCTATGGTTGGTCGTCAGGACTACGAAGTGTTTCGCGAGGCATTCACGGCGGTGAAAGGGCTCTATCGACCTATGAAGTCGGCATGCGATTGCGCCGCCCGCCGAAATGGAGAAAAGGATGAGCATATCCGTAGTTTGGAGGCTCGCGTGGAGGGTGAGCGTGAGTTAAGAAAGATCAAGCGGCGCCCGGCACAACCCTGAGCGGTGAATCAATAGTGGAAGAGGGTTCTGAGTCGCTTATAAGCGCGCCCTTGCCGATCGAGAACGGCGCGCATGTTCGCATTGGAGTTCGCCAAGGGGAGGTCTTATGAAAAAGGTTTCCACGAAGGGCGCTTGGTTGGGATCCAAAAGACCAAGGAGAAGCTTGCCGAAGAGGTTTGCCGATGTGAAAACCGTGGGTTCAGGCATGGTTGGATCAAAGCAACTCAAGTCGCCGAATCTCTTCGCTTGTCAGGCATAAATTCGGCGTCACCTCTCTACCACAGTAAGGACTTTCCGTTTTCTGCTTTCGAAGTTGAGAAGAGCGAGGATGAGGGCGACGCCGTATGACTTTAATTGTAGTATGACTTTAATTGTTGTAAGGTTCGAATTTATGTAATCTCTTGATTTTTTGAATAAAAGACGCTTTGTTGAAAGTATCAAATTGTCTTCTGCATTCGGCGTGTGGGTGTTTAACTTTATTGCATGGATTGTTTGGATAGACGTGAATACATCAATCAGACTTAGCATATCAAATCGGTGCGCCGACTCTTTGGAGTGATCGGCCTACATGTGTAGGCCGTTTAGTTTTGTATAAAGCCGTTTCGATGTGTTGAAATTTAAAGAGGCCGTGAGTCAGGGATCGGAGGGGCTACGGACTTAGCTCGAATATCGAGTGTCTAGCCGATTGGGCAAGGTAATGTTTGCCCTTGTGTATTCTCTGCGGGTTTTAGCCAATCGTTGAATGACTAGGTCATGGAGAATGTTGACCGACGCCTGTCTCGTGGGGTTTAGTGTTAATAAAATCATTTCGAGATTTGGTTATTGAGATTGTGGCCATTTACTGAGAATAAAAGCGGCAGGTGCCTTATGCAGTCGAACATATTTGCGAGGGATAGGCTAGAGTTCTCATCATCAGATGGTGATGATAGTTGCAGGAGCTCAAGTTCCAGCCGACCCTGGCGCTCAGATGGTTTGCGGCGGAGGATTCTCCGATGTGGGAGGTGGACCGCTAAAAGGAGAAACTGGAAAATTGTCAGCTTCCAAGTCGTTGAAGCAGATCGCCCCGAAAGGAGACATAACGACCGCTGCCCCTAACCTCCCTTGTCTTGGATCTTGGCCTTGACATTGTCGATGGTGTCAGGGGCCCGGCGACATGCTTGATTCGGTATTGTTAGATCGATGCGTTTTGAACCGCAATGGTTGCTCAAGTGATGGGTTGATTCGTCTTCGAAGTTAGAGATAGATATTGTAATGTTCGAACGCGGATTGCGTCTGTGTAACATTTTTTAAATCAAATAAAAAAGTTTATTTCATATAGTACTCTGAGTCTCTTGTTTAATAAATCAAATAAAAAAGTTTATTTCATATAGTACTCTGAGTCTCTTGTTTAATAGTTTGAGCAGGTCATTTCGTATGGTTTGATAGCTTGCTATTGGCCCTTGCCTTAGGCGGGGTACGAGTTTGACAATGGGTCGTACTCAGGCGGCTCGAGCACGCCTGCCAGGACTGTTAGTTGACATGAGCTCCGGATCCGGGGGCCTGTTCGGCCCTATGGTGACCTGTACCAACGAGCGCTTCGAATCTGGAGACTTTAATTTGGCCAATCGTGGTATCCACGGCGCTCGGCGCCCGACGGAGGCTTATTCGCCTATGGTGACTGCTGACTAGGCGCTTCGAATCTGGAGACTTTAATTTGGCCAATCGTGGTATCCACGAAGGGCGCTCCGAATTCGGAGGCTTATTCGGCCCTATGGTGACCTGCACCAACGGGCGCTCCGAATCCGGAGACTTCAATTTGGCCAATCGTGGTATCCACGAAGGCGCTCAGTCGGAGGCTTATTCACCTAGGGTGACTGCACCAGGCGCACCGAACCCGGAGACTTTAATTTGGCCAATCGTGGTATCCACGAAGGGCGCTCCGAATTCGGAGGCTTATTCGGCCCTATGGTGACCTGCACCAATGGGCGCTCCGAATCCGGAGACTTATTCAGCCCTAGGGTGACCTGCACCAACGGGCGCTCCGAATCCGGAGACTTTAATTTGGCCAATCGTGGTATCCACGAAGGGCGCTCAGTCGGAGGCTTATTCGCCTATGGTGACTGCTGTGCGCTCGAATCCGGAGACTTATTCGGCCCTAGGGTGACTGCACCAGCAGGCTCAGGTCGGAGACTTTAATTTGGCCAATCGTGGTATCCACGAAGGCGCTCAGTCGGAGGCTTATTGACCCTATGGTGACTGCACCAGGCGCTCGAATCCGGAGACTTTAATTTGTGTCGTGGTATCCACGAAGGCGCTCGAATCGGAGGCTTATTCGCCCTATGGTGACTGCAGACTAACCAGCTCGAATCCGGAGACTTTAATTTGGGCCAAGGGGCTTGGAAGAGTGACAAAGAAAATCGAATTCCATTAAAATGTGGTACCAGTACAAGCATCAGATCCCAGAAGTCGGGTCCGGGGATGGATATTGACAAAATCTACGTTCGCGCAGAGTGCGGCGAGCCTCGGATCTCCTCAATGCAGCGGTCGGGAAGCGCATAAGGCGATGGTAGGTGCTAGGGGCGGCCTTCATGGCGTGCGACGAGCGCCCATGATGGCGTTATCACGATGTGGAAGCTTCACAACAAAGAATCCCGTCTACCGTCTTTGAGCCGCCGAACCGGTAGCACGACTCTCTAGCGGGTACTCTGGATTCGTGTTGAAGCCGAGCGATGGTGAGATGATGGAGACAGTCCGACTCTTTGAGGCGAGCTCAACAAAAGTTACGTAATACAAGATCTCCGGTGCTTCTGGGTCTATAAGAATGCGTTCAACGCTATCTTGGCGTCTGCGTAATCGGACGACGGAGGATTGGCGTGGTGAGCCTTTGTTCGGAGGTCGAGTCATCGAACTTAATTGCCGAACTTGGCTATGCGCCGTTGACATATTATGTTGCCGGTATTGGGCGCGATGGATCGTATGATGCGGCGGACCGTGGATTACGTGGATTACACCAAGTGGAGGTGAGTCCTGCCTCAAGGCTAATGCTTTGGTTGGCCTGCCCTTGCCCACGTACTGATGCAGTCGACCATCTTGCACCAGCTCCTCCAGATGATCCTTTAGGGCATAACAGTTCTCAGTTTCGTGGCCGTGATCTTTGTGGTATTCGCATCGCTTGTCCCTCCTCCGTGTGTCGGGAGGGCCCACCATCTTTGACGGCCATTTGAAAAACGGAAGGTGTTGGACTTTGGTCATTATTGTCGCGATCGGCTCCGTCAACTCCGTATACTTCTTATCGGTTCGCCTTGAGCGTCTGCTGTCGACCTGTAGCTGTTCGTTCATGCGATGGGAGCACTGATCGCTTGATCGGCGAGAGTCCCGCCTTTTGTCTCGCTTGGTTCGTTGCCGGGGTTCAGGGCTTTGTGGCGGCACGGAGCTGATTGGTCGAGCAATTTCGGGGTGGGCCGTTTTGCTGGGTATTTGTCCTGCTTTTATCCTCAGGGCATCGTCTTCCACTTTACAATATTCTTCAACTTTCTTCATCAATGCCCAGACTGTTTTCGGGGGCCTCCGGGTCAGGGAACTGCGCAGAGCACTGTCAGGATGTAAGCCCATTTTGAAGGCGGTGATGGCCATGGAGTCGTTGCAAGCGTCGTCGACGAGGTTGAAGCACTCCCAGTATCGCGTCGAAATGCGCTCTGGCGTTTCTCCCCCGGATCTGCATGGCCCAGAGGGAGTCGGCCTGTTTCGGTTGTACCTCGTTGGTGATGAACCTGGCCCTGAAGGATTTCTGCAGTTGGCGGAAACTTTTAATTGAAGCTGGCTCCAACTTGTAATACCACCGGATGGTTAGTGGACCTAGGCTGCTAGGGAATATTCGGCACATGAGGGCTTCATTGTCTGCGTGCAGCGTCATGGCTTTGTTGTAATGCGGATATGATCTGTGGGATCGATTTGCCGTCGTAAAAGTAAACGACGGAGCTTTGAATTTCTTGGCGGGGGCGCCCTTGCGATCCGTCGAGCAAAGGATCGTGCTGGTCTTCCTCGTTTGAGCTGCTTCTCCTGCGCTTGTTCCTTGTTCGCGGATCCTTTTCGGAGGAGCTGGAGGCTTCGGGTCGTCCCTTTGCGTCGGACTCCGTGGATAATGAATTGGAGTTGTTATCGGTATCCTTTGGTCGGGCCCGAGGTCTTTGTCCGTCTACCCTTGGAAGTTGTTCTGGTTCCTGGCGCATGGCCTCTCTAGATTTTGCTACCTCCAAGGCCAAGTCTTGACGGAGTCGTTCGTTCTCAGCGATGATGTTTTCGAGCCTTTGTTCGTTCTGCTTTGCTTGTTCCATGATAGCCTGCATTGCTTCTTATGCTGAAGTTGTTGGCGAATCAAAGTTCAAGGCGCGTCGTGCCGCGATGGTTTCTTTTCCGAGCATGTTAGCGGGAGTGAGGTTGTCTTCCCGTGCGATCTCGTCAGTGGCTATCGGGGGATCTTCAGTCACGCCTTCCATGGATATATTTGAGTATTCCCACAGACGGCGCCAATTGTGGGGAAGTGGATTGGAAATACTCTTCGGATCCTGGAAGACGTCAATGATCCTCGCCTAGTCACCGAGAAGATATGAAGACTCGATTCGGGGTGCGGAATTAGCACTCCGACGTACAAATTAGTTCGCGAGAGAGCTTGCTTCCTAAGTTATTGGTAGTAATTCTTGGTCCTTTGTTTAGTCCGTTGTCACTATATTTATACTCGCCTCCTTTGATCCTCGGGATCAGGGCCTACTTTTTCAATCATTACCTTTTCTACTACTTGGCTATAGGGATGGACCATATTCGGCCCTCTATCCTATTCGGCCCCTTATCCTTGTGTGACAGAGGCCGGCTATCGTCAAGCCTTCGAAATGTACCTCCTCTATATTTGTCAATTATTCGGCTACCACAGCAAGGATTGATCGATCAGGATCGGGAGCAGCCCCGAAGAACATTCAACCATAATAACAATGCAGGCCCGAGTGGCTCTGCCAATACAAGGACTTCAGAGGTCGGTATGGTCACCACCACTCCCCCTCCCCAACCAAGGCCCGCAGCGGCCACACCCTTTTCTAATGCATCCGGAAGCAGCAACCAAGCCCCGAGATACCAATCCAGAGGCCAAAGAACCTTCACTCCATTATATATGCCTTTGTCTAAAGTTCTCGGGGTTCTAGTCAGAAAGGGGCATCTGAAACCCCTGGAACCGAGACCTCCACCAAATCCACTCCCCCCTTCCCACAACCCAGCCAAGTATTGCACATACCACCAGCAGCATGGCCATGACACAGACCAATGTTTCCGGCTGCGTCATGAGATTCAGGACCTCATTGACAAGAACATCATTCTACCTCCCGAGAGACCCAACGTCACAACCAACCCACTCCCCACACATAACCAAGATCCACCGCCCAAAAAGTAAACCTCATCCAAAGCGGGTCGTTTCCCACGATCCCAAGATCTATATTACTCCTCCCACCTACCCAAGCGGAGGTGATCCTTCTGGCCTTGACTTGTGCGTGTTGGACACCTTCACAACCTAAACAGAGCCGACGGTGGTGATCTTCGAAAATTGAACGGGACAGGCTTCCGAGGAGAGCAAAAGCTGTTGAGTCAGGATCGAACAATGCAGGAATCTAGGCTGGAAGAGCTTATGATCCAGTGAATATATCTTGTCAATGGGCCTAAAATTTGAGTGTGGGGTTGCCAGAGAAGATTGAACTGCATGATCCGGGGAGACTGAACAAGGCGGATGATCGACTACGATGGAGCAGACTTCGCCAACCTCCAATTCTTCAACGACCAAGAATCGTGGATGCAACTATCAAGCTGGTTTGAATCTGGGAGTCGGCGGAAGTTCTTGGGTGGTTAGATGATCGGCCGGACATCATGGAATTTCAATCGAGCAAAGGCCGTGGCGAAAAAAGTACCATTTGTGGCCGGAAGGCCCGAAAGTCAGATCCAATTGCCGGAGAGCGGCGGTACAAAGAATTCCGCTCGGGATCAAGACATTTTGAAAACCGAACAATTTACGCTGGAGGAACAAGAAAAGAAGTGGGATTCTGAGAGGATCCGAAAAGCAAAGAACCATGAAGAAGTTGAAAGTCTTTTGCAAGCACGAGGCGAGACATCTTTGTGAGCATGTGGAATGAAAATGCTGAGAGTGCAAACATGCCCGAACCAGACAGGTGCCTGTTAGATGCTAATGGGATGTGGTGGGAAGATGACGACTTGTATCTCGCTCACACAGATGAAGATTGAGCGAGTGGCCAACCAGACAGCACCTGGTACCTCGAAGAGGTAGACCATATGACTAGAAGTGGGCGGTATTTCAAGCCCCCACACCTTGATCAACCCGAAGCATCGGGGAAAGATAAAGAGGCGGAGAAACAGAGAGAGAAGCAAGTTGAAGAAGAGGCTGTACTGAAACAGCTAAAGAAAATACAAGCAGACATCTCCATCTGGGGCCTTATGGCTTCAAGGGTACAGAGGCAATTTGTCCTATCTGCTATGGACAAAGCCAAACTTTCCATCGATACTACACGAAGCAATGGTCGGCTTGGTCTTTCCGGAGGGTTCCCGGCATTGACCTTTCGGACAAGGCTGCTGAGGCGTGGATCATAACAGACCCTCTACATCTCTCAGAGAATGCGGGGACAAATGGATTCGGTGGTACTTGTCGATCTGGGTCCGCTATCAATGTCTGCCAGACGAGCAGGCGTATACAATCGGGTTGAAGCGCAGACTTCACACCGACCACTCAATGTCGAGCCTCGACAATACAAGTAGGGATGTCCTAGGGGGATAAAAATCAAACCAAGATTGGGCTGGACAACACGAGGTAGATTTTCATGTCTTGGAGGTCCTGCATCCTTTAACATGCTTTTGGGCGACCACAGGTTGCATCGGTAAAGGCGTCTCATCCACTCTACATCAAATGGTGAAATACCCCTATGGAAAGGAGTAGCCATTGTGTTTGGGAACTCATCAATCCATCCCCTCCGGAGATATCTCGCCGATCCTAGAGATTGAACACGGCATGGAGGGCGTGTTTATATCGGGTTCACTTTGGCGGAGGCAGGGTAGTCTGAGAATATTATGGTACGTGAATGAAGGTGTGTACGTCAGTGCTCAATCCGTCTACCTCATGAACAAGCTACAACATATTCCCGGGATGGGATTAGGAAGAAGCGGCAGGAAAGGAGTCGCAGCATTGGCCGAAGTGTCACACAACCCGCATACCTTTGGACTGGGTTATCTGCCCACCAAAGAGGACTGGGTGAGGAAAGGAAAGGAAATGGCCGCGAGCAGGCGAAGCAGTGGGAAGCCTTTGACTTAATCCACAGGCCCATCTGGGTACCTGAGCAGACGCTTTGTCCGGGGAGGACTTTCCATTTGCGGCTTCCAGAGCCATGGTTGAGCAGCGGAGAGGAAGCGCGTGCAGGTTTGAAATCTTCTTCGACCGCAACTATCAGGGATGATGTTGCCCGCAGGCGAGCCAGACCCAACAAGCGAGGTTTGGCGAGAATAAGGCAATGGGTTACGAAGGCCTGAGAACTTGAATGGGGGGTAGCACTGGCATGTCTCCTCTCTGATCCTCCGATCGACCAAGAGTGCTTGGGAGATAACTTCGTGGTGTCCATGATTGGGGATGAAACGGCTGCGAGCCGACCAGCAGCTATCTTGGATGCATCAATCGCACCCTCTCTCACTTGGCAGTACGAGGAGGGATTTTTGTCCAGCAGCACCGGGTCAGGTAGTGAGCCGGAATCTGATTCCACCGAGTCCTGTGAGTCGGAATCGGGTTCGGCTCGGCGAGTCGAATCTGGTACTCACAGGAATGTTAACCCGCATGCGAGTTACATCTAGGTCGTCTTTTTCCTTTTCATTTGAGTCTATTGTAACCGATGAATTGGACGATTTGGATGTGCCTAATGAGAATGAACCATCTGTGGTTTCTGAGTACTTTTCTGTGCCCCTAATTTATTGCATTAATTCTGACTTTCAAAATTTTGATCAACACGACGAGGACGAAGTTCCTCCGGTTTTACGACGTTTAATTGAGCAAGAGCAAGAGAGATTTGTTAAGCCATTAATGAATGAAATCATTTCCGTGAACATTGAGTGCGAGGAGGACCCATGGTGGTCGGATCGGGTCCACGTTGTCTTCGGAAGAACGCGGCGCTTAGTCGCTTTATTAAAAGATTTCAAAGATGTTTTCGCGTGGTCCTCACGAAGACATGCCAGAATCGATCTGAGATTGTACGACATCGGATCCCCTTGACCCGAGGCCCGACTGTCAGCGAAGCTCGAAGGATCGCCCGGGGCTCTTAAGATTAAGGAAGAGGTCACCAAGCAAATTGGCGGGTTTCTGCTAGTATCTGAATATCCGACTTGGTTGGCCAACATCGTTCGATCTTAGAAGAAAGATGGCAGGATCCGGGTGTGTGTAGACTTCAGGGATTTGAACAGAGCTAGTCCGAAGGACGACTTTCCCTTGCCGCACATCGATGAGTTGGTAGACTTCACAGCAGGGCATGCACTGCTCTCATTCATGGATGGCTTCTCCGGATACAACCAGATAGTGATGGCGCCAGAGGACAGGGAAAAGACTGCATTCACCACTCCGTGGGGAACATACTGCTACCGGGTAATGCCGTTTGGGTTGAAGAACGCTGGAGCTACTTATCAACGGGCCGCGAACACAATACTACATGATACGATCCACAAACAGGTTGAGGTGTATGTGGACGACATGATTGTCAAGTCCAAAGAAAGAGAGGGCCACTACACCGCCTTGCACAAGTTTTTTCAAAGGATCAGGGAATTCCGGTTGCGGCTAAACCCTCAGAAATGTACGTTTGGTGTCACAGCGGGGAAAATGCTGGGGTTTCTGATTACACAAAGGGGCATCGAGGTCGACCCTTCCAAGATCAAGGCCATCCTAGAAATGCCACCACCAAGGACTGAAAAGGAGGTGCGAGGCTTTCTGGGTAAAGTGCAATTCATAAGACGGTTTATTTCAAAACTAACCTTGACTTGTGAACCACTTTTTGGCCTCCTGAAGAAAGGAAAGAAGTTCCAATGGGACGGCCGATGCCAAGCTGCATTGAGCAGTTAAAGAATATCTCTGAGAACCCACCGTTTTACCACGGAACAAGGAAAAGATTGATTTTGTATCATCGGTGTTGAAACTACAATGGGCTGCATGCTTGCACAAGAATCAGAAGATAAGGTGGAGAAAGCCATCTATTATTTGAGCAAGAAAATGCTAGAGTATGAGACCCGGTATACGCCGCTAGAAAAGGCTTGCTTAGCTCTGGTACGGGCTACCAGGAAGCTGCGGCACTACCTGTTAGCTCACTCTGTAATGTTGGTTTCACGACTTGATCCCATCAAATATCTCTTCGAGAAACCAGCACTTACAGGTAGGCTAGCCCGTTGGTTGCTGTTGCTTTCCGAATTTGATCTCACTTACGTCACACGCAAGTCAGTGAAAGGAAGAGCAGTGGCAGAGTTCCTTGCCGACCACCCGATTGAGGGGGATGAAGCAGTTGAGTACCTATTCCCGGATGAATCAATCCTGCATATCGACAAAGAAGCCTGGACGATGTACTTTGACGGAGCATCAAATCAACATGGGTATGGGATAGGAGTGTTGCTGATAGCACCCGATGATTCCCGTATCCCTCTAGCCTTCAAACTCCGGTTCAAAGTCTCAAACAATGAAGCAGAATACGAAGTGTGCATTGCTGGTTTAGAAGCAGCCCTGGAACTAGGGGCAAGACGATTGGATGTCATTGGGGATTCGAACCTTGTTGTGTCTCAAGCTAAAGGAGACTGGAAAGTGAAAGAGGAAAAGATGATGATGTATCACCAAACCTTGGATCTGCTAATTCCTCGGTTTGAAAAGTTAAGTTTTACTCATCTACTAAGAGAGAACAACAAGTTCGCAGACGCTTTAGCAACTCTATCATCTATGATAGACATCCCGTGTGGAGTCCGAATGCGTCCAGTCATTATTGACCAGAAATTTGCACCTGCCTATGAGTCGATTGCAGCCATAGATGAAGTTCAGGACGAACACCCTTGGTATTACGACATCTGGAACTTCTTGGAGACAGAAACATATCCGCCAGGGGTAAATGCCAAAGACAAGAGGGCAATCAGAAGAATGGCAGTTCAGTTCATCATCTGCGGAGGTAAACTGTATAAACGGGGTCATCTGGGAATGCATAAACTGTGCGTTGATGCTGAAGAGTCAAAACGTCTGATGGGAGCCATCCACGGGGGTGAATGTGGTGCACACATGAATGGGGTAATGTTGGCACGGAAGATCCTTAGACAGGGTTATTATTGGTCCACCATGGAGGAGGATTGTATTAGTTTCGTCCGGCGATGCCATAAGTGTCAAATTCATGCAAATCGCATGAACATCCCGCCGTCAAAGCTGTACAACATGACTTCCCCATGGCCGTTTTCTGTCTGGGGAATTGATGTAATCGGAGCTGTTACGCCAAAGGGGTCGAACGGGCATGAGTTCATCCTGGTAGCGATAGATTATTTCACAAAGTGGGTTGAGGCCCAATCTTACGCGGTGTTGAAGGCTTCGCATGTGGCAAAATTTATCAGAAACAACATTATCTGTCGCTACGGGGTCCCAAATGAAATCGTTTCAGACAATGGTTCCCACTTCAAAAAGGAGGTGATTGATTTGTTGGAGAAATACAATGTGGCTTTTCATAAGTCGTCTACTTACCGGCCGCAAACCAACGGAGCAGTTGAGGCCGCCAACAAGAATATCAAGCGCATCTGCGAAGATGGTGAAACCTATCGGGATTGGCGGATAAGCCGCCATTTGCTCTGTGGGCTCTGAGGACTTCAATCAGAACTTCTACTGGGGCGACTCCGTACTCGTTGGTCTATGGGATGGAGTCCGTCCTGCCTATTGAGATTGAGGTCCCGTCATTACGAGTATTAGCCAAGTGCCAGATAGCCGAAGCGGATTGGCAACAAAACAGATTTGAGGAAATCATGCTTTTCGATGAAAGAAGGCTGAAAGCACTATACCACATCCAAGGCTATCAACGTAGAATCGCCCGGGCTTTTAACAAGAAGGTTAAGTCCAGGAATTTGAAAGAAGGAGATTTGGTACTCAAAGACAACCGAGCTCCCATCCACGACCCAAGGGGCAAGTTCAGACCCAATTGGACTGGTCCTTACATTATCAAGTCAATCTGGTCCGGTGGAGCTGGGGTTTTGATGGATTTAGATGGCTTAGAGTTTTCTCAATCGATCAACATGGACAAGTTGAAGAAATATTACCCTTGAGGGGCTCGCTAGGCCGAAAACCCGAAAGGGCGACCTAGGCAAGATTCAGAGCATAGAAAATTTGAAATTATAAAAACTGAGCTCGCAAGGTTGAAAACGCATAAAGGCGGCCTTGGCAAAAGTTAGGCGCCAAAAGGAGAGTAAAAATACGAGCGAACCCGAGCTTTGAACTACATAAGGCTTGATTCCCATCTTTGGGATACGTGGCGACTTCATCCCGAAGTTCGTACAATCTTTTCCCGATCGACTTTGTCCATTTTGATCATCTTAGTCATCTCTATTCATCGGCATTTATCGTGGTCTCGATGCAGTGCTATCGGACTAGGGGCAACTTTCGTTGCAATGAAGTCTTCTTGGTACTTTCGGACTAGGGGCAACTTTCCGTTGCCATACATTCTTGAGCACTTTTTGAGACTAGGGGCAACTTTCGATTCTTTGGAATCCGGGTTGTGCATCTCGTTGATAGATCTCGGCGTGTCGATTGATCCATATCGAAAATAGTTTTGCAAAGTTTTAATAAAAGTTGACTTTGTTCAAATTAATCTTTTCACAACTAAGACCATTTTTGAACCAAAAGTGGAGAATTTTCAGTACCACAACCTTCAACTTCATTGATTTCAAAACAGAGTTCTTTTGCTCTTGCATACAATTGAAGTTGCTTTTTTTTATTACATTCATAAAGAAAACTTGAAAGTACTATAAAGCAATGAATCTGGGGCATAGTCAAGTCAGGTGTCCATGCACCCCCTGCCAGAGCTAGTTGAAGCCTCTGATGCCAACCTAGGCCCAATCTGTGCTTCTTCGTTGAGCCAATCCCAGCACTCGTCAGATAAAGTGCAATTGAAAACAGGGGCGGGGGATAGGAGCTCTCTAGTCCTCCAGGCCGTAGTATGTCGAGCAAGGTGTGCACCTCGAACCAGGAAAGTGACCGGGTATTCCATCCCCTCCGGAGGGCAAATCTGATCATGACCAAATTGGCGCAGGATACGGAATGGGAAATAGAATACACAATGGGTTAGGCCAATCAACCGGATCCCAGTATCCTGAAACATGCTATAGCTCATCGCCGGAAGGTTAAGCCAAGGACAGCGCCAAGCAATACGTTCAGCTGACAAGTTGCACATCCATTCAAACCACCATCCCTCATCAAGGGCGTCAACCAGGCGTTGTCGAAAGAAGTAGCCACGGGCTGAGTAAGCAGGGCAAGAGTCCACAACTTGCAATTTATCCATCAACCATATCTGGGGAGGGATGAAAAATGAGAGATTAAAGAATAGAGATGTCGATGAGAGAGAGAAAAGTAAGAAGGGTTTTGTGAGAAAAAAATCGAGCCCAAGGGCCGAGTGATGTGAGCAAATACATATGCGAGCTTGGATGGGAAACATTACCTGCAGCAGTAGTGGACTCCCTGCAAACCTGGTTGTCTCTTGGCGGTAGAAGGCATCCAAACCTAGCAGTGTTTCGGCCAGAGTCATGGTAATGCAACTCTTTCCCTCTTTCAAGCCTTGTGTAACTTCGATCAGACGGATGCTAGCCCCTCCGGAGCCCGAGACGAACAGAAAAAGAGATAGCATGCACAAGCAGAGGGCATGTTGTCAGAAACCTTGCCAATGATGGTCGCTGCGGTCACCAGCATCAGAGAATCGGTAAATCAGGCTCGGGACATCCAACATGCCATCATCAATCAGAGATCGAGCATCATGCGCGTTGAGACCGCACATCCGCCTTAAAGCTTGGGCATGGCCAAAACGAGACTGAGGCAAGATCTCTTCTGAGCGTTCAGACTCCATCAAAGCTTGAAAATCTTCAAAAGTAGGACATACCTCTTGCCCTCCGAAGCTGAAGACATGCGTCACCGGGTTCCAAAACCTTGCCGCGGCATGGAGGAAAGAAAGGTGCAGTGGAGTCCGCCTCAACGTAAACAGTGCATTCAAGCCAAAACCCCGGAAGTTCAACTTCTCCGAGCCATCTAAAGAAGAGATCCAAGATGTGAGATTTTCTGCGAGAAATGCCTCCATTTTTGTGAGGAAAGGTGATGAAATGAATAAGGTCCAAGGGTGAGGCTTTTATAGAGGGGCAAAACACTATTTAAAGGACACGTGTCAAATTTCTGGAGGTTACGGGGGAGGTGGCCGGCCGGCCATCTATTCTAGTAGGCCGGCCACCCTCTAGTCTCCAAATGCAAAATGTTTTAGGCCGCGCGTTGGTCCTGTTTTGCCCGCCGGAAGGAAGTTTGAGGCACTTTCTTGCATCGGGAATGTCGAAGGCCTCAATTTCTCTCAGTTACGGGTGCATTCCATCATCCGGATTGTCCGTCCGAAGTATGTTCTGTTGTATTCTTGCTTATCGAGTTGTTGTTTTGTTTATCGAGTTGTAAGTTTTGTCATTTATCGCATTTTGTGTTTTGAATTGTTACTTTTTGGTTACACAATTTTATTAAGTCTTGTCTATTGAGTCGTTAACATTGTTGTATTTTGCTTATCGAGTTGTAAACTTGCTAAGATTTTGTTATTTCTTAGTGAGTCGAGTTGTTTTGATTTGTTGCGTCGGTTCATTACCTGACCCGGTAAATACACAAGGCACATTTCCATTCAATTCCTTTTTTGTGCAAAATGATGCGATGCGATGCTAAGAATTTCAAATACAAACATCTTTTCAAAAAGCTGTTTCATTCCATCATGTTTTACAACAAAATAAAGGTACAAGTTTTACAGGAAATAAAACTGCCTAATAATATGCAAGGTGCTACAAACTACTAGCCAAAAAGTAAAATAAAGCCGGAAATAACATCAACATCCTCGGGAGCGGGAATGAGGAGGCCCTCTCATCCTCTTCTGCGGGATAACCTCTGCACCATCATCACCATCCGAATCAGAGCTGTCATCCTCCGGATCTCCCTCAGCCTCACCTCCGCTTCCGGAACCAAGACCGGAGCCTCCCTCCCCAGGAGATGTCTCTGACTCACGGTCTGCGACCTCCTCCTCCTCATCCGCGATAATGGGTGCCCTGCGTCTGCGAGACGACCCCGCTCCTCGAGCTCCTCGGTAAGGCCTGGATGGCCCAGCTCTTCGAGGCCCAGTACCTCGAGCAGGTCTAGCACCTCGACCTCTCTGAGAAGGCCCTGGTGGCCTGCCTCGCGTCGGAGCATATACGGGAGGCATCTGAAAATGAAAAGTGCAATACATCAGTTCAAACATAAAAAGCAGGTGCAAGTACAGTATGTGAGTGGGGTGTGTGCCAGATGTGTTCTACACAGCCTATCAGTGCAATAGAATGTTTAAAACCAGCATGTCATCACAAATATGATAAATGCAAGAGAGATGAAGGGTACCTGGAAGCCCATGACGGACATCTGCGCCTCTCTACGCAGGACCATCCCCTCAAGTGAGGCCACCATCCCGAGCATCTGATCTATGTACTCCCGAGGTGGCTGCAGATACAAGCTCAAGTCATCAATAAATAAGCAACTGCCAAAATGTCTGTGTGATAAATGAAAAATGGTGGAACATACCGGTGGTGAGTCAGGATCACTGACATATCTGTGACCAGGCATCGGAGGCTCTATAGGGATCGGAATCGGAGAAGTAGTCCCATACTACCAACTCATCAACTCGGTCGGCATATCTGGCCACCCAGGATGATCGAGAGTCGGAGGGATCGGAGGAATCGAACTACCTCTACCCCTAGACGCACCAAATTGCTAGAAGAAGGATGTCTGCGACGCCTGGCGACTTCGAAGATGGTGCGCCGGTGGGCCTCGATGGGAGCCCGCACTCCCGTCAAGGGGGGCATCAGATATATACGGCGATAGGTGGCCTAGTCCCCCTCAATCAGATGTAGCAAAGCATCGGTGCCCTGCATATCCCTAATGACCTCCTCAGTAGATAGCCTATCGGCCGATCCGCATAGTGGTGGAGGCACAATGAGGGTCTGAGAATCATACCCCACACTGGCGAGAAGCGTTCCCCCAGGAACCACGCCATACCAACTGGTCCCTCGAGCAGATACCTATACTGGGAATTGCTCGACCCTCCGGGGTACTGATTTTGCAGATCATCGCCAAGATCGCCGAGTACGCCAAATGTCTGCAGATAACCGGTGTACAAATCAATCGAAATCAAGAATATGCAAAGCGGATCAAAGATGAAAATGAAAGGCGAGAGTTACGAAATACCTCGTAAATGCCGCGAGATCAAAATCTGATCATGAGAAAAGAGAGTCTCTCGAGGCCTCGATAGGTGCTCGCCCTCAAACATCAATGAAAACGGAGTCATAAGAGGTCCTACTACCTCCATCTCCGGAGCTAATGTGGGAAAATACACATACACCCATAACTGAGAAAAGCAGTGCGGAATGTGAATACAAGGTGCTAAAGGCAGAATATAGAATGCAAAGTGCGCCGTGTGTGCAGTGAACAAGTAATGAGGAGCAAAAATGTAAATCAAGAGGACAGAATGTACCTCCCAAGCTCTCCAGTAACCGCCGAGTAAGTCCCCCCGCGTGCGAGAGACTGCGCTCATGTAACAATAAAGGGTAGCTAGGGCAGCGCCGCCCCAATCATACTGACTGACCTGTGATAGGTCCACTAGGGCACTCAAGAGATACAGCCCCACAGTGTTCCCCCTATCAACAAACAAAGTAGTGCCGAAGAGGAACATGAGGAAACCTCGGGTGTACTGCTCGACCTCCTCGGGAGACTCAGGCTCCATCTCTGGCCTCCGGAAATGGGAAGAGAACCAAGTATACCGAACCCTCCCGGAAGCTCAGTCTATAGGAGGGCGAGCCCTCAATAGATGAATCCAAGCAGCCTCCCACTCGCCCATATCCTCGTCGTAGGGATTGGGTCCACCGCCTACGTCTGGGCCGGTGAGTACAGCAAAGTCTAATGGGGTCATGGTCATATCCCCGGTGGCAGAAAAATGGAAAGAATTGGTGGTGTCCCACCATCTCTCCGCCAAAGCAGCAAACAATGTCCTGCTGATATGACAATGTGATAACCCCCTGCAGAATGCTCCGAATCCTGCTGAGTCAACCAAATCCCGGACAGCTTCCGAAAGCTCAGCATACCACTCCCTCGCGGCGGTGGAGCCATACCCTCGCACGGCGCGAGAACTAACCTGCATTCAGAACGAATAC
Organism: Camellia lanceoleosa; assembly: GCA_025200525.1. NCBI lineage: Eukaryota > Viridiplantae > Streptophyta > Magnoliopsida > Ericales > Theaceae > Camellia > Camellia lanceoleosa. The sequence continues at coordinate 104,223,189 of CM045767.1, read as the reverse complement.
ATGTGTTCAGTACGCAAGAAAATACAAGCTGTGTGCAAATGAAATGAATGAGCTATGTACAAGTCAGTGGGCTGTGTGTTCACTTCAAATCTGGGCTGTGTGGTCAGTAAATCAGAGTTTTGGGCTGCGTGTTCAATGCTTAATCTGTGGGCTGTGTGTTCACTTCAAATCTGGGCTGCGTGTTCAGTAAATCCGTGTTTTGGGCTGCGTGTTCAATTCCTAATCAGTGGGCTGTGTGTTCACTTCAAATCTGGGCTGTGTGTTCAGAAAATCAGAGTTAGGGCTGCGTGTTCTACTCTTAATCAGTGGGCTGTGTGTTCACTTCAAATCTGGGCTGCGTGTTCAGTAAATCAGAGTTTTGGGCTGTGTGTTCACTTCAAATTTGGGCTGCGTGTTCAGTAAATCCGTGTTTTGGGCTGCGTGTTCAATTCCTAATCGATTGAAATGTGTATTGAAAATCGAGTTAGAAATTGCGTGTTCTACTCTTAATCGATGGGTGTGTTCACTTCAAATCTGGGTGCGTGTTCAAGAATTAGAGTTTTGGGTCATGGTTCAATTCTTAATCAGTGGGCTATGTGTTCACTTCAAATCTGGGCTGTGTGTTCAGTAAATCAGAGTTAGGGCTGCGTGTTCTACTCTTAATCAGTGGGCTGTGTGTTCGTTTCAAATCTGGCCGTGTGTTGGAAAAATCGAGTTAGGAATGTGTTCTACTCTCAATCGATTAAATTTGTGTGTTCACCATCAAATCTGGGCTGTGCGTTCAGAAAATCAGAGTTTGGGACCGTGTGCTCTACTCCTAGTCAGTGTGTGTTGTGTGCTCACCTTCAATTTCGGGCTGTGTGTTCGACAAATCAGTGTTTGAGCCGTGTGTTCAATTTCTAACTAATGTGTGCCGTGTGTTCACGATCAATCAATGAGCCTAGTGTTCAAGAAATTCAAGTGTTTAAGTTACATGTTCAAGTTGCAAGCAAAGTTCTATGTCATAAGTTAAAACTGTGTGTCTAAGCATGGCAAAGCTACAAAATGCAAAAATACAGCAAATGAAATAAAATACCTCTCGTGCCTCGTGAGAGAGGTGCTGCTCCGGCTCTCGCAAAAGAAGATCCCTGGGTACCTGATCATTGAACTCGGTGAAATGATGAAGCTAAGCTATGCCATGAAGCCTATGTCTCTCGGGGATAAAAGGTCGGACCCTCGGGGGCAATGCCATAATGTCAAAATCATCTCCGGCACCCGGAAAACCTCCACCGTAAGGAAAATGACCCGCTATTTCGAGAAATCTGCAAAAAGAGCAAAAGGAGCAAAAATGAGCCAAAATTGGAAAAAGTCAACAAAAGTCAACTCTCAGGAATTGGAAAAAGTCAACAAAAGTCAACTCCCGGGAAAATCTTCCAAATATTGAGACAGAATTACCTCAAGTGGTGAAAATGAGAAGAGAAGCCCCGAAATCAAAATTTAGTCGGCTCAAAGTGCTTAAATCTGAAGGATTTCGCGGAAACAACTTGTGTGGAAGGCCTAGGGCGTATAAAATCAGAATCTGAAGGAGAAAATGGTTTGGGGAGCAAGAGGAGAATTTCACACTTGGGGAGTGATTTCGGAGGCATTGGATGAGCCTATATATAGAAATAACCAAATGACCAAAATGCCCTCCTTTTGGGCGGTGGCCGGCCACCTTTTCTGGCCGCCATTTACTTTTTCCCCTGGCGGGATCTCCTAGAAATGAGCTGGCGGTGGTGGTCCCCACCCCTCCCTACCTCTCGCAAATTTTGAGGAAAATCGGAGTTCGGGACGAAAAGATCAAGAAAAGTGCACTTTCTGGCACCGAATTGCTCCATCGGAACTTCAACTGCAGTTTCTGACATGTGTCTCATCATCATTCATCAAAATCAGAGTGTATCCTTTTTAAACACATTATAATCTCTCCAGGAGGTGAATCAGAGACTGCGATCAAGTTGCCTTCGCCGAAATGCGCGTCTCCCAGCTCGTTGTTGCGCAACAAACGGGCGCCCTGATTTGTGCTCGTTTTGCATTATTATGCACCTAACTCGCATTCTCATGAACATTTTGCATTGTCATGCATTATTTCTTGATGTACCACACCTCTATACTTGAGTGTGCGTTGTTACGCATTATCTTTTCTTACATTGCGATGCATTCACTCGCCGACACTGTGTGTGTCAAACTTTTCGAATCATAGGAATCGCATTGAATATATGTTGTTAGCATATTGTTCTTGTTGAATTTCTCTCTTTTGCAGGCACGATATTGTATGTACGGTTCATTTGAGGCTGGTGCGACCAGACGAATCGCACAGGTATTGTATCTTCTCCGTGTGAGACTCGACGAGAATTGAATGATTCTCCGCATTCCTAACTGCATGAAATGTAGTTGTTGCTTTGCATTCCTGCTTAAAACTGTTGCATCTATTTGTCAATACCTGCTTCATTACAACTTGCTGCACTTGCATGATCACTTGGCTCCGTGCCTACCACTTTGCATTTTGCCCCTTGCCTGCGGGCACGCCTGCGGGTACACATTTCTGTTCATCTTGTATGATTATTTAAGTCTTCGGCCTTGTCAAAAATGGGTCGTCTCTAGGCTTTGACATTCACTCCCGTCACTTCTTGACTTCCGAGTTCTGTCAAAGAGGGCAATCAGAGACACCCCATTTTGACCGACCTTAAGACTCGACGTCACCGATTGGCGCTTAGTGATGTTGCATCTTGTGCTCGTTCGAAGTCTCGAGTCATGGCCGTGCGCCCTGCCTCCGGACTTCCGAACTCTCTTCTGTGCCTTGCCTCGGTTTGCGAACCAGACTCGGTTTTCTCTGTTTTCTTTCCTGAGGGAAGGGAGTGGTCCTGTAGGCTATCTCTCGGTGGCCGTGGGCTATATTTCGTGGCCGTAGGCCATTTTGCCCATTTCGGAGCCCGGTTCCCGATTTTCGGAGCCGTCAGGCCGTGTGCCTCGGCTTGGGACCGCCCAAGCATCTCCGATTTCTCCGATTTTTGGCAAGTACCTCTGTTTTATCATAACGAGGGACACTGGGGCCTCTGGTACCCACTTCGTGGCCGAACACCACTTTCGGTGCCTACAGCCCATTTTCGGGACCCCGAACCGCGCGGTTTTGGTCCTCGAGCTTTCGTTTTGCATTAGTTTTTGTTCAATTTTGGCAGGTACCTCTGTTTTAGCACCAGGAAGATCACTGGAGGGTGGGAGGCCAGCAATTGTTTCAGAAAACCAGTTTAAACTCCTCCGGCCGTTTTTCTCACTTAGGGCTAATGTTGAACACCCTAGGGGTATTTTCTTGAGCGAGACTACATATTTGTAATGAGGGACATGGGAGGACCCTAAAAGTGGTGGTCGGCCAAGAATTGTGATTTTCATTTTGAGCCTCTCTTTCAAATGCAATGTTGTGTCTCTGTTTGAGTTACCAAATTCCAACCATGGGGCCTTGTTCTACATACAGGAGGACACCAAAAATGGTGGCCGGCCAAGAATTGTTCACTTCATTTTTGGCCATGGCCGTAGGCCATGGGGAGTGGCTGGCCGACGATTGGGGTGTGGCCGGCCATCTTTAAAAAACACCTAGCCGACTTTTACCTTTTGAGCACTTTACTGTGTCATTTGTTTCTTCAAAATATCCTATCCTCCAGGCATATTTTGGGAGGAAAGCTTAGGTGCATTTCCTCCTTTTACACCCCTTTCTTGCCCATTTAAGGGGCTGACCTCCTTCTTTGCTAGGGTTAGAAAAATTCTCCTCAAGAACACTTAGCCATTTGCTTCCATTTTCATCTCCAAAACCTTGAAAAACCTTCAAGTCTCTAGCCCACTTCTTCATCAACCCTAAGCCTCACCATCATCACTTCCATTCCAGCAGAAAAGGGAGTTTTCCAAAGGCTAAGAAGCAGCAAATTCAAGCCAAGAAGCATCCAAAGACTTGTCTTCAAGGGTAAGTCTCTATTTCCCTTTTTCTAACATATTTTTGCTTCATTTCTTTACCCTATTTTCTTGTGGTTTTGGGCTCTGACCCCTACTGGTTTTAGGCCTATTTTGAGCTCTTCAACATTGAAGAAGGGCTCAACCTTGTTTGGCACTTCTATGATGCTCTTTCTTCAAAATCATCTTTTATGCCAATATTTTGCATGCTTTGTTTAGCTTATGAATGATCCATTTCCGAGCATGCAATAAACTGTGAGTGGGCCTATTTTGAGCCCCTCTTCAACATTGAAGAAGGGCTCAACCATGTTTGGTGGTTCTATCATGCACTTGTTTTGTAATTCTTCCAATTTACCGTAAAATTGCATGGTTTCTTTAGCCTATTTGAAGTCTGATTTTGAGCATTCCATTAACTTAGATTGAGCTTATTTTAGGTGCCTCTACAACATTGTAGAAGGGATAAATCTTGTTTGGGGCCTCCATGCATGGCCTCTCTTTATACCTCTCTTTGGCCCAATTTTGCATGCCTCTTTAAGCTTATTTGGCTTCTGATTTCGGCCTTCATCAGGCCTGAAAAGAGCCTTATTCTGGCCTTCTTGTCATGTTTTTTTGAGGGTCTTAGGTGGTTTGGTGATGTCTTTTGGTACTTCATGTTATACCGTCTTTGGTTCCTTATTTTTGCATGCCTTGCTAGCTCATCATGCTTCTGTTTTTGAGCCTTCATCAGGCTTGGAAAGAGTCTTAAAATAACTCATTCTTAATTTTTTATTAAGGGTATTTTCTGGTTTGATGAATGCTTGGTATACCTCCTTTTATAGCCCTCTTTTGGCTCATATTTTGCATGCTATGTTGAGCATATCTACATACTGAATTCGGGGGTGTCATCTCTTGTAAATGTGCATATTTTTGGCCCCTCTTTAATGTTGTAGAACTGTGTTTTTCAGTTTGAGCATTGTATATACCACTTGTTTCATTATTCCCCTCTTTTCCCCCATTTTTGCATGCTATTTTAGACCTACTTGTGCTTGCTGTTTGGCCATGATTTGTACTGGAAAAATGCTAGTTTGGGTACTGCCTAGCATCTGTATTTACACTTCATATCCATATTGTGCATGTTAGGCATAGCTGCAAGTCATTTCGAGTGCTTAGCATAGCATTTCGGGCATCGGGTGTAATTTTGCTATAATTCGGGGGCTGTTTTTGCATCATTTTAGCTGCTGAAATTTGCATTTTCCATATGCCATATGCCACGTCTCATTTGCATGCCATTTTTGTGCCTTAGGGCCATGCCTCGGTTTGCGTACCCGTGTGCACGCATTTCGAGGCACTTCATTTTCATCCATAGGCCTCTTGTGTGAGTGTGGCTGAGCCCCTCTCATGTTAGTGTAAGCCCAATTTGCATTTTTCATGTCATTGCATTCCGTATGCCATTGCCTCGGTTTGCGTGCCCGTGTGCACGCATTTCGAGACATTTCATTTTCATCCATCGGCCTCTTACGTGAGTGCGGCTGAGGCTCTCTCATGTTAGTATAAGTCCAATTTGGATCCTGTATGCCATTTTAGTCTCATTGCATTCCATATGCTATTGCCTCGGTTTGCATGCCCGTGTACACGTATTTCGAGGCATCTCATTTTCATCTCCCGGCTTCTTATGTGAGTGTGGCTGAGGCTCTCTCACATTAGTATAAGTCCAATCTGTATTTGGAGTGCCATTTCATACTTTTATGCCATTGCCTCGATTTGCGTGCCCGTGGGCACGCATTTCGAGGCATTTCGTTTTCATCCGATGGCCTCCTGTGTGAGTGTGGCTGAGGCCTTGTCATGTTGGTGTAAGCCCATATTGCATCGCATATCTCATTTTAGTCCTGTTACATTCCGTATGCCATTTTCTCGATTTGCGTGCCCGCGTGCACGCATTTCGAGGCATCTCATTTTCAGAGCATTGTGCATGCTAGGATTGTATTTTAGTTACATTCATGCATATTGCATCGTGTTCGGGATAGGAGTTAGCGAAACGCAGAAACGAACACGTTTCGTACTCAGTGACTGAGCGGGTCTCAATTCCCAAGTCACCGACACTCCGGATTATCCATGATGGAGTTAGGTTTTGCTGTAGCATTCATATGCATTCATCCTATATTGAGTTGTGCAATTCGGCTCCTCGGCCATCATGCATCGATATGCGTGATTGGTGGCACGAGGATCGAGGCATGCATATATTTGTGAAATACATTGCTATGCCCCTCTCCTGCTCTCTGTTGCAGCAAAATGAAGAATCAGTAACTTTCCGGAGTCTGGCACGCATTTCGAGAAACATCGCAAACAGAGGCTAATTGGGGCATCCCAGTGGATTTCCGCACCAAAGCAGCCCAGCATACATCACCCACCAATAGCAAGGCAGTCCCAGGCTTGCATGCCAGTTTTACTTTTTTGTAATTAATTTTTTTAATTAATTAGAAATCTGTATTATTCTTTTATTTCGGACTGTATATTTCGGACAGTATTATTCTTTTATTTCGGACTGTATTATTATTTATTCGGACCTTCTGCGCGAGGGCATAATTGTAATAAGTGTGGGTAAGTGTGATGTATGTCTTCCAACCCCCATTTCTTTCTCCCTTTTTATTTACCCGCTTATGATGGTTAGATATAGGGCATGTTTCAATTAGCATACAGTATGATAGCATGTTTGCATCATTCATCTGTTTTGCACGCACCGGGCTCGGCGCATCATACAAACTGCATTTGTATTTCAATTCCAAATTGAATACATGTTAGTTGTAGCATTCCATGTGCCATGTTTAGAATAGCCGAGCCTGCTATAGTTTGCATCTTTGCATGTGTTGCATTAGGCATTTCTGTATACTTAGGATCATGCATGATTTCTAATCAAGTTTCTGTTTTGGCTTGGAGTACTCGGTGAGTTTTATGCTTTAGCATCCTTGCATGCGTGTGAGTGCTGCCATGAATAGCATGCTTACCATCAGGCTAACTGCTTATGTGATATAACTGCCTGAATGCCTGTGGGTGAAGGTTGGGTTATTTGGAGTGGAACAAATCATTGACTGTCTGTTTTAAGCCCACTAGATAGTGGCAAAATCATGTTTTCTAAGCCCACCTGAGGGTGGCAAATCCACGTCTTAGCCTACTTGCGGGTAGCACCATCAAACCATTTTCAAACAAACAAACATGAAATGTTTTGTTCCAATTCGAGCGATTCATCTATACTTGTATCTTTGTCGCATCACATAGTAACCTAGGCTAATAACCTAATAAGAGCTCACAATGTTTTCAAAATAAGATATCATGGTTAGTAGAGGCGGTCTTTGGCCAAGCGAAGTGCTCACGGCGACCTTCCCCAATCGTACCCAAGTTCCCGATCCGAGGCAACTTTGGTGATGACGGACACGTGGCCTTTTGGCACCGAGTCAGGGTTTCCTAAATTTCCCATTTTAAAATATTTAGGTGGCGACTCTATATCTGGCAAAGCAGTCCATGTTTGGCACTTCTTTCAAAAAAATCTGTTTTCTCAAAACGATTTGCCGAATTTGGACTCTTTGGTTCAAGATTAAGAACCGTGACATTTGAGTCCATCGAACTGTAGTGACCCAATATCGAACCAGAACGGGGGGGACTCGCACTCCCTTTCCCCCGGGATGCGTTCGGGGACGTCTACAGCCTCGTATAGATGATATATTTGATCAGTTGAAAGGGTCTATTTATTTCTCTAAGATAGACTTGAGGTCGGGTTATCATTAGTTAAGGGTGAGAGAAGAGGATATCCCGAAGATGGCGTTCCGTACGCGGTATGGCCATTACGAGTTCCTAGTGATGCCTTTTGGATTGACTAATGCACCGGCTGTATTTATGGATTTGATGAACCGGATCTTCCAGGAGTTTCTAGACCGTTTTGTGGTCGTCTTCATGGACGATATTTTGATTTATTCACCCTCCGAGAAGGAACACGAGAAACACTTGCGAGTGGTGCTTGAGTTACTTAGAGCCCACAAGCTGTATGTTATGTTTGGGAAGTGTGAGTTCTGGCTGAAAGAGGTTAAGTTCTTAGGCCATGTGGTATTCGGAGAATGGGTGACTGTGGATTCATCCAAGATAGAGGCAGTGCAAGATTGGGCACAACCTAAGAACACTTTCGAGATCCGTAGTTTCTTGGGGTTGGCTGGGTATTACCGTCAGTTTGTGAAGGATTTCTCTAGACTAGCTTCACCTTTAACTAGGCTGGCGAAGAAGGGAGGTAAATTTGTATGGGATGAGACTTATGAGAAGTCGTTCCAGGAACTTAAGGTCAGACTCACCACTGCTCCAGTTTTGATTATTCCGGAGAGGGGATTGGGTTATTCAATATATTGTGATGCCTCACGGGAATGTTTGGGTTGTGTTTTGATATAAGAGGGAAAGGTAGTAGCCTATGGCTCGCGGCAGTTGAAAACACACGGGCGGAACTATCCCACCCATGACCTAGAGTTAGCCGTGGTGATTTTTGCCTTGAAAATTTGGAGGAATTATCCGTCTAGTGAGACATTTGAAGTGTTTTCTGATTGCAAGAGACTGAAGTGTCTGTTTATACAAAAAGACTTGAATTTGAGGCAGCGGAAGTGGATGAAGTTCATGGAGGATTATGATTTCGAGTTCTATTACCATCTGGGGAAGGCTAACGTTGTGGCCGATGCTTTCAGCAGGAAATCAATTAGCAGTGTAGCTTATATCGCCATTCGAGAATGGGAAATGTTGAGTACTCTTGGTGATTTTAATTTGCATCTTGGTGAGTTCGTTGAAGCTGCAGCCTTATTTTCAGTAGCTACACAACCTACACTTATGAACTGAGTGTTAGAAGCGCAGAAGGGTGACCTTGAGGTAGAAACCATCAGGGAGAAGATCTCTAGTGGGAAAGTGCAAAGAGGCTTGATTGTGTATCCCGACCAAAGTGTGAGGTACCATGACCGTTTGTTTGTACCGGAGTCTTACCGAGAGGAGATACTCCAAGAGTTTCACCATTCACGCCTTAGGGTGGATCGGGGAGGCACAAAGATGTATCACGATCTTAGTCGGTAGTTTTGGTGGAGGGGTATAAAAAGGATGTAGCTATGTTTGTATCGAAGTGTTTTACTTGTCAGCAAGTGAAGGCCGAGCATCAAAGGCCAGCGAGTTTGTTTTAACCTTTGCCTATAGCTGAGTGGAAGTGGGAGCATGTCATGATGGATTTTGTTGTGGGCCTTCCGAGGACTCAATGGGGTAGTGATGCTATTTGAGTGGTAGCTGACCAGTTGACCAAGTCGGCACACTTTATAGCTATAAGTGTAAACGACTCGGTGGATTACCTTGCCGACCTTTATATTAGGGACATAGCCAGATTGCACAGGGTCTCTGTGACTATTGTTTCTGATAGAGATTCGCGTTTTACAGCTCAACTGTGGCAGAGCTTGCAGAGTGCCTTGGGCACTAGATTGATCTTTAGTACTGCGTATCATCCTCAGACTGACGGACAGTCCAAGCGTACTATTCAGATCTTTAAAGATATGCTTCAAGGTTGTGTCCTTGATTTTAAAGGGTCGTGGGAGAGGCACTTGCCCTTAGTGGAGTTTGCCTATAACAGTAGCTTTCAATTGAGTATTGTATGGCACTATTTGAGGCCTTGTATTGCCGACTGTGTAGATCCCCAGTGTGTTAGACCGAGGTGGGTGATATACCTTTGTTGGGCCCAGACTTGGTTCGACAAACGACAGAGAATGTGACACTTATTCGTAAGAGGTTGGTTACGGCCTAGAGTCGCCAGAAGAGTTATGCCGACCATAGGAGGAGACCCTTATCTTTTGAGGTGGGAGACCATGTGTTCCCGAAAATATCACCTAGGCGGGGTTTGATGAGATTCGGGAAGAGGGGGAAGTTATCCCCTTGATTCATTGGGCCTTTTGAGATCCTTGAGTGGGTCGGAGAGGTTGCTTATCGGTTGGCGTTGCCGCCACAACTTTCCGGAGTGCATGATGTGTTTTACATTAGTATGCTTCGGAAGTTTGAACCAGATCCATCGCGCGCGTTGGACTGAACCGACTTGGAGGTAGATGAGGATGCCATATATGAGGAGAGACCGGTGAGGGTCTTAGATAGATGGGAGCAAGTCTTGCGAGGCAAGACAATTCCCTTAGTAAAAGTATTATGGAAACACCATGGGGTTAAGAAAGCAACTTGGAAGTGTGAACTAGAAGTCCAAGAGAAGTATCCAGACTTATTTGTTAATGTTTGAACATGTATTGTTTTGTGATTATGATGGGTAGAATGTATGAACATTGTATATGTTTTGGAAAGGTAGAAACATTGCATATGTTGTTTGCATTTTGGAAACATGAGTTTATTAGAGACATTGCATATGTTTGAGGATATGGAATATCATATGTATTGTATCACTTTTAGAAACACTGTATATGCTGTGTAAAACTTTGAAAACTTGGATTTTGATTAAACAATGTAAATGTTTTGGGGAAATTATAAATTTTATTTTAATATGGGACTTGTGTATCGAGTCGATAAGAATGGATAACCAGAGAATGGGTCATGGTATTGAACTCGTAAGAATAAGATTGTTGTGAATGGTTTAATTATGTTTTTGAGCTTGATTTGTAATTTCGGGGATGAAATTCCTTAAAGAGAGGAGGTTGTAGCGATTCCAGCTTTGACCTGTCACTTGTCATATTCTGGACTCGGGTTCGTATGGTTTTGAATGGTTATTCAGATCTTATTTCCCTTGTCTCCCTTCTATTTTGATTATCGGGTTGTAATTGTGCATTTAGAACAGGTTGGTTATTTGTTTTCCAAACCTGTGATTTCCAGATTTTGGCTCTTTCGCTCGAGCAGGCATTCTTGCACTCGAGCGGGCTTCACAAATTTTGTTCCTCCGCTCGAGCGGTTATTTTTGCACTCGAGCGAAATTTGTCAACTCTTAGTATTTTTGCAGATCTGCAAATACTAGCAGAGTGCATTGGACGCTCGAGCATCTAGTCTCACGCTCGAGCGGAGTCCTTCGTCTGGAAAACTTTTGGAAGTGCGTATCCCACGCTCGAGCGAAGCTTTGTGTCTGACACTCGAGTTTCACTTCCCACGCTCGAGCGGACTGCGTGTATAACAGTCCGTGAAGATGACATTTTAAACCACTTTTTCATTCCTCCCTCTCTCTCTCTCTAAAACTTCCCAAAAACCTAGATCTTGAGTTTCTCTCTCTAAAACTCACATTTTCTCTACTATTCCTTCTAGATCCATTGAGATTTCCACCCTAGTGCCTTTGAGAAAAAGGTAGAGCATCTCAAGATCTTCCTTTTGATCTGAATAGAAGTGGGTTCGGTGTCCTTGAAGTTCCACACTTACTTGGCTCGTCTTCTCTCTTTGAGGTAGGGATTTTCTACACTTTTTTATGATTTTTAACTTAGTTATTTGTGGTTGTGTAACAATGGTGGGTTTTGGGAGCATTTTGAAAAAACCTTGGGTGTAGGTGTAAATGGAAAAGATGAGTTTTTGGTGGAAATGAAATAAAAGAACATGGGGCTTGAAAATGAAGTCATGTTATGTCAAAATAGTTGATTTTGATACTTTGATTGATATTTTGAAAAAGGGAGATTTTTTCTCTAAAATGATTATCATATTCATTTGGCTTAAATAATTGAGATTGGTATTGTAAACATAGAATTATGCGAGTATTGAAATAGATGGTAAAATTGAGTATGTAATACTTCATACTGTTGGAAATTTTGAATAAATTATCTGTTTCGAGATTGTATATCTGTTTAGAAATATCTGTATTGGGCTATCGGTGGAGGATAACTTTGATTGTTGTAGAAATTACATGTGGATTAGGTGAACTGAAATTAATCTTTTGTTGGTTGTCGTTGAATATGACTATGTTTATATACATTGCATATGTATGATTATTTGGAAGGAAAAATGTGATGTACTTCATATGTGATTATGTGTTTATATACATTGCATATGTATGCTTGTTTAGGAGGAAAAAGGAGATAGACTCCATTGTTTGGGAGGAGAAAGGGGATGGATTCCATTATAATTAAGTTGGTCGGAGTATCTTGGGTGAAAGTCCCGAAATTTATACATGGGTGTCGATCTCGCGGACGAAATATCCATAAAATGGCAATTGGTAGTGTTTGTGTGTTGTTTGTGAAATTGTTGAACCATTGAGTTGTAATTTTATTTGGGTTATTGGAAAATAATGAAATTGGCTCATGTATTTAAACATATTGAAGGGAAATAAAATAATATATGAACTTGGTGTTCTATGACTATACAAATGTGATCATTTTATTTTCGGCATTGTAAATGAACATTGCACTTATACCTTTGTTAAACCTCATATACTGTGTTAGATTATTCCAACTGGGCTGTGACTCACCCTATTTGGGAAAAACATTTTCAGGCAATGATGGCACACCTCCACCAAGGTAATAGCATTGGAGGGACTTTTGGAAAGTAAGTGCTTCTTGTTTTGTTTCACTTTTGTATAGCCTAGGGCTAAAATTGTATGAGCTAGTCTCACTTTTGTTGTAACCAAGCCAAGACTTGGAAATGTGTAAGCCTGAAAGGCATCTATTTATGTTAAACTCTTTTGTACTATTAATGTTATGAAATGAAAGAATATTATACTCTGATTTTGTTGTCATTTATGTATGCTTTCGGGTTATATTTAGTGTGTACTTTTGGGGGCGTTACAGGAATAGAGAGGGAGAGAGAGATAGAGAGGGAATGTGGAGAGACGTGGGTAAGTGAGAAGCTTAGGAGAGAAATGTTTGGGCGGCAACTATAATTGATCTGAACTATTAATATAAATATAAGATTCATTTTAGCCATTCAAACGAAATGTATCTTTGATAAATTTTATATATTTTCAAAACTGGTTCTGCTTTATTGTATAGATAATTTAAGTAAGAATTCAAATTTGAAATTTATTTTAAGAATATAAAATTAATTTATAGACCAATCATATTATAACACGTATTAACAAAAAATTAAACCAAAAAAAAAAAAAGAAGAGAAAAGGGAATTACAACTTTCAACCTTAATGAAATGATAATATTTTACAATTATAATTGTATATAGATATATAGATAAATCATGGAATAGATCATTTTTAAAACTTATATATTATAGGATAAATCATTATAATTTTAAATTTAAATTAATGGAATGCTTTTCATATTTGATGCTCCTCAAATTTGAATTTGAAATGAATTAATATGCTTTCTATTTTTTATTTTATATATTTAATATACTTTCCATTTAAAAGTCATAAATCATGAGATATTAAATAATTAATTATTATTTTTTGATATGAGAGTTATAGAGGATTTTTTTTAATTATTTAAAATAAAATAAAAAATTAGAAATTTTAGTTTGAGATATTGGAGCTCCCACAAGACTTGTGGTTAGAAACCTTATTTTACTTATATAATATCTAGATAGATAGATAAATTTAATAAGAATTTATATTTATTTTAAATATTTTTTTAATATACAAATTATTTTTTATAGATTTATTATAAAAATAATTTAATAATCCCATCACTAACCATAGTATATGGGAGAAGTTGAAAAGGGTGTAACAGTAGGTATGAGAGAAATCAAAAAGGCTTGTGAGTTGGGAGCAGTGGCGGAGCTACCATGTGACAGGGGGGGTCACGTGCCCCCCCCCCCAGAATTTTTTGTTTTTTGACATATGTACATAATAACATTTTAAACAAAAATAATATTTAGAATAAAATGTCAAGGGTATTTTTAAATTCATGAAAACAACAGTGATTGTTTTGTTGAAAATGAAGTGATTACAACAAATTATATTTTTATGTATGAAAATTTTGTAAAAAAATCTCAATATAAAGGTAATATTCATTATTATTGATATGCAAATATAATTAATCTCACTATATATATGTAAAAATTACTAGAGTATTAGTTATATTTTCATATAGAGTTTACCCTTCATATGCTGTTTTACTATTGGTTGGTAATATCCTATGTCAATAATGACGTAATATCACTATTATACAAAATTTTTACTCAAATTTTGTAAAAATTTGATTTGTCTTACCATTATATAATTTATACTAAGACTTAAATATATGATTTTTTTTTTACATTGTCTGTGATACATTAGTTACACGCAATACTTTCTTTTCGATTTTATTTGAAATTAATTTTAAAATTTAATGTGAAATACTTTTGTAATAATTTATTTAAATTTTTGTACTTAATATTAATTTAAAAATTATTATTATCTTCTTATTGTTGGTTATGGAAAAAAAAAATTAAAGTTATAATCAATAAGTGCCCCTTTCTGATTTAGTTTCCTAGCTCCGTCATTGGTTGGGTGAACCCAATAAACGCTGAGATTTTTTTTTTTTTTTAAATCAAAAAATTAGAAAATTAAGATTGGGATACTAGAGCTCCCACAAGATTTGTGGGTTAGAAACCCCATTTTCCTTATATAATATATTACATTCATCTAAAAATTTAATTATAATGTAAAAAGTTTACTACAAAAATAAAAATAAATAAGCAAATCATAAAACTCAAAAATGAAACACACAAACTGTTTTTTGTCAATAAAATATTACAGCAAATAATGTTGTCTAATGTATGTAGGTTTTCTTTCTTTATTTATTTCTTCTTTTTTTTTTTTTCGTATAATGGAAATAATGTAAGTAGATTTTAAACTGGTACTAATTGTATAATACAATTGTGGAATAATTTAATCATGCAAAAATAAATAAATAAAAATCAACGTATGGGTCACCCAAAAATTACCAAGATTTTGAATTTTCAGATAAAGATTTAGTTACCTAAAATAAAAAAGAGAGAGAAGAAGAAGAAAAACAAGTTACCTAAAATAATTAGGATTCCAAACACATGTTTCCTTGAATTTTATAGTCTATTAGCCATTCATAAAATGCCACATTATTGGGATTGGAGGAAGTCCTACATCCTAAGTCGAAGGAAAACTTTCTCTAAAAAGAAATAGGGAAAATTTTAAGTCTAAGGTCTTTTTCCCATTTTAAAAAATGGAGAGATCCACAATATTATATTTTGATATCTAAGGTTCCTAAACCCACACTTGTATATCAGATTAGAGAAATTTGACTCTCTCTCTCTCTGATCCTCTCTCTCTGTGCTCCTTTTTTCTCTCTCGGTCTTTATCTTTGACGCCGTCGGCTTCACCTTCGCCTCTGTCTCTACTATGCCGTCGCTGGAATGCCGCGACCTGAGTCGGACCATAGTGATCTAAGTCGCGAACCACCACGATCTGAGTCGGACGAGGATGCCTTCGTAACAAGTATAGACCTCCTGTTCCAGCTCTTTAATGGAGTCCAGATATAGGCTAATATCATGCTGGGCACGCTTGCTGGAAATAGAAGAACTATTATTTCACATATGGAATTTGAATATCCTAATTTGGACATCCATGAAGACCTGTACCAGCTAGTCAAATATTCTTGTGGTGAAGTTTGTATGACTGAACAGTTGGATAAAGTTGTGAAGATTTGGAAAACCTTCTTGGAATCGATGCTCGGGGTTCCTTCTCGGCCTAAAGGGACAGAGGAAATGGAAAATGTTGTAAAGGATAAGAATCATATTTTACAAAGTGGTGCTGCAAATGTTGGAGAAAGTAATGGCAATCCAATTGGTAGTACAACTGTCATTACTACAAAAAAATCAAATCCATCCAAAAATGGAGATGAAAGTACTTCATCCGAACAATCAAGTTTCTGCTGAATTTGGTTGATAAATAGTGATAATGGGGTAAAGAAGATAGTCCTCATGATGTTGATCATACTGCATATAAAAGTGATACCTTACATAACACCAGTCAACTTGGAAATGTTCAGAGTAATACTATTGTAGCTAATGAAACATCTGGGCTTAACAAACAAGGTACTTCAAACAAGTAGTTAGCTAATTCAAATAAATCAGATTGAATTTTCTCTAGACTATATGATTTTTCTCTAGACTGTGTAAATTTTCTCTGGATATGTGTATTTTCTCTGAACTTGTGTAAATTTTCTCTAGATCATTACTCTTTTTTCCCCCAAAATCTACAAATGACATATGTGTCTAGCTGGGGTTCTGGGACTGCAAATCATGGAAAAACAAAAAGCAACTTTCTCAATATATACATAGCATGTAGATATAAAGCTTTCTCATGCCAATAGTTTCTGCTTCTTTATTTACTTTGATGAATGTCATATTATCTACAAAAAATGAGACATCCAAGATCTCAAATTTATATTGTAGATTTTTTAATTGAAAGGTGAACAGACATGAAAGTAATATCAATCATGTTGTTCAAATCATGTCAACTATGTGAGGAAATTAGATTGAATTTTCTCTGGACTGTGTGATTTTTTTCTGGACTGTATAAATTTTCTCTGGATGTGTGAATTTTCTCCGGGCTTGTAAATTTTCTCTAGATCATTACTCTTTGTTTTCCAAAATCTAGAACGGTGCATAATACTTTTGATTCTACAATCAGTAGGACAATCAGAAGTATTTTAATCACTGTAGAATCGTAATCTGAGTAGAATTCTAAGACATAATAAATTTGTGTATTTAAAAAAACAAAACAAACTAAAAATAATCTGTTTTATTACTTGTAGTGCTTGAAGAAATTCTTATTCAAGTTCACCCAATGACTTCTTCTCTTTCTTGTCTGTCAACCACCTCATCTTGTTGGACTTGACTTTCAAGGAGCACTGGGATTAGCAAACAGAATTTTGATGGCAACCCTCCATGAAAAGATATTTGTAAGAGAACATATGAAATGCATGATGATGCAGAGTTTCCTGGATCGTGTGAATTTTCTATGGATATCTAAATTTTCTCTGGACAATTTGAATTTTCTCTGAATGTCTAAATTTTCTTTGGATGTCTGGATCGAATTTCTCTAGAGTCTAGAGAAATTCTTTGGATCGAATTTTTTCTGAATTGATGTTGAGGAATCTTATACATTATGAAAATATTGAGTGTCATTTATGCTATAAAATCTTAATATCAAGGATCTTAAAAAAAATCCCCAAAGAAATATATATTAACTATAGTGGAATGAATCAGTTTTGAAAGCAGATTGAAATTTTCAAATCGCAAATCAAACTAACTTGCGGTTAATAGGTGCATCGGTGCCGATTGAGCAGTTTTAATGGTTTGGACAGTATTTTGCACAACTTTACCATGAGATTAGAAATACCTTCCAGGGACACTAGAAATCCCATTGGAAAAGTGATATTGAAATCCAATCTCATAAAATTAGAGGTGAAATAATTATTTTGCCTTCCACTATATAAAAATAATAAAATCACCAGCTACGTAATACGTAACAAGAATTTTTTATGTAATTTTATATATTTAATCCAATTAACTAATGGGATTCCTTAATATAGATTGTAAAAAGGTGATTATAACTTATTTTAATTTAGGAATTTACGTCATACTGTTTGATACAGTTTCTATTTATAACTTATTAGGTTGAAATAATTTAAATAAGTTGATCATTTAGAAACTCAAAAATGAATGTTTTTAGTTCCTACTTTTTGATTGTCAGATTTTAACTTAAAAAAAAACTCTATCAAAGAGGGGCTAATATTGTCATACTACTACACAAATAAATATAATTTTATCTTACATTTTCAACTTGCTGTATTAATAATTTCTCCATTCAATTTGGTGTACATGTACTAATAATTTCATCAAACTTTATCTGGTAGAGAGAGGAAGCCTAAGAGCATTTCCAAACTATGTCTAATTTTGGAATGTGAAATAAAATTGAAGTCTTGTGGTTAAATTTGATTGGTGATGTGTCATATAAAATTTGACATATAGGTTAGAGATGCTCCAAAAATTCCTTTCCCAAACAGGGTATTATCAATACTAGGGTGTGAGTCCACCCGATGAGTGTACTTAAAATATCAATATAAATTTTGAATTAAAATTATATCTTATATATTGTTTAAGGCCTAATTTGAAACTTGTTAAAAGTTTGACTTTTAATCTATTTTAAGTTATATCATTTTTTTATTTTTTTACATATTTTTAAAAAAATTTCATAAAAAACTAAAAAGTCAATTTTTAATCAATATCTCAAAATAATCTTAAGTGGTGAAAGTGTTTTTTTATTATATTAATGGCCATAGCTCAAATTTTGTGTTTATCTTGTAATTATTATTAGAAAATCAAGTTCATGTAAACCAAGTGCTTGTTTGGGTAGAACTAAAAAAATGTACTTTTTTTTTTATATGCATACACTTATTTGGGTCACATCAATCAATATCTCCTCTCTACTTTTCTTACCACTTTCTTTATTTTTTTACACATTTTTTTTATAAAAAATAAAAAAATATACTTATTTAGAACATCCAAAATCACCCCAAATGAGTTGTTTACTTTCGGATGGATAAATTAGAAGTTACCTTGCAAAAAAGAGAGAATAAAATTCATGAAAATTGTGTTTGAGGTGATAATAAAAGTCCACTTATTTAGGCTCATTTTGGGAAGCTAGCAAAAAGTTAGCTTTTAGCTTTTTTATCCAGGTCACTACCCAAAAAGTTAGTTTTTTTGATTTAAAAAGTCAAAAAATCAACTTTTTACTAATTTCTCAAAACACCGTTTACCTTTTTCAAAAACGTTTAATTTGTGAGTTTGAATAGTTTTAAGAGTTGTTTGGGATGATCGAAATATGTACACTTTTTGACTTTTTATGAAATATGAGTTGGATATGGGTTGGGTTTGAAATGATGTGTTAGAAAGGTGATGTGATTTCAATAAGATGATGTGACTTAAATAGAATAGTGACTTTTTGACTTTTTTGAAACTTATCAAACCAACCCTTAATATGTATGTGAGACCCATCTGATAGAATGTTTTGGCGTTTTAACTTTTCTAAACTTTCAACCTCATAAAAATTTAATCAGAACTCTAATTTTAAAAGATTTTCTTTTTAAATTATCTCACTATTTTTACCAAAAATTCAAAAGTTGTTGACTTTTAACACTAGTACAAAATATAGGCACCGTTTGGTAAAGTTGTGAAAAAGTGATTATAGATTATACCTTAACAGATTATGACTTATAGCTGTGAATATAAACGGTCAACCTATTTGGTGCAGCTGTGGAATTATTGATTTAAGTAGCATAGTAGTGTTTGGTTAATAAGCTATAAAATATCTTTTTATTGTATAATTGTCCTTTCTGCTCTTATATGATATAAAAATGATTATTTTGTCATTTTTTTTTTCAGTTTTAATTTTAAAAAAAATATTTCATTAATAAAAGTTAATATAAGTAGTATTAATTAGTATCAATTAATATAAAAATTGATACATTTGCTAAAAATATAATGGAAGTATTATTGTCACAATTATTTTTCACTATAAATTAATTAGTATCAATTAATTGTTTAATTAGTATCAATTAATACTAAAATTATTAATTAGTATCAATTAATGACTTAATTAGTCTCAATTAATATTAAAATTATTAATCAGTATAAATTAATATTAATATTTAATTTTTATTAGTATCAATTAATATTAATAATTAACAATTGTTATTAATTAGTATCAATTAATAATTAATTCATTACAAAAGTATACAATATTAATTTATTAATAATTAATATAAATTAACATTGATTTTTTTCTTTTTCTTCATAAATATACAATTTTTTATTTTTTAATTAATATAAAAATATACAATATGAATTTATTAATAATTAATACCAATTAATATTTATTTTTCAATTAATATTGATTTTTTTCTTCAGAAATATATAATTTTTTATTTTTTAATTAATATTAATATTAATTAATATTAATATTTGGGTATTGACGAGGATATTTAAGTAATTTTAACCCCCACACTAGTTGCGCACTTAAGTCAAAAATTTAAGCACCCTTGACCAACTTTTGAGATAAAATGAGAAATAATTTGATTTAAACTATAAATTAGTTAACTAAGCTATACCAAATACAATATTTTAGTTTAAATTAAGCTACAAACTGAAAAAAAAAAAAAAAAAAAAAAAAACCATCTTATACGCTCTATCATACATAATTTTCCGACAGATAAGGAGGAGGTTGCAAGAAAACCTCAGGCGGCACACTTCATAGCACAGAGAGACAGAGAGAGAGAGAGAGAGGGGGAGGGAGAGAGATGGAGAAATACTTTGGGAATGCGTACAGAGGAGACCCGGGAGTTCCACACGCCGACCCAGATCGTTTCGTGAATATCTGGATTGGATCTTTCGCTTTCTCTGCCCTCACTTGGGTCAATCCTTACATGTGGCAGCTCTCTAATCAATTCAAGTACTCTCTCTCCCCCTTGGTCTGTGTTCTTTACTATTATGAGTCAATTCTTTCTTTTTGATGAATTCTGTTTAGGTTTTATGTTTCTCTTAACAGATTTGTGTATTTTCCCGATATGGGTCATTTTGAAAAGGAATTTGTAGTTAGGGTTTATGTTTTCGCAACAAATTTCAGTGTTTCGGCTGAGTCTGTAGCACAATCTCTCTCTTTTTTTTTTTTTTTTTTTTTTTTTGTGCGTGCGCGCCCGCGCGGGGATTATGAATTAGTAGTGTTGATTATTACACTCTGTTTGGATGGGGTGATTTAGTGTGAAATAATAAGAAATGATGAGAAAGATAACTCTTTTCTCTTGTTTGGTTTATAAGTTGAGTGAGAAATGGTGAGAATGGATGAGAAATGGTGAGGAAGAGAGCTCCCTTACTAGGCTTATTTCATTTGTCACCAAAAGTTGTGAGATTTGGTGAGAAACAAATTGATTGGTTGGGTTGTAAAATATTTATAATACCAAGATTCACTTAAAATACAAATGAAGAAAAAAGAAATCTCACTCATGTCCCGTTCCCACATCTTTTGCTATCTTACTCATCCAAACATCATCCAAACATGATTGTGGGAAAACACAATCATTTCTTTTCTTTTCTCACCCTATGATCAAAATGGAGTGTTATGTTAGTTACCATGATTCTTTAAATAAGGTTAGAAAAAACCCGAATAAATTTTGTTTGAATATTTGTACATTGTAGTTGTGACCGCCAATACCGACTATCTATAAATGATAGACCGATTAAACTTTCTTGTTGTAAATCATAACATGTGAATTCTTAATTGACTAGATTACCAAAGCAGGATTGAAATAATAATTTGTTTTGAGTTCTTCCGGGCTTGTTTGGATTTTTATGGAAATTGAATTGTCATATTGCATCTATTAATATTATAGATATTTTTTGTGCAAATTAATTATTATAAACTGGGCCTTCAAAAAGTGATGGTTTTCTTGGCATATGATAATAGAGAAATGGGGAGGGAGATTCTATTTTTTTTTTTAATTCCAAATTGTATGATGCTTTAAAGATCAATCAGCTATGGTGAATGCATGTGGGGTTCTGAACAATTCATACGTGGGTGATTAATCCAAAAAGAATTGGAATTGAAAAGAAGCCAAACCCAATAAAAATGATTCGGTGACATTTCGCGAAACTGCAAAATGATCAAATACCATCTGTTGTCGTAATGCTCTTACTTTTTTGGGGGCTTCATTCTAAATGATGAATGTTGCCTTGTATTCTCAATGCTTACTGTCTCTCTTTACTATTAGAAAATTCTATTGTGAAATGATATTAACATCTCAACCTTTTATTTATTGAAAAAAAAAGGGAAGAAAAAGTCCATCTTCTATGAGTAAATGTATTATCCATTGTAACTCATTGAATTTTGTATCCACGTGGTGCATTTATTTTTGTAAAGCACACTAAATTGTTTGATTAGTTCTTTCATCATTGTTCCTTTATGTTTTTTAAACTTTACATATTTCTATTTTCCCAAGCACCGTTAGAGACGATGGAATGTGAAGTGAAAAAGTTGATTGAAGTTTGGGCTGTCTTTTTTCTTTTAAAAAAAAATTTCTAACACTTGGTTTTAATAGAAAATACATGTGGTATTTGGTTTAAATACTAAAACTTTGTCAACTTTTAGTTTTAAGTAAGATCATCATGTGGACACTCCTCAGCCCAAGGACAATCTCTCAAATACACATTAAGATGTTGACCTGTTTTTCTTTTCTTTGTTGATTCCTCTCAATGAAATTTTCCATGTTGCAGGATTCTTCAAAATGGTTTCTGGCATAGGATTTGAATCATTTGTGCAAAAGTTTGAATTGTAAGCTATAAATGCTTAAATTTTAGGATTTGAATCCTTTATACTTTTTTCATGATATCCAAAAAATTTCAATGTTTTTAATTTTCAACCCTCGGTTTGTCAAGTTCTAAACCTCCATACCAGACTTGCAGTCTGTAGTTGGGTACGTTGTCATGTTTTACTGCTCTTGATGAATGATTGAAATTATCTTAAATCTCTGGTGTTGCATCTGCTGGATTGTGCTTTTGTTTACTTATTGTTGGGATATATGCGCTTGTTAATTGATTGTTAGTGCTAAGTATCTCATGTAAGGTTCTCCACGCCTTGTGAAACCCCGGGACTGCATTAGGTCATAGAAGCTCAATCTACTGAGGAGGCTTGCTCTTGCATTTGAAAAATTTTGGAAGATAATTTCATAAGTTTGCTGTGTATGCTTTCACCTTCAACCCTTACATATTTCCCTATATGTTCAAATTTCTATGAACTTTTAATTCAAGCAACTAAGCCACGTTTATGTTTCATGTTTATTTGTTTTCCTTAACCTATATTCCTACAAGTCCATTTGGTCACCATGCAGTTGAAATATGAATCTGTTCTATTATTGATTTCATTACTTATGAAAAATGGATATGGACACATGTTGCACTTCTACACTGACAGAGTGTGATGGGCAACAACTCCTTGAATCTAGGTAGGGAAAATACATGTTTGTTTGTGAATTATAATTTTATCTGTCATTTGAAGGTACAAAACCCTGTGGACACAAAAAGGGTGTTTTCTTAATGTAAATGGAAATGGCAATGCTTAGCATGTAGACATTGCTATGTTAGTGTGTTTTGTGAATTTGTTATTCTTCAGAGACAGACGTTTATGCCCACAATGAAGGACGAGGCTTCCACCTCTTCTAGATCTTGCTTCTGCTCTGCCATTGTGGATGAATGGCTCTTACTCAACAGGTCATTGAATTTGTGGAAACCAACCTCTCCTATGATTTATAGGCACTTTCAAAGGAAAACTGTGAATCTATTTTCTTGATTGATTGATCTAAAATGTCTACAGATGTTTATATACAAAACTAGTTACAGATAACAAACTCTAACTAACTTTTATTCTAACTGCCTAACCACCACAGCACACACAGTTGTAACAACTTGTTTTTCTAAACACACACGACTGTGATGCACAAGGTGTTAATGCTAAATGATGAGGCTGCACTTGTGACATTGATTGAGATAGCTTATGCAACTGTTGTGCCATATGCTGCAGCTCAGGCTGCGGCTCAGTCTGTTGCTTTTGTGCCTTGAGCTGCAGGCCAGGCTGCAGCTCAGTTTGTTTCTTGGACTGCAACTCAGACCACTCTTGACGTGCTATCTTATCAGCTTTAGCTATTTATTGTTGACTTGTATTTTGTGTGAGTTTTTTTTTTTTTTTTTTTTGTGTGTGTGTGTGTGTTCTGCTATTGGGTGAAGTTCAGGTCGTCCTGGCGTGTGGATCAAATAACATCTTTAAGCTGCAGCAATTCTGATTTTTTTTCAGTTCTTCTGACTCATACTTGGAATCAAGGTTCTGAAAAGTGGTTGAGGTCGCCGTAATGGTGGCGGTGGCGCGGTTGTGGTTGCGGGGTGTAAAGGCCTTAGCGCAACGGTTGCGGTAACCGGAACCGTGAATGTTTTTATTTTTCACACAATTTAAAAAAAACTTACCGATACGCATATTTTTTTTTTTCATGATCATATTTATTGGGTTTAAAATAAATATTGATCAATTTTTGTAAATTTTTAAGTATGATCCAATATATTTCATATTTTTAAATCACTATAAATTGAGTTTTTTACATTTTATTTTAATAATTAATAACTTTATATTATACAAAAAATCAATCACTAACTATTATATATAAGATAAACAATGACAAAAGTAAGATAATAAATATATATGTATATATGCATATTTTAATCAAGCAAAATAGATAATGACTACAGTTATTATTATTATTATTATTATTAATTTTCAAACAATATATATAGATAGACACACACAAACAAAATGGTTGAGTGATAGCAGTTGAATAGAATAGCATAGGTTTTACGGCTTCAACAAATCAATAACATGTTCTTCATCTTCCCTCTTCTCTCTCTTCATCTCTTGCTCCTTCATTTTCTCTTTATCTTCCCTCTTCTCTTTATCCTTCTTCCTCCATTTTCAGCTTTTTTTTTTGTGTTTTTTTGAAAGAAACAGTTTGGAACCGTTACGTAACGGTGCGTAACAGGCCGTTACGGTTGTTACGGCACCGTTATGACCGCTACGGCAGCCGCTACGGCTGACACACCTGTGAATCTCAATCACAGTGCAAAAGTGGCCTTAACGGGTGGCGGTAACCACCAAAACCGTTACGTAACGGCGTTACGTAACGGTTGCGGCCACTTTTTAAAACCTTGCTTGGAATTCAATTGCATAGGAACTACCAAGATTTTGTGGTTTCGAGGCCACTTGATTTGGTTTACTGCTTTGACCCTGACATGTGTACTTCATTGTTTTTTTTTCTTTGTTGGGGGTGGGGTTGTTATTTAAGTTACGGCATTGTTCTTGTTGAAAATATCCTGTGTTTTGCCTTCACACTTTGCTTCTTTCTTCCACTTTTTCTTCATTTTCTTTTTCTTCTTTGTCTGACTCCACATCATTTGAGTTTACTAGTGGTATCATGTGTTCACACACTTAAATATGCAGTTGGCATGACAAAGCTATGTTGTTTGAGCAATATCACTGGAAGAAAGCAATGGCAAAGAAGCAGCCATATGAATTCAAGGTATGAAATTTCAGTAGTCTTTAAATATGAAGTTTCAAATGAACCACTAGGCATAAAGGCACTAGGATTTTCTTTTTGCGTTTTAATTGAACCTTTTGGTGTTGCAGTGGAACCAGTATATGGACAAGGAGGCTCGAGACTCGTACTATTTCAACTGGCCGGTCTACTTCCGTTAGATTTTTCTTGCATATGAAGAACTGTCTTCTTGTTGAAATTTGACACTAGTGAGCAAAAGTAGCTTGAACATGCCTTTCGCTTTCTTATCCTTATCTATTTACCTAATACTGAATTACTAGTATCTTCCCTGATGCTATTTAGTTGTTCCTGCTAGAAATTTTGCAAGAAATAATGATGAATGGCTGATTTGGGCTTTTGTTATTGATGTATGATTCAAGTAGTAGAGATTCAGATGGTAGGACGATGGTACGCGTTCATGATGAGATTTGATGGCTGTTACATTTCATGCCGCCTTTTTAAGAGTATAGTTTTAGACACACTGATGTGCAGGTGTGCTTAGTTGTTTCTTGATAAAATTGCACCTATTTATTGTGGAATGCCTGCCTCATGGTCATACTAGTGTTACTTCAAAGCTAGTTATGCAAAAGGGCCTTGCTAACCCTGGCTGTTCGAGCTTTGCATTGAACTCGTTTGCAATTGTATTTTAAATGTGTACCCCTGAAATTAATGAGCCCTTAAACTGGGAGATAAGTGGTAATCAAGGGATAAACTGCTATGATTTCCTCTGCAATTGTCAATATTTAAATGAGCTGGAGGAGTGTCTACAATATTTTGAGAATTGCAAATACGGAAAGATTGCAGGAATGAATTGCAAATACGGGAAGTTGATTTCGATTTTGAGCTGAATTTTCTGGTTCTCATGTCAGGCTAATGAGCAAAATGATGTTTCTTTCTTGTCAGAGGCAGAGATTGATTTTCCATGTTTATTTTCTAGCAAATTTCTGTGCAACTCCTCGGGTGAACACTCTTCTGGTTCTTGTCTGTCATTTAGTTTCTTCTGCAACTCCTCAGATGAGGAAGGGACTGCAAGAGTTCCCTTCTGTTCAAACCCTTATTCCTTTTTAGTCTTCTCTAGCAAACTCAAGAATGCAGGGTCACTTGGGCCTAATTCAACAACAAACCTTTTTGGATAGTCACTTTTGAATGCAAAAACTGCAAAATGTCCTTTCACGTTGTCTGGAACTGTTAATGTTGCTGCCCTGGTTTTTGTTCAAAATCATCTGATTTTGGCCTTCTACATTGCCGAAGTGTGAAACATATACCTAGCTTTCTAATTGAAAGCTTAAGCATAATCAAGTTTGGAGTTTGTGATACCGTTTGTTGCAACTTTTAGGACTAAAAAAATAAAAAAAATTTGCAAACCACTCCTATCTAGACCAAATTATACGGCTTGGTTTGTTTTTCTCATGGTTTTAGACGTTGCGTTTAGTTGGGTGATCTGTAGAGAGATTTAGAAAATGAAAGAGAAAAGGTGTGTGAAATTATGTGAAATGTAGATATATTTTATTTACTTTTTTTTCTTTTTCTTTCCAAATTTCTTTTTAAATTCTCCAATCAAACAGAGTGTAAATGTGTATAGTTTGTGTCGTGTTAACGAGTCACGTGTTGAATTCCCACATTTACTTCCTGTTTGTTTGGGTAGGAACTATTTTTTGATTTTTTTTTTGGCATTTAATACAACAAAAAAAGAAAATCAATGAAAAATATTTTCTATGAAAAACAAGTTTGTTTGGACAGAAAGTATTTTATACATTTAAAAAGTGAAAAATATTTTTCAAACTAGAATCTTACAAATGTCATCACATTACCATCGCACCCATAACCTCTACTACCATTGCCACCTCCGCCGCCACATCTCCACCTCCATCACTTCCACTTTGTTGCCATGCCTTCCCACCACCTCCACCTCACTGGCTATGCCACCCCACCACCACCTTACTTGCATTTTGTTGTTGCTATTGCCATCACCAATACAATATTAGTATATTTGTTTCAAGAACAACCAAACACAGGATTTTTTTTTTTGGAAAAATAGTTTTTTCACATAAAATATTTTTTGCCAAAATTAATGGAGCGTTAGTCCCTTTGTTAATTTTTGAAACACCATTATACGACTGAGTTCAATTAATTAAACTAAATCAAATCAAGCCTTAAGTCTCATCGAATGAGATTGATTATATAAATCTTATTTCTCTACTCGACTCTATCAGAGAGTATTTGGTTAGTCAAAATAAGAAAATTCATATATCTATTTATCATACTAGCCGACATCAATCTAGGTCTGCCCTTTCCCCTAACACTTCCATTTACCGTCACTGTATCACATCTTTTCATTACTGCTTCTGCTAATCTCCGTTGTATATGACCAAACCATTTCCATTTATTTTCTCTTAGTTTATTTTCTATCAGTGTTACTCCTATCCATTTATGAATAGACACATTTCTAACTCTGTCTTTTCTAGTCTTACTACACATCTACTGTAGCATTCTCATCTCAATACCATTCATTTTTTCTACATGTTGTTTCTTAGTTACCTAACATTATGTCCCGTACGATATTGCTGGTCTAATAATTGTTCTATAAAACTTTCTTTTTAGTCTAATGGATATTCGTTTATCACATAGTATCCTAGATACACTCTTCACAATTGAGTTCAATTACGACTTGAAATTTAAGAGTTACCGGAACAATTAAAAAATTAGAAGATAAAGTGAGATTTTGGCCTTATTTGAGAACATGTTATTTTAATAATTTTTTGACTTTTTATGAAAAGATATGTAGAAAAGTAGAGAGAGTAATGTGACAATTTATAGTGACTTTTTGACTTTTTAACTAAAACTGAATGTTGCCAAACAAGCCCTTAGTATAAAGAAGGTGCAAAGTTAAATTTGTCCAAAAATTGGCATGGAAGTGTGTTAAAACAACGGCCTCCAAAGGTTCATTCTCCAATTCGGTTTATTAATATTTCCTATGGGTTGTTTGGGACCTTAGGCAAACCCTTGAAATATCACAGGAAAAAGGAAAAAGTGTTTGGATAAAATGTAAGTATTTAATTAAATTTTTTTTTTAATATCCACACAAATTTTACTTGCATATAGAATTACTAAAGTTATATACTAAATTTAGTTGTACAGATTAAGATATTAAGAAATCATCACAATAATTAAAAAAAAATAAAATTATAGTCTTCTTGTATTATAATTTAAAAAAATTTAGTTCATAACAAAAAAATATTACTAAATCTAAAAAATTAAGGAAAACATTTAAAAAAATTTCAAGTTATAATATCAAATAAAAGTTAAATCAATTACAGCAAGGTATGAGTCAAATATTACATTTTTCACATTTTTAGATGCAAAATTATTAATTAAAATTTCATAATCTGTAAATTATATGAAGTATATTGCAAAATTAATTGGGTGAATTACATTAACCTCTCATGAAGTTAAAAAAAAAAAAAAAAGGTTGTAAGAGCATCTCCAATGGTGGAATGCTAAAATAGCATAGTTAAAGTTACAATTTGGCGTGTTACAGTAGCAAAATACAAAATTATAGCAATGGTGTTACAATAATGATATCCTATTTTGACACAATGTCAATCACCTTTCCCTCTTTTTTTTAGGTGATGTTTGGATTTCGCTTTTTGAGTATTTTTTGAGTTGATTTTTTATTTTTATTTTTATTTTTTGTTCATTTTTGTGATTTTTTATTTTTATTTTTACATTCTACACGATTAAACAAATAAAAAAAAAATTGAAAAGAATTTTTTTTTTTTTGAAGATGTATTATAATTTCTAATATTTCACAATTTTGTTTTTCTAGTTGTGATGGATTATTTTTTTTGTTGGGAAGATGATATATGGGAGATTGTAGTTTGAAGCAGTTGGGTTTTGCAAATGTGAAAGATTTGGCAATGTCATAGTTTTTGCCAAATTTAGCACAAACTATGGCAATGTTATAATTTGGCAAGTCTTTTGACAGATCATTGGAACTTAAAATTGAGCAAGTCGTGCCAAACGATGGCTTTGACGGGTGTTTTAGCACTCCACTGGAGAAGCTTTGAGCTTCGTAAGTTTGGCTTAATTATATTAGACTTTCTTATAATTTTAATAACATTTAATTATTTTTTATAATTAATTCAGTAATTATATGGATAAAAAAAAAAAAAAAATAGTATCATGTCTTTTACACTAATATATATGTATTATATAGTTTATCTTTGTGTACTCATTATTTACATTAATTTTGATCTCTTTAACTTTACTAAAATAGATGTTAGAATAATTATGCCAAAATTATAAATTTATTATATTTTTTTAAATTTTAAATATGGTCATATAATGGTGTTGTTTGGTGTAATCGTTAAAAACAGATTATAGATTATAGCAATGATTATAGATTATGACTTTAATCGTCGTTAACTGCTTTGTATAAATAGATTATACATTTAAGTTGTTGAGTAGTGTTTGTTAAATAAGGCAGAAGTAGCTTTTTTCAATTAATTTTTATTTTTTATTATTCACTATTTGTCTACATTTCTCATAAAAAATAATAATAATATTTTGTAGTCCATTTGGGTCTTTTTCTATTTTTAAAAAAAATAAAAAATAAAAAAATTTAAGAGTATAATCGTGAATTAACATGTTCACAGCAGAATCTGATAATCAGAAGCAATGGATGAGCAGCTTCTCAGAATCAGTTTTTTTGACTTAAAATAAGTTGTTAGAATCAGAAGCGGTTTGAAATAAGTTTAACCAAACAGTCCAAAATAACTTTTTAAAGTGAGAAGTCATAAGTTGGCTAAAAAAAGTCTCACCAAACACCCCCAATATACCCAAATTAATGTTATGTTGTTAACATAGTATAGTATCTTAACTAATTTTATAGTGGATAATAATGCTTCATGTAATGGGGGTGTTTGAGAAATTGGGTTGAGGCTAAAATAATCAATAAAGATAAAATAATTTAAAATAACTAATAAGATAAAGCGTTGTTTTGGAAAGTGCAAAAAAAAGTTATCTTTTTTACTTATTACGACAATACATGTCAAAAAGTAGAGAAGTGATGTGATCCAAATAAACCAATAAACTAACTTTTTTCGCATTTTTTTAAAAAGGTTAAAATGTCACATCTAAACTATAATTTGCAAACTGTCACATTTTGGGACTTCTCATGAGGGGAATGAGATTATTTGCAAATTGGCTTGGATTATTTGGGCTATTTGGAAAACTTGAAATACATTCATCTTCAATCACGCCCTGGTTAATCCTTTGATTGTTAACAACAATGCGAGGAGGGATAAGATGGAGTTTTTGGGTGCGGCATTGCCAGACTCTTTTGCGAATCAAAGACTGCATCCTTGGAGGAATGGTGTAAGATCCAGTGTTGATGCTCCTGGGTCTGCCGACTCGAAGATTTTCTGTGATGTTGCTATTGATCTTGGCTTGGGTAGGGGTGCTATAGCTGTGATTATCAAGGACAGACGTGGTAGGTTGTTTGATGGATCGGCCAAGTGTGTTTAGATCAGTTCTACCATGCAAGGGGAGGCTCTAGGTATTCGGCTTGCCTGTGGATTGATTAAGTCCCTAAATCTGTCTCCCATGGAGATTTTTGGTGATAATTTCGCGGTCGTTCTCTTTTGTGTCTAGGAAAATGTCCCAAGTTAAGAGTGTGATATAATTATCAGGGACATTCGTTCTCTTGTTAGCCAGGGGATATATCTTTTAAGTGGTGCCCTAGAGTAGCTAATAGGGCCTCCCATTGGATTGCCCGGGCTTGCTTGGATGAGGTGTTGCCGTTGGATTGAGTTTCTTGTCCCCCTTCGACGCTTGTGGAGCAGCTTTTCAATTTTATGTGATTGGTGTTTTAACATTAAAAAAAAAAAAAAAAATTATAATTATTTTATTTTTTCTTCCACAACCGTCAAATCAACTACAAAAAAATTTAATTATCAATTTAAACATAACTTTTTTAGTTAAACTAAAATAGTAAAAAAATTAAAAAACCAACTAAAATAGTTTTTTTTTTTTCTCAAATGGGGCCAATAATATGGACTTAAAGGACAAACCATTCTAATTGACAATTGACACTTAGGCCTTGTTTAGGAAGACTAAATAAGTGCACTTTTTGTCTTTTTTGACTAAAAAATTGAGGTTGAAAATATGGATGTTTGGGTTAACTTTTTGACTTTTTATGGAAAAATATGTAATAAAAAATTGTGAAAATTAGTTTTTAGAGGAAAATTTGAATTGGGAGTTGTGCAGCCGTAATTGTTGACTTTTGGTGAATAGTGTTAACTTTTTAACTTTTTGAGTAACTTTTTGACTTTTTGGATTATTTCAAAGTTCCCAAACTTGGCCTTAACACTTTGTCTTCTATAACTCTATCACAAAAGTAATAGATCTCATGATTTAAATTAATAATTACTCATTTGGAACTAGTATTGAATTATTTTTTATTTTAATTAGGTAAGATTGCTTCACCTAAAACGAGAATGCACATGTGGCCCCAACGAAATATTAGTTTTTTTGTTTACCAAAAAAGAAATATGAGTTTTGTTAATGAGTTCTAGAACTGGATTAGGGGACACTAGGGTACGTGGTGCTCTGCTGGGGTTTTTTGAAATTTTTTTTTTTATAATTTTATATTGTAAGATTGGTCAAAATATTATTTATGTAAAAAATTAAATTAATTAAAAATCTACAATCCTATAATCCGATTGTAATTTTTTTTAAAAATTATCAAGATTATATTAACTATTTATTTTAAAAAAAATAAATATGCTCTTGTTATGGATTGTGAAGGGGTAGAATATAAAACGGGTTTGATCCAAGTCTTGGGTCAGTCCAATCCATTAAACCCGAACCATATTGGGTCAGACAATTGTGTGGGCCAACTGATTATGCCCATCTCCATGAAGAAAGGTCTTTCCAAGTCCTCAAGCATTTGGGCCCAACTTGCAGTGGAAAGGTCAGTCCAGTCGCGATGCTGGGCTGGGCTGCTAAACTTAATCCATAGACTGGATTGATGGGTCGAACCCATCTTCAGAACCAAAAGTGGGCCGAGCCCACACAAAGATATCCAAATGGGCCATCACATTTCTACAAGCAGTCTTATGAAAGGTCGAGTAGAGACATAACGGTATCGAGTTGAGGGAACCTCTTAGAGAAATATGAAAGCTATGAACACATGCATGTGCAAGCTGCCACCTCAGCTGGTCCCCTAACCTAGAAACACGGAAACAGTTAGCACAAGGAATGTGATCTCTTATATGCATGGTTACAATGAGCACATGCATCCATTGTCAACTACCTTGAGGTCTCCTACGTTAAGCAATGTTAAGGGAAGCCTTGAAGCACCAAAGCTCCATGAAACCATCTTGGGCAACAAGTAAAGTCTTCTATATAAGCATCACTGTCTTCATATTGAAGGTATCCAATCTAATCTCATAACAACTAAACTCACTTAAACATAACTAGATACATTTTTTCTTTTCCTCTCTCTACACCTGGAGAGAGCCCCTCATCTTCTCCGACCACTCATTCTCATGCTGGAGGGGTCTTCTGGCCAACCCCGACTAGGTAGCTCTGAAGGTGTGTAGGTCCTCAGTTCCTGGATAGTCCATTCAGTTGCGGAGCTCCAATCCACTTTCATCTAGTACAGGATTTGGTATGCACAATTGGTGCAGTAAGTGTGGATTCTTCATCTCTGAGTTCTGTATCTGATTTTGGCAAAGGGAATTGAGGATATTCCACCATCTGCATCAACTCCACTGACGGAGAAGACGAAGGATAAGGGCCTGGCGCTACCAATAGTTCTGGAGAAGCAGGTCGAAAACAACAATCGGACTCCAGACTCTGTTGAGCACTGCCAGCCCTTTGCTGGTGGCTTTTCCCATCATTTCTTGTTGGAGAAAGATTATAGAGATCATATCATTGATTCCATGGAGATGGAGATTCAAGAATTGAAAGTATAGCTCAAGAAGATGTTGGGAAAACCGGTGGAGATGAGAATTGATGCAAAACCTTCTCGTCTGCGTAAGAGAAGTCCATCCCTAGAACCACTAGCAGAGAAAGTGTAACAACCTTGATCCATAATTAACTACTAAGCCAGAATTAAGAATGCTAACTGTGTTTAGAATGGAATTATGTGCTAATTGTGTATTTTATATGCTATTTGGCTTTCTATTTGTTACTCGTAGAAATATTTGTCTGGAATTTTGAACCTGAAATTGGTTACATCAATATGTTATTTGGAATTTTTAGAACACTTTGGCAAGTTTGATCAAAAGTTGATTCAGTTTAATTAGGCCTCGTTTGGGGAGTGGCTAAAATAGCCAAAAAGCCAAAAAGCCAACTAAAACACATCACATCACCTCTTTACTTTTCTGCACGTCTTTTCGTAAAAAGCCAAAAAGTTACTAAAATAGCCACTTCCCAAACCAAGCCTTAATTAAGTTGTGTTTAATTAGCCTAACATTCCAATTAATGAATTAATACATCACAACTATATATATATATATGAGTTCTAAGCTCATTTTGAGCTCAACCTCCTTCATCTTTAGTACAAAATTTTGAGAGAGCATCTTAGAGAGAGATTGAGTTTATTTCTAGAGAGAGAAAGTGAAAGATTGAAGGAATTCTTGAAGATTCAACTAGAGTTGGCCAAGATTGTGCTAGAACTAGAGTGTTTGAAGACTCTAGGTAAGAATTTAACCCCCAATTTATGAATCTAAGTTATCAAACATGAGAAAACATGAAGATTATGTGTTTAAATGTATAAATTGAGTTTAGGATGAAGAATTGGGTTGTAATCCATACATGCATGCATATATATAAGTGTTAAATCATCATTTTGATCATGAGCTTTATCATTTGTGTTGAATTTGGAGGATGAAATGTACATGTATGCATATTTCACCAAGTTTTGTAAGTAAATTCCATGTTTATAAAGTCTTGGAGAAGAATTTGGAATAGGAGTTTACATGCATGCATGAATATATGGAGTTTTGTCATATTGGGTTTGAAATCTAACATTCATGTTGAAATTGTGAGTAATGGCACATGCATGTTTGATTCACCATGTTTTGGTTCTTAAAATCATGTTTTGAAAAGGAATCCTTCACATGCATGGAGCTTTTGAGCTTAATTTCGCTAAAACCATGGAGTTAAAGAAAAGAGTTAGTAAGTTTTCACATGCATGAAAGTTTTGAACTTAATTTGGCTAAATTGATGAGTTTTTAGCAAAGGGTTTGTAAATAATAATGTATTTATGCTTATTGAAGAGTTTTCAAGCTTAAAGAATGAGCTATACATGAGTTTTCCCTTTAAATTTGTGTTTGGAGCTCACCCAAAATTTCACAGATGGCTCAAGTGACCAAGTGGTGGCTCTAGCCAACATTGTAGCTCTCAGTATCTTTCACTCTGCAAAAGTTGGCTTGAGCGACCAAATGGTGGCTCAAGTGAAGATGGCTCTAGCGACCAAATAATGGCTCTAGCGACAATGGCTCTAGCAATGAAGAGATGGCTCTAGCCATTAGCTCATTTTCAGCATGTTTTTAAAAGATATTTTAAGTTCATATCTTCGCTCCCATCTCTTTCTAGGAATTCTTAGGCATGATTTATGAATCATTAAAGATTAATATGCTAAGAAACAACATAAGTAAGTAAATTAGAAAATATGAGACTTAATCCGGTATGTGGTTCATGTGTACAATTTATGTGAAATGAATTGAATAAAAAATCAATGTAAGGAAAGCAAAGCCATGTTGGCCATATGAATGTGTAATGATAAGACATGTTTTGTGCTATGTATGTTTGTGATTGTAGGTTGAGATTTGGAGACTGAACAACTGTTTTTGGAAGCCCACTGTGAGTAACATTATTGTAAAGATATGTTGTAGACGTCCCCGAACGCCCCGGGAGGGTTAGGTCCCGTTCCGTTCGTATTGGGTTCACTACAGTTCGGACTCGATTTGTGTCGGTTCTAAATCTGAACCAAAGAGTCCAAATCCGGCAAATCGTTTGAGAAAACATATTTTTTGAAAAGTAGTGCCAAACATGGACTGCTTTGCCAGATTATAGAGTCGCCACCTAAATATTTTAAAATGGGGAATTTAGAAACCACGACTTTCGGTCAAGGTCGCGTGTCCGCTCATCACCAAAGTGGTCTTGGCTCGAGCTTGGGTACAATCGGGAAGGTCACTATGAGCACCTTTCGCCGGTCCAAGACCGCCTCTACTAACCGTGATATCCGCTTTTGAAAACATTACGTGCTCTGCTCCAATTATTAACCTAGAATTACTATATTATGCGACAAAGAAACAAGTATAGCCCAAATCGCATAAATTGGAATAAAACATTACATGTTTGTTTTGAAAATGGTTTGCTACTCGCAAGTAGGCTAAAATGCAGGTTTTGCCACCCTCAAGTGGGCTTTTAGAAAAGACAGTTTTGCCACTATCTAGTGGGCTTTAAAACTCACAGTTTTAATGCATTGTCCCAATTTAGGTAATTCAACCTCCATCCACAGGCATTCAAGTAGTTATATCACATAAGTACTTAGCCTCATGGTAAGCATGCTATCATGGCAACATTCACACACATGCGATATGCTAAAGCATAAAAGCTCACCTAGTACTCCAAGCCAAAACAGAAGCTTATTAGAAATCCATGCATGGACCTAAGCATACTGAAATGTCTAGTGCAGCACATGCAAAGATGTAATCTAGGCAGGCTCGGCTATCCTAAACATGGTATATGGAATGCTACAAATAACACGTATTCAATTTGGAATTGAAAGTACAATGCAGTTTGTATGATGTGCCGAGCCCGATGCATGTCAACAAATGCATGGATGCACGCATGCATTGCATAAGGTATGCTAAATTAAATATGCCCTAATCTACCATCGTAGGTAAAAAAGGAGAAAGAAATGGGGTTGGAAGACATACAAACACTCACACACCCTTATTACAAATATGCCCTCACAGAGGGACCGAATAAATATTACAAATCAATAATAAATAAATAAATTATTACGAAATTTCTATTTGTCAAATTAAATCATTTGTAAAAAGAAAGGGGCTTTACCGCCTCGAGATCGTGAATGATGCATGCTCGAATCCGACTCGCCCCGAAAAACCCACCGCACCATCGCCTCTGTTTCCTTGCCGCCTCTCCAAAATTCCCAAAGTCCCTGAATGCCTTCCTTTCATACTTCAAGATACCACCAGCTGGAGGAAAGGTTCACCGGCTGCTTAAATTGGCCACCGGCTCCTTGTAGAGTTTATCGGCACAAAAAGTGTGCCGGTCGGCACATTTTACTGCCGGTCGGCAGAAAGTTCCTGCAGAGGACAGTTTGACAGCAGCAGCAAACCAGCAGTGCATGGCATGGATTTTGAGCATATGTAAGCATGGTCAATGCCTCCTATCATGCTTGGGGACTCAAGGAGGCATGACTCTTGGTTCTTGGGCCATCAATTATGCATCTTGATGCATGATGGCCTAAGGAACCAAGGTTGCATTTTAATGGTAATGCATGCAAACAAACAAATGAAATCCAAGGCCTTATCATGTATTAGTCAAAGGTCTTGGCGACCAAGAATTGAGACGAGTTGCACCACTTGAAGTGTGAACTCTTCTCAATCCTATGCTTAGCTTGACAATCCCCAAGCCAAGCCATGGAATGCATGTATGCAACATAGCTCAAATGATGCAACAATGGGACTAAGATGCAAGGCATACCAAGTGTCATGCAACTATCACAATAGGCATGCAAAATGCTAGAGTATGCAAGGTATAAGTGGCATGCAAACATGGGTCAATCAAGCAATGAAACCAACCTACTACAACACTCGATGAACCAAGCATGCATCAAGCATATAATGAACATACAATGGTGGCCTTAACTTCAATGGGGCAGCCTTCAAACCACCCCAAAACAAGGGCAAAACAAGCCCTAAATGATGACCAAAACACTACACAAACATGCAAGTTCATGAGCCCAAACCTAAGGCACCAAAAAGAGCATTTTACTACCACTTACACAGCCACTCATGGCATGAATCTAACAACCAAAAACAGATTTTTAATATGCAAAATGACACCCAAAACCCACATATGGCAGCCTCCAAAATGCCCCAAACAAACAAGCATGCATTAAGCCTATTCCTAAGCATAGAAAGGCACACCTTTGAAGCATGAAAGAGGAAATGAATGCAAGCATGAGGGCATGGATTAGGGACTGAAATGTGACCTAAAATGATGCCAAATCATAAGATCAAAGTAG
Organism: Camellia lanceoleosa; assembly: GCA_025200525.1. Lineage (NCBI taxonomy): Eukaryota > Viridiplantae > Streptophyta > Magnoliopsida > Ericales > Theaceae > Camellia > Camellia lanceoleosa. The sequence goes on along the minus strand of CM045767.1, from coordinate 104,185,923 downwards.
ACTAATCATGCTAAGGACTCACACACCCAAAGCTTATAAGCCAATAAGCAAGATAACAATACCAAATATGCCAAACATGGCAAAACAGTGGCTCACAACCCTAAGCATGGCAAAATGAGGTTAATATCTTCATGAAACTAGGCTAAAACATGCAAAGAGCATGGCCTAAATGCAAGGCATTCTTCCTAGCATAAGAGAGCATTACAAAGCAAGTATGAGAGGCATGTTAAGGACCATAAAACCAACCAAAGACAGAGGTGAAATATGACCCAAAACATCCGAGAAAGCTCAAATGAAGCCAAATACAAACATTCATGCATGCAATTCTATAAGCCAAGAACAAAAGGCAAACAAGGGCCAGGGAGAGGGTGTCCTCCCCTATATGAGACTTAAAACCATCTTCCTCACCACTGAAAACCCACTGGTTTTCAGTGGTGAGAAAGCCAAAACACCAAGTTAAACAATGCTCAAAGAAAAGGCACTAAAAGGGCCAAAACAAGGCCTAAGAGGGTGAGTTCTTACTCAAATCAAAAGATGACCTTAATGAAAGTTCTTAAGCAAGTAAAAACAAGATTTTTTATGTTATACACAAAGCTTAAAACACAAAACAAGAGGGGTAGAAACTAGTTGCAAGAATGGAAACTAAAGTAAAGAGTTTACCCTTGAAGATCCCTTGAAGAACAGGTGGTCCAGCCACTCTCTAGTGTTCAAAATTAGTCCAAAATCACAACAAACAACCCTCCAAGACCCTCAATCTCGCAATAAGGTGTAATAGTGTGTGTAATGGTGCAAAAGTAAGGTAAAAGTGCACTATTTGGCCACAAAACACACACAAGGATGAGAGAGAGTGAGATATAGAGAGAGAGGATATATAAGCTCTGGTTTTGATCTCTTAGAATGGCTAACCCTTAAGCCAAGAAGACAAGGCCTCCTCTTATAGAGGGGGCAATCTTGTAAGCTTAGCAACCAAGCAAACAAGGGGCTCATCCCTCCATACACGTGTATGGAGGAAAGAACGTCAGTAAAAAGTCATGCAAAATATCTCCAACAATTTGTAAAGTGGTGTGAGGCAAAATGGTCATTTTGCCAAAAGTAGTGCCGACCGGCACAAAATAGTGCCGGTGGCAACAACAACCAGCCGGTGGCCTCTAGCCACTGCCGGTGGTGTGTGGGGATGCCTCAAAAGGCATTCCCTGCCCCTCCAAGGCAAAGCACAAGTGTTTGGTGCAAAACCAAACACAAAACAGTCAAGTTCGGAGGTCCTGAGGCAAGGCGCGTAGCCGAGAACTCCGAGAACTCCAAACAAACACGAACATGGATAATCACCGAGTGTTCAAGCGGTGACGTCCAAGTCTTGAGGAAGGTCAAAAATGGGGTGTCTACATATGTTCATATGAATTATGCTCGAAATGTTATTTGATAAGTTATGATGATTTCTGAAAAGTTATTTTGTTAATGTGAACGAATGTCCTATTTGAATCTACTATGGCATCCAAAGGAAGTCCCAAATCATAGGGAACAACATGTTAATGCGGGTCTATGACATATATGTGATACGAGATCTCATTAGCCACTTGACAAAGTGGTGTTATGTTTGATAATCGGTGTCCGAGATTGATTACTCTAGTCGGCAGACGATATGTTATGTTCTATTGGATGTACCATTATTATGTTCAGATATGAGAACGATTATATTATGATTTGCTTTATAATTATGATATGTTCAAAATTCGTTCACTAACCTCTTTATCTTAATGTTATTCACTGGGCTTTAGTTCACTATGTGTATATATATGTAGCTGAGCGAGTGCAAGACTGAGCCTAATGGCACTTGTCTGGACTTTTGTTTTGTCAAGCCAACTGCCGTGCCTTATGTGGAGGTTCCTAAAAGTCAATGTGGTCAAGTTTTGTAATGACGTCTTTTGTCTTCTTTTGTTTGTTGGACAGTTTTGGCTTTATATGTATATAGAGATGACGTAAGACTGATGTAAATATGACATCACGTATATGTATATAAAATAAATTTAAATTTTCTGTTCCATATATGTCTGCACAGCTTTATGGACATTCTATTTTTGATATTTGCTTCTGCTAGCCTTTTATTTTGTTAATCTATTTCAGAGGCCTTCAATAATCTTAAGATTACTAGCTGGTTATGATGCTAAACCTATAGGTGCGAGTTTGGGTCATGATAGAAAGTTCCTGGAGATGGTTCTGGACAGCGAAGCTAGCCAACTCTGGTACAAAGTGAAGCAGCGAGCAGCCACACTCGTGGTTCACGTCAGAGGAGGGCTAAGAGGCAAAAAAAGGTTAGTCAGCAGATGGAGTATCCTTTTCATCCTTAGGATCTCTATACCTGGTTGGTTAGGAACAGAGAAAATGAATAACGGTGGGAACAAGAAGTTCAGCACCTTGATCGCATTGTTCATCAGAAGGAGCACCGAGCACTGCATTAGCTCATTTTCTCTTCCTTCTCTCTAGACATTGAAGCTATGAAAACCCCCAAGAAGTTCACCTCACCGAAGTTCACACTATATGATAGAAAATCGAATCCATTCACACACATCAGCCACTACTGGCAGATGATGTCTCTATGGAACCAAAATGAGGCACTAATGTGCAAGGTCTTTCCATCTAGCCTGGGAGAGTCCGGACTTCGATGGTTCAATCGTCTCTCTACTGGATCGATCTATGATTGGAAATAGCTCTCTAAAGAATTCTTGGCTAGATTTGTTTTCAACACCAAAATCCTAAAGGAACTAGACACCTTGTTCAGTCTAAGAAAGAAAAAGAAGGAAACACTGCGTAACTACGTAAGGAGGTACTAGGAAGAAAACAACGATTTGGAGAAGATTATCTATAACGAATAGATGGCAGTAATGTCTTTCAAGCATGGTCTGCGGCTAGAAAGCAAGTTAAGGTAATCGCTTGCCAAGCTCCCAGCCATTGCCCTGAAGGATTTACGAGCCAAAATTGAGCAGTAGGCTTGTCTTGAAGATGATCAGATTCCCATCGAAGTGGCGTCAGCCGAGCAGTCGAACCGGGGAGACCGACTGTGGCTTGTTTTTTGTGCTCCTTTTGGATACGACTAGCCCCACAGTTCGGACTCCTGTGGTTTTGAATCTAATTTCATAAAGTGCAATGTGAAATAGTGAAAACACAAAAAGAGTCCAAATCCGACAATTCTTTTGGAAAATTGATGTTTGAATCAAATGCCAAAAATGGACTGCTTTGCCATATTTCAGAGTTGCCACCTAAATATTTTTGAAAAATTTAGAAAACCCAAGACTCGTGCCAAAGGCCACTTATCTGTCATCACCAAAGTGTCTCGGCTTGGGAACTTTGGTACGAGAGGGAAAGGTCTTGAATTGAACACCTGTAAACAAGCCCACGGGGGGACCTCGCTACAGCTCGGACTCGATTTATGTTACGGTTCTTAATCTCGAACCAAAGAGTCCAAATCCGGCAAATCGTTTTGAGAAAATAGATTTTTGAAAGAAGTGCCAAACATGGACTACTTTGCCAGATACAGAGTCGCCACCTAAATATTTTATTTTGGAAAATTTAGGAAACCCTGACTCGTTACCTAAGGCCAAGTGTCCGTCATCACCAAAGTTGCCTCAAATGAACTTGGGTATGATTGGGAAGGTCACTGTGAGCACCCCTTCATGGATCAAAGATTGGCCTCTACTAACTATGATATTTAGTTTTGAAAACATTATGTGCTCTTATTCCGGTTATTAGCCTAGATTTACTATGTGATGCGCACAGCATACAAGTATAGACTGGGTCGCCTGAATTGGAACAAAACATTTCATGTTTGTTTGTCTGAAAATGGTTTGATGGTGCTACCCGCAGGTAGGCTAAGACGTGGATTTGCCACCCTCGGGTGGGCTTAGAAAACATGTTTTTGCCACTATCTAGTGGGCTTAAAACAAACAGTTGATGATTTGTTCCAATCTAAACAACCCAACTTTCACCCACAGGCATTCAAGCAGTTATATCACATAAGCAGTTAGCCTCGTTGTAAGCATGCTATTCATGGCAGTCACTCACACGCATGCAAGGATGCTAAAGCATAAAACTCACTGAGTACTCCAAGCCAAAACAGAAACCGATTAGAAATCCATGCATGATCGTAAATATATAGAAATGCCTAACGCAACACATGTAAAAATGCAACTATAGCAGGCTCGGCTATTCTAAACATGGCGTATAGAATGCTACAGCTAACATGTATTCAACTTGGAATTGAAATACAAATACAGTTAGTATGATCTGAGGCATGCATGCAAAAGCAGATGAATGAATGCAAACATGCTATCATCTTGTATGCTAATTGAAACATGCCCTATTCTAACCATCGTAAGCTGGTAAATAAAAGGAAAGAAAGACGTGGGGTTGGAAGACATACATCACACGCACGTACACTTATTACAACATTGGCCTCGCGCAGAGGGTCCGAAAAATAATATACAGTCCCGAATGAATAATACAGTCCGAATAAATAATACAGTCCAAATATGTACAAAAATCCTAATTAATTACCAAATTAACTAAGAAAACAATAAGCGGCATGCAAGCCGTGGATCGCTTTGACTTTTTTCAGATGATGAATGATGCATATCCGGTTGCCTTTGTGAAATCCGTTGTGATGCCCCAATTAGCCTCTGTTTGCAATAATTTTTGGAAGTAGCGCCAAGCCCTAAGAAGGCTGATTCTTGATTCACTGAAGCGAGCAGAAAGGGCATAGCAGTGTATTTTCACAAATGTATGCATGCCTCGATCCTCGTGCCACCAATCACGTATCTCGATGCATGATGGCCGAGGAATCGAATTGCACAACTAAATATGAAATGAATGCACAGGAAAACACAACAAGACCTAACTCCATCATGGATAATCCGGAGTGTCGGTGACTAGGGAATTGAGACACGTTCCGTCACTCGGAGTACGAAACGTACCTCGTTTTCCGTGCTCGGACCAACTCCTATCCCAAACACAATGCAGTATGCATGATATGCATGGATGCAACTAAGATACAACCTAACATGCACAATGCTATGAAATGGCATACACGATGCACTAGGTAACATGGCATACACAATGCGCTAACATACAACCTAGCATATACAATGCTATGGAATGAAATGACATACGCAATGCAATATGGGCTTACACCAACGTGAGTGGACCTCAGCCACACTCACATAAGAGGCCAATAAGATGAAAATGAGACACTCGAGATGCGTGCACATGTGCACGCAAACCGAGGACCGACCCTAAGGCACCAAATGCCACTCTAACAAGACATGGCAAGGCATGGAACATGGCATACTAGCATGAAAATTTCAGTAGCAAAATATGATGTGAAACAGCCCCAAAACATGAAAACATGGCACCCGATACATGGAATGAGACCCGAAACATGAAATTAGGTACATGGAATGACCTATGGCTATGAAAATCATGCGTTATTTGAACATGAAGTATGAATACAGAATCAAGACAGTCCTAAAACAAGCATATTTCCAGTTTTAAGCAAGGCCAACCAGTGAACACAAATAGGACTAAGCTAGCATGCAAAAATGGTCCCGTAAGAGAGATAATGAAGCAAGTAGCAGATGATGGCCCCAAATGGCCAAGAGCCCTTCAACAAAGTTGAAGAGGGGCTCAAAATGAATCACTTTACAGTTTACAACAAGCCACGAAAACAAACACAAGTATGGCTAAACTATTATGCAAGAAATGGGCCAAAAGGGAGACAAAGAAGCAAGTGATGGTTTTTGGCCTCAAAAAGAGGAGGTCCCTTCAACAAAGTTGAAGAGGGGCCCAAAAAATGGTATTTTACAGTTAGTGACCAAACCCAAAACAGTGCACATGCAAGCTTAAAATACTATGCAAAATAAGGCCTAAAAAGAGGTTTAAACACAAAGAAACAAAATGGAGCTTCAAAAATCAAAAATCCCTTAATCAAACATGAAGAGAGGGTCAAAATAAGGCTATTTATAGTTCGGACCAGAGCCCAAAAATACAAGCACAAGGGGCTAACAAAACATGCAAAAATAAGGCCAAAAGAGGGATAAAGAGGCAAGTGACAAAAGGAAGCCTCAAACAGTGAAGATCCCTTCAACAATATTGAAGAAGGGCTCAAAATAAGCCACTTTTCAGTTTATAACCAAGCTCAAAAAAATTTACAAATGAGCCTAAAATACTATGCAAGAAAGAGGCATACAAGAGAGGTAAAGAAGCAAGTGTAAAAAGGAAGCCTCAAATAGGGGGAGGCCCTTAAACAAACATGAAAAAGAGCTCAAAATAATTCTATTTTCAGTTAGGGTAGGAGCCCAAATATGCAAGCAAGTATGGCTAATATATTGAGAAAAATAAGGCAAGAAAGAGGGAGGAGAAGACTTACCCTTGAAGACCAAATCTTTGACAGCCTTTGGACCAAGAAATGTTGCTCCTCAGCTCTGGAAAATAGCTCCAAGTGACTGGAATGGAGGTTGGAGGTATGGTGCTATGGCTTGTAGAGTAAAGGGTGTAGGACTTGAGGGTTTGAAGGTTGGAAGAGAGGGAGAGGAAGGTGTATGTATGCAAAGCTCTTAGGCAATTTTTCAACCCCCCAAACACAGCTGGGAGTGCTGGTTATATAGGCAAAAGAGGGGGGAGAAAAGGGGGGGAAATGGAATTCAAATTTCCCCCCAAAAGTGCAGCCCCCCGGATACACAATCTGGGGGGAAACAGAATACAGATTTGTAATATACCAAAAGAGAGGAGGAAGGCCGGCCTGTTAGAAAGGCTACAGGTGGCCGGCCGGCCCTCCCCATGGCTGGCCGGCCAAGGGTCAAAAGGTTCAAGAAACATTAGTGGCCGACCACCTCAGATTGGTGGCCTCCCATGTGTGCTCAACACAACCATGTGGTCAAAAACTGGAGAAAGTGAACCAGGAGAGAGAAAAGGCCACTTTTTGGAGGGGTTCAAAAGGGTCAAACACAATTAATGGCCGGCCATGTGATATTGGTGGCCTCCCAGGTGTGTACAACACAAATATGTGGTTTGGAGCTAGAAAAAGTGGCCTTAAGGTGGTCAACATTGGCTCCCAAGTGAGAAAAACGGGCGACAGAGGGCGATGGAGGAATAAAATTGGTTGTCGAACAATTCTGGCCCCCCACCCTTCTACGACCTCCCTATCAGTGAAAATAAGGTCCCCACCAAAAATGAGCCCAAACCGATGCAAAATGAAGGTTCGGGGCAGCGACCGAGGCCCGAGCCCGATCGCATGCCGGAAGTGGTGTTCAACCACGAAGTTGGTCTCTCAGACCACAGTGTCCCTCAAAAGGCAGTAAATAAGATGCATGCCAAAAATCGGAGCAAACAGAGGTGGTTAAGCAGTCCCGAACCGAGGCACACGGCCAACGGCTCCGAAAAATTAGAAACCGGACTCCAAACGGGCAAAATGGCCTACGACCACGAAACATAGCCTACGGCCCGAGAGATGATCTCTGAGACCTCTCCTTCCTTCGGAAGAAAGCAGAGAAAACTGAGCTTGGTTCGCAAACCGAGGCAAAGCATGAAAGAGTCTGGAAGTCCGGAGGCAAGGCTCGTAGCCGAGACTCTGAAACCTCTGAACGAGCACGATATGCAACATCACCAAGCGCTCAATCGGTGACGTCTGAGTCTTAAGGTCGGTCAAAAATGGGGTGTCTATAACACCCTACTCGCCCGATCAAAGATCGGCCTCTACTAATCATGATGTGATTCTTATTTACGTTATATGCTCTTGTTTTGGTTTTATTAGACTAACATTACTATGTGACGCACGTAAGTATAGTCCAATTTGCGAAAATTGGAACACTTTGATTTCATGTTTATTTGAAAATTGTTTTTTGATACTCGTCACTTGAAAATGTGAGTTTGCACATTAATCAATTTGTCCCAATTTTGGCAATTAGCCTTTATCCACAGGCATTCATTCAAGCAGGTATATCATTTACGCAATTAGCCTCATGGAAATCATGCTGGCATGGCAACACAAACATTTTGTCATGACCCCGTTCTGCCTCTAGTAGATTGGTGCCGTGATGGCCAGTAATCCGAGATTACCAAAGGCCAACTTACAAAGATTCACACATAATCAGAGTATAGATATGGGGCTTACATGTGCGGAAGCAATAAATTTAAATCTAAGTAGCCCATAAGAGCTGTGCATAGATCAAATGAAATGACATACATCTTAACATGGTTTACAACTTGGATACAAATAACATAAAGTACATGTTACATCTTGATCAAAAGGCTTCTCAAGCCGAAATATATAAAGACATGAATTACAACTAAGAAGCATAATCTTCAAGAGGTTAGCAAAATGAATCCAAAACAACTTGCAAATAACATCTAGGCGTCATCGCCTTCTTGCTCGCCACCTACATATATATAAAGGGGAGGGTGAGCTTGGATACTCAGTGAATGATATAATTAATAAAGGCTTGAATGAATGATATCCGAGATCTTTATCAAAACAATACATATCATAGCTTGTAACAAAACATGGGATGAATCAAGTTCATCAATCAAATCTTTCAAATCTTCTTGGGATGTTTAATAATATCTACATAATACATGGGGGATGACATTCCGGACAAAACAAAGGAATAATTGACTTGCAATCGATTAGACAAATCCACCCGCACAAGGCCATCGGTGGGGCCATCCATACAAGACCGTCGATCGCAGAGATCTCTCAAACATGGTGCTACATGGGCTTAAAGTCCCATAGCATGGGAGGACTTTCCAAGAATGTCATCAAAACAAGATAATACTTGATACAAAAACTAGGGATAATCATTCATGCTTGATCAAATACTTTTCCAAAACGAAGCAAAGCTTTATCAAAACTTTATAACATAGCTTTATTAAAAATACCACTCACATAGCTCTTCTGGTGTAGGGATTAAGGCTAGGATCCAAGACCTACAAATACATAATAAAGTCTACTGAATGCATTTCAAGAAGACAAGAAGAGATGCTCAAAGATGGGTATGAAATGCATTCTTAAAACAAGCTTTTCATGAGTGCAAACGATCTTGGCATTTCTTTCTAAAACGAAGTCAAGACAAAGTAAAACATGTGCTAGAAGTCAAAATACTCTTTTTCTTCTTAGAAAAGCATGCTGGGTACCAACCAGGTCTTGGAATGGATGCACAGAAATGATCTAGGCTAAAATGACCTAGCTGGGTGAACTCAGGAGGTCTTGGCCGAGGTCCCACACCTCTTGGCCAAGGTGTGGTTATCTAGGCTTCGGTGTGTAGTTGCCTGCCGAGGTGTTATAAGGTGTCGGCAAGGGTGTACCATGGTCGGCCTAGGTGTGCATGCAAGATAGACTAATGGTGCAAGTGATCATGTAAGGTAGGCCAAGGTGAGATACGATGCTTGGCTTAGGTGTGAGATCTTGGCAAGAGTGGTCTCGGTGACCACACCTAGGGAAATGAAGTCTGGAAATTTGGGTTTCCTCCCTTGAAGAACATGAAGAACATGAAGGATAAGAACATGAAGAACATGAATGCTAAAATCATAACTTCTTTATTCAAAATTTGAGATTTCATGAGATGAGTTCGAAAAAATGGACCTGGGTACCCATACTTGAAGATCTTATGAAAACAAACACAAAAACATGGATCTTGATACAAACTTTCGGATCAAAACATGGTTTTATTTCAAGAACACAAGAACATCATTTTCTCTTTCTAAAACAAGCTTTAAATCAATGCATGGCTCATGAATCATGGTAGATCATGCAATGTGATCGGATCAACATAAAGAATAACAAGAGTAGATCAAGAATCTAACCTCAAAACACGGATCTAACGGTTCAAGGTGTGAAGATCAAGCTTGGAAATCTAGTTCTCTCTCTAAGAACTTCTCTTCCTCTTCCTAGAGCTTCTCTCTCTATAAAGGCAAAGATATGACAAATGATGTGGGTTTCTCTACTACCAGCAGACTTAACCCTCTGCTGGGACATGTGGCAACGTCTGGTAATCTCCTCAAAAGGTGACAGAATGACAAGACAAGAGTATGACAAAGTGTATACAATAAGTAAGGTGACATAGACACTCTGGCAGGTAATGATCTCGGATTAGGACATAGGCTTCAGCAAGTAAGGTCTCAATGATCTCGGCTAGGAAGGATAACACTTGACCTAGCTGTGCCACACCTCCGCCTAGATGTGCCACACCTCGGTTTAGGTCATACCAGTCTCGGAACAAGATCACTAGGTGCAAGGATCAAAGATCTAGGATGCCTAGATGATAACATCTCGGCCTAGATGATGCACACCTCGGCCTAGATGATGACATCTCGGCCAATATGCCAGGGTGAAGGTGGAGGTCAACCAAAGTGGTTCCAAGATGGTCATAGGTGTAAGAGGTTCAAAGGTGTGACCTAGGCTTGAGATGACTTAGGCTTAACATGACCTAGGCTTGGCATGACCTAGGCTTAACATGACCTAGGCTTGGCATGACCCAGGCTTAACATGACCCATGCTTAACATGACCTAGGCTTGGCATGACCTAGGTTTGAGACAGCAAGGAAGGAACAAAGCATGCATACAATACTTAGGCAAATCACATAAGCACAAAACAAGACAAGGATCTTTACTTAGGCAAAACAAGTCAAAGTCTACAAATGCAAGCTTAACAAGACAAAATCATGCAAATGCACATGAACATGACTAAGGCAAGAATGTGGGTTATTACACATTTGATGTAGGATGTTAAAACTCAAAATTGCTCACCTAGTACTTTGAGCCAAAACAGAGCAAAATAATTAGAAAACATGCATGCTCCTAACTAATGCAATATGACTAATGCGACACATACAAGTTATGTAATTTTAATAGACTCGGTTATGAACATGGCATATGATTCTATTCAAGACATACTATAAAGCATGTATTCAAGTAATGAATTCTAAACATTTAGTTAGTATGATGAGCCGAACCTTGGATGCATGCAAGACAATGGATGCAAATCTAAGAATGCTAATTTGAAAAATGATGTTCTTTACTAACCATCATAAGCAAGTAAGGAAAAGGGAGGAAGATGTGGGGTTGGAAGACATACAACTTATTATATGTTGGCCCTTGTGCAAGAGGGTGCGAATCAAAGTTTGAGAGTCTGAATAAAACTAATTATTACAAAACCGAATGAATAAATAAGCAAAGAATTAACTAGCTAGCTACTCTATTACAACAAGGATAATAATGAGAAATAAACTAGCTATCTAAGTTAACTAGATATAACAATTACAAATAAACAATAATAATAATTACAACACTAATTACAACAAGACCAATTGTAACAATAATAATAATTAATTACAACAATACTTGGAGCATTAATTTACAACATTGATATAAGCAAGGATGCACAAGATTTGCATGCATAGCGTCCAAGAGTTGCTCTGTCTACCTATGCCTGCTCTGTTTCACTTTCAGCCATTGCCCTATATTTTTGATGGCTGGCTGGCCCCTAATGAGGCTTGACTGGGGCTAAATAAGGCCGGCCGTGTCTTAATTTTATGCAAAATCTTATTTTGTGCTCTGAGTAAAACAACGTAATTATTCGAACTCTTGTCCCTTTCACACTTCTCTGTCATGGGAAAGCCTCAAGAGAAGGTTGGAATTGTTTCCAAAACCATCAATGAGCAATTTGTTTTCTTGATGATTTCGGCCACAATTTGGACGAAATTCAATGAATGCAATGAATAACAACTATCCCTCCCCTTTATCATGGGATGAGCTCAAAAGGGGGGGGGGGGGGAGTAAAGACGCTTCAAGGGTCATCAAAACACCATGAATTGACGTGTGAGGACTCTTGACACAATAGACTCGAAATAACGTCTGGCCAAGCCCAAGCAATATAACTCATTTTCTTTATGTGGGTTGGTTCATTTTAAGCCAAATTCATTAGTCTTTGCCACTCTTTAACCCATTTGTCTAAGATGATTGTTACGTCCACTACGTGAGAAGCATGTCAAACGGGAAGTGATTCTCAACATGAAAAAGCGACTATGCCATTGACAATGAACCTCCGTAGAGATTAAGCCACTAAGCATAGATCTCTAGTTCATGTTTTGAATAACTGTCAACTGATTGAAACAACTCTCAAAATGAAAGAAATGAATGGTAAGTTGATTATTAAAATGAGGCTTCTAAACATGAAAATTAGACAAAGAAAGGCCGAGAACAATATGGAACAAGCTACGTATAAGGACTTTTGAAACAACAAGAAAACTAATCAAAGCATGAATTAATTAAACAACCTAGGGCAACCCTAAAAAAGCCTCTAATAGGTAAAAAATTGTGGCTCAAAGAGCATGAAAAGAGCCCAAAAAGCTAAACAACAAGTAAAGACAACAAGGCTAGTAAACAAGGACAAGGAGGGGTGGCTAAGCCCTCCACTTTTGAAATCTCAAAGCATGATTTTTAGTCTCTTTTAGACTTTGAAAATCAATTTGGAAAGCAAAGAAAAAGGGTGTAAGACAAGGGTTTGAGCTATAGGTGAAGGTGTAAGAAAGAGTATTAACTCTCTCTACCCTTTGGTAGCTCTCCAAACCCAAGCTTAGACACTTGAAAGAGAATCAAAACAACACAAAAATACAAAAATTTGATAGTAAATGATAGAAATGAGAGCAAGAGAAGAGATAGTATGCTTATACCTCCCAAGAAAGGTAATCTCTTTGTTTGTAAATCAAACTAAGTCCAAACACACCCTCAAGCTTGAATTGTGATGCTCAAGGCTCAACCAAGGTTCCTAGGCTAAGGTGTGAAGGTGTAAATGGTGTATGGATATAGGTTCAAGGTGGTAAGCTTGCTCAAAGGTTGCTTGCACAAGAAGAAGGAGCTCTTAGGAAGGTGTATAAGCTTTTTAGAAATTCTTCAACACTCAACATAGAGATACAACTTTATTTTTTTAGAATTTTAGCAAGAGAGGTCATAAATATCTTCAAAAATGGACAGCTGGCAGGCTCCTGCCTGGAGCAATGTTTCTCGCTACTAAGGCACATCCGGCCACCAATAGCCACAGCCGGCTCTCAATGAGGCATGGCTAGGCCCCAATGTGATCTCATGTTTTTCTGATTCAGACTCAGCATAGGGTGGCACAATGTGTAAAAATGGATTTCTGGGGTATAAACATTGGGAATATGGAAGATTTGGGATTGTTTTGGAACTTAAACATAGCCCCTTTGTTGAGACCCTGAACTACGCACAACACCACTTTCATCATCGAGTGTACCAGGCAAAGCGCTCGAGCCTTGCAGGTTGTCAAAAGTGGGGTGTCTCTGATTGCCCTCTTTGTGAGCGAAGTCATATAGTGACGTGAGTGAATGTCAAAGCCTAGAGATGACCCATTTGATGAGGTCGCAAGGCTTGGGCAAGAAATCCAGACATAAATGCAAAGATTATACTCAAGGGCAGAATGCACAAACGAAATGCAGTAATTACTTATGATCATGCAATGAAACAATGCAGTGAAACATTTCAATTCAAATAACAAGTGACAAAACAACGCCACAACATCATCGAGTGTACCAGGCAAAGCACTCCCGCCTAAAGCAATGTTCCTGCATGAGGATAAATATGTAATAATGTGTATATCTTCCAACCCTACGTCTTTCTCCCTTTTATTTCCTAGCTTATGATGGTTAGTTTAGGGCATCATGTTTCATTTAGCATACTTCATGTTTGCATCCACTTGTCTTACACACATTGAGGCTTGGTTCATCATTCTAATTGCATCATTATTTCAATTCTTCTTTGAATATGTGTTTAACCACATGTTATCAAATTGATCCATATATCATATTAATGTCGACCTAGTAATTGTATATCGTATGTGTTTCATTAGTCATGTTGCATAGGAATCATGCATTTTTCTAACTAGTTTCTCGTTTGGCTTGGAGTACGAGGTAAGCTTTTATTTGCTTTAGCATGATGCATGAGTGTGATTATTGCTATATCTAACATGCTTACCATGAGGCTAATTGCTTAATTGATAAACTGCTTGAATGCCTGTGGATGAAGGCTATTTGCTTGAATTGGAATAATTTGAGTAATGTTCATATGCGATTACTTTTTCAAGTGGTACATATTCAAAACACTTTTTTATTTTTTATTTTTAAAACAAACATGAATCAAGTGTTCCAATGCTTGCAAAATTAGTCTATATTTGTATGCATCATATAGTAAAGTTAGTTTAATAACCGAAACAAGAGCATACAATGTAAATAAGAATCACATCATGATTAGTAGAGGCCGATCTTTGATTGGGTGAGTGGGGTGTTCAATTCATGGCCTTCTCCTCTTGTACCTAAGTTCCCAAACCAAGACACTTTGGTAACGACGGACTAATGGCCTTTGGCACGAGTCTTGGGTTTCTTAAATTTCCTAAAACAAAATATTCAGGTGGCAACTCTGTAAATCTGACAAAGAAGTCCATTTTTGACATTTGATTCAAAACATCTATTTTCCAAAAGAATTGCCGGATTTGGACTCTTTTGCGTTTTTATTGTTTCACATTGCACTTGTGAAATAAAATTCAAAGCCACAAGTAGAGTCTGAACTGTAGGGCTTATTCGCCTTCTGAAAGGGGCGCGGAAAAGTCGAGCTACAGCTGGGCTTATATGGAGGGGAGTAAAAACTCTTTGGTTCTGGAGCAGGCCAGTATTTTATGAAGGTTGTGAGGTTGTGGCAGTAGTAAAGGGATCAGCCATCGTGACCGTTGAAACAATAGTCCTGACATCCACAGGCCGTGGAATAGTGTTATTGCTAGCATTGGTATTCCGAGAGAATGGCCTTCTTGCAGGGTTCACTTGTTCTGTGGATGATACCCTTTTTGAATGCACTCTCAATCTGGACCCCCAACTTGTCTAAGGAAGCAAAGGTGGATAACGGTGCCACTATCATCCTCTGCAGCATATCTGGTTCAAGATTCTAGACCACCAGCCGGACTTGTTCTCTTTCAGCAGGTCTATTTGTCATTCGGGCTGTTTCGGTTCTCCACCGGGCAACAAAATCAATGAATGATTCTTTGGGGTTCTGGGTAGTAGCCTCTAGCTCACTGATGGTTACCTCTATCTGGGTGTTATATGAATACTGGTTGACAAATGCCTCGGATAACTTCTTCTAATTCCGCTTTGTAAAGTCCTCCAACATAGTGTACTAGATGGCCACCACATCAAACAGGGTTCTCCCAAACATAGAAAGCTTCTGTGCCCTAGACAGCCCCATCAAATTTGTCAATATGGGGCAACTTAAATTTCTCCAGTAATTTGACCAAAGCCTCAGTGTACCCGTCTTCGATATTCGGAATAAGGTTGAAGCCCTAGGATTTCTTCAATGCTTTCTCTAATCTAGCAATCTTAACCAAGGTGTAGACATCCCATTTTTGACTGCTCGCAAGGCTCGAGCACTTTGCCTGGCATACTCAATGATGAAAGTGGTGTTGTGCGTGGTTCGAAGTCTCAATGAAGCGGCCATGTTTGAGCTCCGAAACAATTCCAAACCTCCCATTTTAATAATCAACTTGCCATTCATTTCTTTCATTTGAGAGTTGTTTCAATCGGTTAACAGTTATTCAAAACATAAACTAGGGATCTATGCTTAATGGCTTAATCTCTGCGGAGGTTCATTGTCAACGACGTAGTCTCTTTTCCATGTTAAGAATCACCTCCCGTTTGACATGTTTCTTACTCAGTGGATGTAATCTTTGGTGGACGTAACAATCATCTTGGACTTAATGGATTAAAGGATGGCAAAGACTAATAAATTTGGATTAAAATGAACCAACCCATATAAAGAAAATGAGTTATATTGCTTGGGTTCAGCCGGACGTTATGCCGAATCTATTGTGTCAAGGGTTGTCTTACATCAATTCATGATATTTTGATGAATCTTGAAGCATCTCTACCTCCCTCTTTGAGTTTACTGTATGATAGGAAGGAGTGATGGTTGTTGTTTATCGCATTTATTGAATTTTGTCCAAATTGAATCCGAAATCATCAACCAAACAACTTGCTTATTGATGGTTTTGGAAATGATTCCAACCTGCTCTTGAGGCTTTCCTATGACAGAGAAGTGTGAGAGGGACAAACAGAGTCCAGAATAACTCTGTCTACATTGTTTTCACTTCAGAGCAAAACACAGAA
This sequence comes from Camellia lanceoleosa, assembly GCA_025200525.1. Classification (NCBI taxonomy): domain Eukaryota; kingdom Viridiplantae; phylum Streptophyta; class Magnoliopsida; order Ericales; family Theaceae; genus Camellia; species Camellia lanceoleosa. The sequence continues at coordinate 104,169,720 of CM045767.1, read as the reverse complement.
TTTGCATATAATTAAAAACGGACGGTCATCAATGTTTAGTTAGCAAATATTTTGTTGAAAACAGGGGCAAGGGCTAAAGGTGAAACATAGCAAGCCTAGGCGAGATAGAGCTATTCTTGGACCTTGTGCATGCAACCCCTTAGCACCGTGTATCCTTGCTTGCATCATTGTTGTGAATTAATGCTCCGACTATTGTTGTAATTAATTTATTATTATTGTTATAATTAGTCTTGTTAATCATGAGTGTTGTAATTATTATTATTGTTTATTTGTTATATCTAGTTAGCATAAATAGCTAGTTTATTTCTAATTATTATCCTTGTTGTAATAGAGTAGTTAGTTAGTTAATTCTTTGTTTATTTATTTATTCGGTTTTGTAATAATTAGTTTAATTTAGACTTTCAAACTTTGATTTGGACCCATGAGGGCCAACATGTAATAGGTTGTGTGTCTTCCAATCCCACGTCTTTCTCCCTTTTACTTACTTGCTTATGATGGTTAGTATAGAACATCATTTTTCAAATTAGCATTCTTATGATTCGCATCCATTGTCTTGCATGCATCAAAGGTTCGCTCATCATACTAACCCAATATCAATGTTCAAATTCATTGCTTGAATACTTGCTTTTGCATGTCTTGAATGAAGTCATATGCCTTGCTCATAGCCAAGCCTAATTACATAATGGGTGCGTTGCATTTAGTCATATTGCATTAATTAGGAGTATGCATATTTTTCTAATTATTTTTGCGTTGTTTTAGCTCAGAGTACTAGGTGAGTAATTTGAGTTTTAGCATTTTGCATCAAATGTTCGTGTTGCCATGCCAAGCATACTTCTACGAGGCTAATTGCTTAAATGATATAACTATTTCAATGCTTGTGGATGAAGGCTAGTTGCTTGAATTGGGATTGTTTGATTAATGTCCATTGTAAGCCCATTTTCCCAAGTGGCATATTTACAAACAATTTTTCAAATAAAACGTAAAATCAAATGTTCCAATTCTGGCAAATTAGTCTATATTTGTGTGCATCACATAGTAAAAATAGCTAATAAATCAGAACAGGAGCATATAATGTAAATAAAAATTACATCATGATTAGTAAAGGCCAATCTTTGATCTTGCGAGTGGGGTGCTCAATTTATGACCTTCCTTTCTCGTACCTAAGTTCTGAGCGAGACACTTTGGTGATGACAGATAAGTGGCCTTTTGCAGTCTGATTTCCTAAATTTTTTAAAAATATTTAGGTGGTGACTCTGAAATCTGGCAAAGCAATCAATTTTTGGCATTTGATTCAAACATCAATTTTTTAAAGAATTGCCGAATTTGGACTCTTTTGTGTTTTCACTATTTCACATTGCACTTGTGAAATCAGATTTAGAACCACGGGAGTTTGAACTGTAGGGCGAGTCGTCTTCCAAAAGGAGCACGAAAAGCAAGCTACAATTTCTGGCGACTCTACTGGAGATTTAGAGAACTTGACTTGAAACTCATGATGTGAAATTTTATCTACACTTATATGTTCTTTGTATTGCATGTGACAAACCAACTATGTATTATGCTAATTAATATTAATTATGCTTATAATTATGAGCTTGATATGATTTTGAATGCTAATTATATGATTATATATGTTTGTGAATTTCTATCTGTTCACCGTAGGAAAATCTGTTTGATTTTCTTTTATAAAATTTAAATTAAAGACCGTAGAGGCGTCAGAAACTGAAATTGACTGTGTTATTGCGATTAGCCTAATTTTTAGAGCCTATGGTGAAATTTAATTAAAAATTAATTTGGATCGAATTAATTAGATCAAATTGAGAGAGGAAGAACAATTTGATCCAATTGTTTAATTAGAACTTGATTAAGGAAATATGAGTTTTGAACTAGTTAATTATGCTTAAGGAAATATGAGTTTTGAACTAGTTAATATGAGTTTTGAACTTGATTAAGGAAATTAAGCACAATTAACTAGTTCTAAGGAATTAATTAGTTCAAAACTTGATTCCAAAGGCTCAAAACTTGATTAAGGAAATATATATCTAGAAGCTTAATGCACTTAAGCTCATATCATGAGCTCAAAAATCTGAAATACACTCTATAAGAGAGTGAGCCGATTATAGAGAGAGGAAGAACAATTTGGAGGATTTAGCTCAAGCTTGGAGGATTGAAGAGGATTCACTCAAGAACTAGCTAGGATTTGAAAGATTGAAGCTTCTAGGTGAGTAATTGAGCTCAAATTCATGAGTTTAAATTTATATCTAAGTGAATCCAAGCATGATATGTGACTAAGGGCAAGAATTGAGTTGAATGTGATGAAATTGAAGTCGTATATACTTGCATGTTGCATTCACCATGATTATGTTCATTTGAGCATGAAACATAAAGGATTGAGCACCAAATCATACATACAAGCATTGTTTTGATGAACTTCATGATTATAAGCATCAGTTGTACCATTTGAAATGGAATTAGAGCCAATGAGTTACATGTATGCATGATTCATGAAGGTATGTAGCTTAGTTGCATGTGTTTTAAAGTTGTCAAGAAGAATATGGAATGATTTGAGAATTGCAAATTACCTACGTTCCCATGAGATATAATGTCTTTCCATGTTTTTGTACCAAAAATATGAGTTTTGAGCCTTTGGAATCAAGTTTTGAACTTCAAACATAGTTCTGGAAATTCTAGAATTCGACATGTTTGCTCGAGCGAGGAAAGCATCGCTCGAGCGTAAAATGCTAGCTCCCAGAAGTTTTGCAGACATTGATGTCCGCTCGAGCATGAAGAGTTATGCTCGAGCGCCCACTCACATGTTTTGACTCTTGGCTCGAGTGACCAAAGTCACGCTCGAGTGCAAAAATGATGCAACATGTACTTTTGCAGACCAAAGGGGTCCACTTGAGCGAGAAAAGCTGCGCTCGAGCAAAGAGCCCTGTTTCAGAAATTTTGAAAAGTTGCTTTATGTTTCGTTTTTCGTTCTCTTTCATTTCTAAGCACTCTTAGGCATGCATTGAACATTGTAAATGAATTAAAGGACATGAAAGAAGCCTAAGAACATTAATCAAATTAAAGAACGGATTGAATTGTATTATGACCCCAAGTGTAATGAATTATGTAGGGTCAAGTGCAAGGACGAATCAAGCACTGGAACACGGTGAGTAATATCTTAGCAAATATATTTTTGTATATGTATTATTCTCTAAACGATGCCCATGTGGTAAAGTTCTAAACCTTTAAAGTGATAATATGAATGAGCATTCTAATCATTCAATTTCGAATGAGATATACAACTATCAATGTATGAGTATGAAATGGGCCTAAGGCTATTCAGTATATTCAATGAGGATGTGGATTGGGCCTAAGGCCGTTCTATATGATTATTAAATGGGCCGAAGGCCGTTCGAAATAAGGAAAAGATATGGACCTAAGGTCGATTCGGATACAAGAATGGATATGATCATAGAATTAAATGTGTGTGCACAATAAATGTGTATAAGAATTGGACCTAAGGTCGTTCTATAAGAATTGGACCTAAGGTCATTCTGTAAATATTGGACCTAAGGTCGTTCTGTGAGTATTGGACCTAAGATCATTTAGTGTGTAATGGACTCAAGGTCATTCTATATGTAAGTTGGACTCGAGGTCGTTTTGCCTATGATGGACCTAAGGTCGTTTCGTATGCTGCATGAACCAAAGGTTGTTTTGTGCTTGGGATATGATGGAAAGGACCTAAGGTCGTTTTGCTTTGACATTGAGTACTAAGCGTCACAGTGAACTGTGATTATAAGAATCTTGTTCATGAACTCCTTTGTTTTGGTATTATTCACTGATAGAGATCTGAAATTTTTATCCGAAATTTAAAATGTGCTTGGCCCGCGAAATGCCCCAAACTGCCCCTGCCGCTATCGAAGCCCGACCGGTTGTTTTGACACTCGACTGTGCTTCATCGAGGCCTGGCCGATCCTCAATGTGGATTTATTCAGTTTTGTTCATTTTTATTTCTTGTATTATGGAGCCTTAATTTGAAAAAATAAATAGCAAAAAAAAAAAAAAAAAAAAAACAGTGAAGAAAAAGAGTTGAAAAAGGGAGAAAAGAAAGAGAAGAAGAAAAACAATGAAAAAACAAAGGAGCAAAGGAAAATAAGAAAGTGAGGGAAAAAATGAGCGGGTAAAATATAAAAGGAAGAATTTCGAAAAAGAAAAGAGAGGAATTTTGTTCATTCTATTCTATTTTGTTTTATTGTGTAGATGCATAATTTGATTTATTTGTTTGTGTAAACTTAGTTATTTAACTCATAGTTTAACTTATATATGTGATTTGATTTGTTTAAAACTTTTAATTAGTTTGAACTTTTAATTGTTTTGCCCTAATTGTAATCCGCTCAGATTCCGTTATTAGTAAGTGCACATTTGTTGTATGTACGGTTCATTCAGAGGAGTTCCAGATAAAATCATTCGTGCCACAGTAAAATCATCTTCCATTTTACAACCAATTTGAAACGTAGTGCGTTGTGTTCAAATTAAAGCCCATTGTTCTAACACATTGGCAAAATTAGTGTTCATTTTACTACTTTACGTTGATTGTTTTGGTCTTACGTGTCTCTGTGTAGAATTCATGTTTACTTCTAATTCACATTTATACGTTGTGTCTTGATTTGAATTATCTCCATGGACTGTGTTTTCTGAGGCCTTCTTGAGGGGGAGTTAGTTTCATTTTACCAAATTCTGAAAATTTGTTTGTTCTTTTTTTGACCAATTTTTTTCCCTCTCGCGTGCGACGCATTAGGATTGTTTACCTCGGTTAAAAACATTAGGTGTGCCTGGTGTTGACACCAATCTTTCCTCCTCTCACGTGCGACGCGTTAGGATTGTTTACCTCAATTAAAAACATTGGGTGTGCTCGGTGTTCACACCAACCTTTCCTCCTCTCGCGTGCGACGCATTAGGATTGTTCAAGTAGGTTAAAAATGGCAGGTGCGCTTGTTCGTTCACACCAATCTTTTCTCCTTTCGTATGCGACACGTTAGGATTGTTTACCTCGATTAAAAACATTGTGTGTGTCCTGGGGTTCACACCACCTTTCTTTCTCTCGCGTGCGACGAGTTAGGATTACTTATCTCGGTTAAAAATGAAAGGTGCGCCTGTTTGTTCACACCAATCCTCCTCTTCTCGTGTGCGATGCGTTAGGATAGTTCAAATTGGTTAAAAATAGTAGGTGCACCTGTTTGTTCACACCACCCTTCCTCTTATCGTGTGAGGCGCGTTAGGATTGTTTTCCATCAATTAAAAATAATAGGTGCACCTGTGAGTTCACACCACCTTTCCTTCTATCGCATGAGACGCATTAGGATTGTTTCACTCGGTTAAAAACATCAGGTGCGCTTGTTTGTTCACACTACCCTTCCTTCTATTGCGTGAGACGCGTTAGGATCTTGGTTGAAACCTCAAGTGCGTTCGATGGCTACGTCGTCCTTCACCCTTCCTACGCGAGGTGTAGTTAGGTCTACATTTTCTTACATCCTTTCTATGTGAGACGTAGTTTGGTTTGCGCTTTCTTTGTCCTTTCCACGTGAGATGTGCCTGTTTATTCACTTCTTTCCGTGAGAGACACGGCGGGGTTGTTTTATTTTTATTTGGATTTTCATTCAAATGTTGTATTTTTCATTAGATTGTAGCGTTGTTTCATTGCTTTTGTTTATATTCGAATGTTTCATTGCATTGTTTCATTATATTGTTTCATTGCATGATCATAAGTTATTTGTTTTTATGCTTTGCCCTCGAGTTAAATCTTTGCATTTATGTCTTGATTTCTTGCACAAGCCTTGTGGCTTCGTCAAAATGGATTGTCTTTGGGCTTTGACATTCACTCATGTCACTTTATGACTTCGAGCTCTGTTAAAGAAGGGCAACTATAGACACCTCATTTTTGACAGCCCGCAAGGCTCGAGCACTTTGCTTGGTACACTCAATGATAAAAGTGGTGTTGTGCGTGGTTTGAGGTTTGAACGAAAAGGCTATGTTTGAGCTCCGAAACAATCCCAAACCTCCCGTATTCCCATTGATTATACCCAAGAAATTCATTTTTACACATTGTGCCACCCTGTGCTGAGTGTGAAGTAGAAAAATAGGGATCCCATTGAGAGCCGACGATGCGTCATTGAGGGCCGGCCGTGGCTATTGATGGCCGGCCGTGCCTTAGTAGCGAGAAACACTGTTCTAGGCGGGAGCTCACTAGCTGTCCATTTTTGAAGATATTTATGACCCCTCTTGCTCAAATTCCATAAAAACGAAACGGTATTTTTGTTTTTTGGATTGAAGAATTTCTAAAAAGCCTATACACCTTCTTGAGAGCTCCTTCTTCTTTTGCAAGCAACCTTTGAGCAAGCTTACCACCTTGAACCTATATCCATACACCATATACACCTTCACACCTTAGCCTTGGAACCTTGGTTGAGCCTTGAGCATCACAATTCAAGCTTGAGAGTGTGTTTGGACTTAGTTTGATTCACAAACAAAGAGCTACCTTTGTCAAGAGGTATAAGCTTGCTATTTCCACTCTTGCTTTCATTTCTATCATTTACTACATAGTTCTTGTAGTTTTGTGTTGTTTTGATCTCCCTTCATGTGTCTAAGCTTGGGTTTGGAAAGCTACCAAAGGGTAGAGGGAGTTAACACTCTTTCTTACACCTTCACCTATAGGTCAAACCCTTGCTTTTACACTCTTTTTCTTTGCTTTGTAAATTGATTTTCAGAGTTAAAAAGAGGCTAAAAATCATGCTTTGAGGTTTCAAAAGTGGAGGGGCTAGCCACCTTTCCTTGTTCTTGCTTACTAGCCTTGTTTTCCTTCTTTGTTGTTTAGCTTTTTTAGGCTCTTTTCATGTACTTTGAGCCATTGTTTTTCGCCTACTAAGGACTGTTTTAGGGCTATTCTAGGTTGTTTAAATAGTTCATGCTTTGATGAGTTTGATTTTTGTCTCAGAAGTTTTCATTCATAGCTTGTTGAATATTGTTCTTAGCTTTTCATTAACTAATTTCCATGTTTATGAACCTCATTTTAGTAATCAACTTGCCATTCATTTATTTCATTTGAGAGTTGTTTCAATCGGTTGACTGTTATTCAAAACATGAACTAGGGATCTACGCTTAATGGCTTAATCTCTACGGAGGTTCATTGTCAACGGCATAGTCTCCTTTCCATGTTAAGAATCACCTCCCGTTTAACATATTTCTCACTTAGTGGACGTAATCTTTAGTGGACATAACAATCATCTTGGACTTAATAGATTAAAGGATGGCAAAGACTAATGAATTTGGATTAAAATGAACCAACCCACATAAAGAAAATGAGTTATATTGCTTGGGTACGGCCGGACGTTATGCCGAATCTATTGTGTCAAGGGTTGTCTTACATCAATTCATGATGTTTTGATGAATCTTGAAGCGTCTCTACCTCCCTTTTTGAGTTCACTATATGATAGGAATGAGGGGTGGTTATTGTTCATTGCATTTATTGAATTTTGTTCAAATTGTATCCGAAATCATCAACCAATCAACTTGCTCATTGATGGTTTTGGAAACAATTTCAACCTTCTCTTGAGGCTTTCCCATGACAAAGAAGTGTGAGAGGGACAAACAGAGTCCAGAATAACTTTGTCTGCACTGTTTTCACTTTAGAGCACAAAACAGAATTTGCATAAAATTATGGCATGACAGGCCTTATTTAGGCCCGGCCGGGCTTCATTGTGGCACGGCTGGTCATCAATGTTTAGTCAGCAGTATATTTTATAGAAAATAGAGGGTAGTGGCTGAAGGTGAAACAGAGCAAACCTAGGTAGACAGAGCTGTTCTTGGACACTGTGCATGCAACCCTTGCGCATCGTTGCTTGCATCATTGTTGTAAATTAATGCTCCGAGTATTGTTGTAATTAATTTATTATTATTGTTGTAATTAATCTTGTTAATCATTAGTGTTGTAATTATTATTATTGTTTATTTGTTATATCTGGTTAGCATAAATAGCTAGTGTATTTCTGATTATTATCCTTGTTGTAATAGAGTAGTTAGCTAGTTAGTTCTTTGTTTATTTATTCATTTGATTTTGTAATAATTAGTTTAATTTGGACTTCTGGACTTTGATTCGGACCCACGAAGGACAACATGTAATAAGTTGTATGTCTTCTAACCCCATGTCTTTCTCCATTTTACTTACTTGTTGACGATGGTTAGTATAGAACATCATTTTTCAACTTAGCATTCTTATGATTCGCATCCATTGTCTTGCATGCATCAAAGGTTTGGCTTATTATACTAACCTAATATCAATGTTCAAATTCATTGCTTGAATACGTGCTTTATTGCATGTCTTGAATGAAATCATATGCCATGCTCATAGCCAAGTGTGGACTCGACTTTCTTTGCACGCCTCCCTTTCGGAGAGGCGTGAATTGGTCTTACTACAGTTCGGACTCCCGTCACGGTTCTGAATCTAATCTCATAAAGTGCAATGTAAGACTGATAAACACCAAAGAGTCCAAATCTGACAATTGGTTTTGAAAAATTAATTTTGAATCAAAAAGCGCCAAACATGGACTGCTTTGCTAGATTACAGAGTCGCCACCTAAATATTTTATTTTTGGAAAATTTAGGAAACCCTGACTCGTGCCAAAGGCCACGTGTCTGTCATCATCACCAAAGTTGCCTCGCTCAGAACTTGGGTACGAGAGGAAAGTCCTCAAATGAGTACTCGCCGCCCGATCAAATATCGCTTTTACTAAACATGTTATGTTATTTTTATAAACACACGTGTTCTTATTACGATTATTAATCTAACATTACTATGTGATGCACACAGTATACAAGTATGGACTCAATCACGAGAGTTGGAACAAAACAACTCATGTTTGTTTTTTGAAAATGGTTTGAAAGTGCTACTAGCAAGTAGGCTAAAGCGCGGATTTGCCATCCTCAAGTGGGCTTAAAACATGATGATTTGTCACTTCACAAAGTGGGCTTAAAACTCACATTTGATGAATTGTTTCAATTCAAGTAATAAAGCCTTCATCCACAGGCATTCATGTAGTTTATCATTTAAGCACATAGCCTCATGGCAGGCATGCTAACATGGCAGCACTCACACTCATGTAAGGGTGCTAAAGCATAAAGACTTACAGTGTATTCCGAGCCAAAACAGAAGCTAGTTAGAAATATGCATGATCCTAACTATGTTAAATGCCTAATGCAACACATGCAATATGGATTAAGTAGGCTCGGCTACCTAAGATGGCATTTGCAACACTTTGATAGCATGCTTTTAAACACGTATTCAAGAAAGTGTATTGAAATTGTGATGCAGTTTGAATGATGCGCCGAGCTTGGTGCATGCAAGACAAATGAATGATGCAAACATGCAAGCATAATGTATGCTAATTAAAACATGCCCTAAACTAACCATCGAAAGCAATAAGTAAAAGGGAGAAAGAAGTGGGGGTTGGAAGACATGCACAGACACACGCACCCTTATTACAACATTGTGCCCTCTCGATGGAGGGTCCGAATGAATAAGAGCTAAGCTACACTAAGCTAATCTAAGCTAACTAATCTAATTAAACTAATTATACTAATTATTACACAATCAAACGGATAAAGAAATAGCTAAGCTAAGCTACTTAATTATTACAACACTTAATTAATTAACAAACTAATTAATTAAATTACAAAACCAACTAAACATGTATGATATTTAAACTAGGTTACCTCAGCTTTGCCTTGGGAATGAGAAGATGCGTGCGCTCGGTTGCCGCCTCGAAACACCTTCCGGTTTGCTCTTGAGAGGCTCTGTTTGCAGGGTGTCTTCAAGAACTTTGTGCTGAACCTTACCAAAACAATGCTGGGGAGTGCACCAGTTGCCTGCCGGCCACCTGCCGGCCACCTGCCGGCCAAGAGTGTGCTTCTACCGGCCAAGGGTGAAGCAGTGGCGGCCATCAGTGAGGCACCGCCGGCCACTGGTGTGCTGTGACACCAAACTGCAATAGAGCACAAAACAGAGGAAAATGGAGGGTCTCCCAAGGGTATGTGTGTACTGTGCCACTCCTTATCATCTCAAAACATCAAAAGAGTTGCACCATTGGATCCAAAACCATCAATCAAGCATTCACAATGCATGATGGCCAAGGATCCAACTTGTACTCATTCAATAAATGCAAAACAAACAAGACTCAAATCCATTATCTTATCATGAGAGATCAAAGGCAATGGAGACAAAGGAGGTTGGCTCATTTTCATCACTTCAAGTATGAAATGAACTAATCTTCCTTGTGTTCAATATAACGTCCGATTGAACACAATGCAATGCACACATAACATGCTTATCTTGGCATGTTTTACTTGATTCAATTCTTGTTTACACATTTTAGCTTACCAATTAGTCCTTTAACCGGTTAAGTCCAATGTGAAAGTCCTCTAATGAGAGAGGGGTCAACCAAAGAATGGTTTAAGGCATGAGGGAGTTTATGCCTTTGGCTAGTAGAAACCCTCAAAAGAGAGTTAAAGCCATTGAGCATGAACTCTACCTCAAGCTTAAACACATGCATAAGGCTAACCAACCCTCAAAGAAAATTAAAAGTGAAGAATTGAGAGAGGTTGCAGAATTTTAGTGCTGAAATGGCATGATAAGTAATGCTACAACATGCAAGCAACACATGCACAACATGTTCAAAGCCGAAAGTATCAAAGCTAGTGAAGGACACAACACTAGAGGCGTGCAATACAATGCTCAAATGATCAAACCAGCCCTAGACAGAGCTTAAACATGCCAAAACAAAGGCCTAATCATGCTGAAACTTAGGCACAAAAGGCAATAAAAACATGCTCATGTATTGGCTCATAAACAAGGCACAAGGCATAACTCTCAAAAGCATTTAAAGAGTGATATATGTGAGAGTGTGATAGAGGAATATGCTCTGAAATCACATGCTAAATGATGCCAAAACATACAAACATCACAAGCAAAGCATACTAAGGGCCTTAAAACACAAAGCTAGTGAAGCTAATCACACTATAGCTATACAAAGCAAGTCCCAAAGGACCAAGACCACTAAACAGAGTTCAAGCATGTCAAAGCAAGGCTAAAAACATGCTGGAGTGGAGCCAACACATGCTAGAACAATAGGCTAACTCATTATGCATATTAGGCTAGTAAGCACAATTACACTAAAAGTGCAAGATGCAAGCAACAAGTGACCCAACCAGCCAAAAACAGAATTAAAGTAGGTCAAAATAGAGCCTAAAATATGCTTTAACTAAGCCACAAAGAGGTAGAAACACATGCTCACATGTTAGGCCACCAACACATGCAAACAAAACACAAGGAGGGGAGGCCACCCCCTTCTATTTTGGCCCTCAAAACCAACTTTTTACCATTGAAAATACCCTGGATTTCAGTGGTTAAAAGGCCAAAAAAAGTTGTTTTAGAAAGCTTTGAAAGATGGCACAAAAGCTTAACAAGCAAAGAGACAAGAAGGGTGGACCACCCCTAAACTCAAAAGGGGCTTAAACCACCATTTTTAGGACTGAAAAATAGAGTTTTCTTTAGTTCAAAACCAAGCCAAAAACAGTTTGCAAAGGTGGTAAAAACAAGTATGAAAACAAGCTTAAAGGGTGAGTCTTATACCTTTTGAAGCCAAGCACACTTTGAGGCACAAAACCGAGTCAAAACCACCTTAAGGAGTTCCAAGAGAGCCTCAAGCAACCTCAGCCAAAAGATGAACCACTCTTGTTAAGGGTTGATAGGGTAAAGATTGAGGTATGCAAGCTTCTAAGCCCAAAAGCTTTAGAGAGAGAGAGAAATCTATAGAGAGGATTGTAGAGAGAAAGGCTCCCAAACTTCTTCCTAAATTGTTCTAACCTTGAAAACCATAGAGAAGCCTCTCTATATATAGCAAAATACAAGCCTTGGTTGAAAATATCCCAAAAGGGACAGCTGTAATAGTTGGAACAAAAATATCTGCCAAAAACTAGTTTTTTGCATCAATGGCCGGCACTTGATCATTGTTGGCCGGCATGGGTCACCCTTGGATGGCAGGGGGTTGGCATAGGCCGTTCATGGCCGGCACAAGGCCAGAAAATCCCATTTATGGCTAGCATCTTCCACCTTTGGTTGGCCAGAAAAATCTACTTTTTGGGCCCAACTTCAAATGAACATATCTCCTTCATATGGACTCATTTGCAAGTCATTATTGAGCCTAAATTGAAGCCTTGGAAGTCTTCTTTCCAACGGTGGTAGCCTCACATAAAAATTCCAAGTGTACAAAAGGTTATGCCTGTTTGAGTGGAGACTGCTCAGTTTCGATCCTACTCGGATTCATGCTGAACTTCTTCCAAACTTGGTTTCTTCTCTCCTCTCCCATTTTCTTCAAATCCAAACCCATAAGAAAGGTGTTTTGAAATATTTTTCAAAGAGTTCACATCTCTTTAATTCATTTCCACTTTGTCCTTGATCGGTTTACCGAAAAGCGCAACATTTAACAAAATACGAGCGTCGGAACATCGTAAATTTTTTTTTCTCAAAAATGTTTTGAAAGAGAGGATTTTAAGGTCTAAAATCTGTTCAAAATAGTTTTGGTCCAAAATGGGGTGTAAGGTTGGGATTTGACTCTCCTCTTGCCGAAGAAATCGAACCTTTGCACTGCACAACTTTTATCACCAAGTAAACAATTGGTAGCGCCCAAGTCTTAAGGGTGGTCAAAACTGGGGTGTCTACACCAAGCCTTTGAATTACATAATGGGTGCGTTTCATTTAGTCATATTGCACAATTAGGAGTATGCATTTTTTTTCTAATTATTTTGCTTTGTTTTAGCTCGGAGTACTAAGTGAGTAATTTGAGTTTTAGCATCTTGCATCAAATGTTCATGTTGCCATGCCAAGCATACTTCCATGAGGCTAATTTCTTAAATAATATAACTATTTCAATGCCTGTGGATGAAAACTAGTTGCTTGAATTGGAATAGTTTGATTAATGTCCATTGTAAGCCCACTTTCCCAAGTGGCATATTCACAAACAATTAATCAAATAAAACATGAAATCAAATATTCCAATTCTGGAAAATTAGTCTACACTTGTGTGCGTTACATAGTAAAAATAGTTAATAAATCAGAACAAGAGTATATAATGTAAAGAAAAATTACATCATGATTAGTAGAGGCCTATCTTTGATCGGGCGAGTAGGGTGCTCAATTTATGACCTTCCTATCTCATACCTAAGTTCTCGAGCTGAGACACTTTGGTAATGACGGATAAGTGGCCTTTGGCACGAGTCTTGGGTTTCCTAAATTTTCCAAAAATATTTAGGTGGCGACTCTGAAATCTGGCTAAGCAGTCCATTTTTGGCATTTGATTCAAACATCGATTTTTCAAAAGAATTGCTGGATTTGGACTCTTTTGTGTTTTCAATGTTTCACATTACACTTTGTGAAATCGATCTTGAATCATGAGTCTCGAATCAGAGGCAAGTCGTCTTCTAAAAGGAGCATGGAAAGCAAGCTATAAGGCTGGATTAATTTCATTGATATTGAAAGGAAAGATTCTTGCGGGAGGTTGGACCAGAGGCCTATAAGCCGTCGGAAACATTTCCTAAAGATCTAGGATTTGAGGATTTTCATCGGGGGGTAGATCCGTGATTGGCTAAGCGGCGAGGATCGGATGCATGGTTGATGTGGATGCCCCAGATGTATGTCGTAGATCGGCGATAATTTCATCCTATGCAACTATCCTTTAGTTTACAGTGTCCACGGTTCTTTAGAAAGCCGCCATTATGGCAGCAAATTCCTCCGCGTTCTGTGCTGTGTTCAGTGCCATTACTGGTCTAGGTGAACTAGATGCTGGTGAACTGATTGAGTGAGATCGGATATGTGTTTGCCGAGTGCTTTGTACTGGTGCTACTGACTATTTGTTCCTTCTTCGATGAGTGACTGGCAGAAGTGAGACCAACACAGGTTGGCCACCAATAAAGCCTTGAGCATTGCAAAGCTTGCCAAAGTGAGTCCACACAACTTAGGGAATATCTGGTCTTTTTGAAGCTATGTTGGTAAACTACCTAGCAAAAAGAAAGAAAGAAAACATAATCAAAATCGACACCACTTTGGCCCCAATTCACAATACCATAACACAAATTAATCAGAATCCCCATTGAACTCGTTTCAAACTCATACCGATATTAAACATCATGTTGTAGCTCGACTTTTCTGCGCTTCTTTTGAAGGCGAATAGGTCCTCAGCTTGGACTCCACTTGTGGGTTCTGAATCTAATTTCACAAGTGCAATGTGAAACAGTGAAACACAAAAAGAGTCCAAATCCAGTATTTTCTTTTGAAAAATCGATGTTTTGAATCACATGCTAAAAACAGACTGCTTTGCCAGATATCAGAGTCGCCACCTAAATATTTTTGAAAAATTTAGGAAACCCGTGACTCGTGCCAAAGGCCATTAGTCCGTCGTCACCAAAGTGTCTTGGTTCAGGAACTTAGGCATGAGAGGGGAAGGTCATTTAATTGAGCACCCCACTCACCTGATCAAAGATCGTCCTCTACTAGTCATGATGTGATTTTTATGTACAGTATATGTTCTTATTCTGATTATTATGCTATCTTTACTATGTGATTAATATGCTTGATAAATTTGGTGGAGGGTTGAAAATTTATTAGTTTAGGGTTTGAAATCTTAAATAGCAGACCTAGCAGTTGACGGTTTGGTGATCTATAACACCAACCAACTATTTTTGCTTGCTTCACTTATTTTCTTTTTTGTATTATTTCTAATATATATATATAATATTGATTCGTGATTGATATGCCTCTAATTAATTAATAACTGTATATGATAACATTTTTAAAGGTCCTCTTATCAACTAACATAATTGTATTCATTTGGCATCATCAGACACAACAATGTAAAGTATCATTGTTTTATACCTTGCTACACCTCTGTATTTAGAAACTCCTCGTGAAAACTCGCTACTTTTTCTGCAAAAAAGATTGAGAATAAAGTACTTAACTGCAACAAATATTATTTTCTTATTAATTTATATTTCTAATTAATATGGGGATATAATTTACCTTATGAGAGATCCAATATATTCTTCTCTTGATTGACCCTCCATTTCTTTAAGCTGTTCTTCATAAGTTGGCAGCTATATAAAATTATTTTTGGGTGAGGAAATTTAATTATAGGGAAATTGAGGATGGTATCTTGTCCCCAGTACTTCATTGCAGCCAAGTCATAAGCATGTGCTGCCGCTTCTTCATCATCATAGGGCCTTATTTGAAAAATGGAAAATTACACATCAATGTTGTTTTCATAAAATATATTTATAGGTTGATGAAAAAATTTATTACTTTAATTATTAATATTTGTAAAATTTATCACTTAAATTTGAATATTTTTGGCAAAATATACATTGAATTGTCATTTTTTCTTGAAAAAAATCAACAATTCCAATTGCATAAGGTCTCTCATATTTCTTTAAACCAAATCCATGAATATACTTTTCAGGGTTAAGTTTCTCTTTTTGTTGGTGATTTAACTTGATATGTGTTAACAGGTAGCAAAAAATGGAGAGTTGGATTTTCCTAAGTTCTATGAGGACAGCCACACTTCTAAGAAAATGAATGACTGGATCCATTTGAATTGCGGTGAGCTGCATGTAAGTATGTAATAATGAAATAATTGTATTCAATATTACTTTACTTGGTACCTAATAATATATATGTTATTTAGCTTTTTTTTTTGTCTTATTTATTTGTAATGACAGCAAGAGATGGTCAATGTACAAGCGGCTGCCATCGAGTCGGGGACACCATTGACATAGGAGGAGCTTTCAAGGCAAGTGATTGGAAAGAAGAAAAGGTACTTGCTTGGATTTGGGATCAGCCCACAACCCTCTACTAGAGCTGCATCACGAGCACGTGATAAGGACATGGAGGCAATGAGAGCTGAGATGGAGGCACTTCATGAGGAGCGACAAAAAGATCATGACGAGTTAATGAAAGAGCGAGAGGAGTGCAAGAGATATTATAATGAGATGTTGAAAGAGCGAGAGGAGTGTGTTCAATTTTACAATGAGATGTTGAAAGAACGGGAGGAGGGACAAAAAGCAAGGGAGGAGACAAATACAAAGGTCGGGCATCTTAATAACGTAGTAGCCAAACTGTCACAACTCTTGGGAATCTAAACTGGTAATCTGAAGTTTGCTTTGTGGTAAGAACAATTTCATTAATGTCACACTTACTTTGTTTAAATATGTTCACTTTAAGAGTTGAATATGTCATCAACTTAGTCGGAAAGAAGGCGTTGGGGGGCGAAAATGCAAAATAGTCCCCGAACCACTCTTTTTACGAATCTGAAGCTTCTCAGTGCCAAATGTGACATGTAAGGGCAGACGGTATGTAAATAGGACACGTAGGTTGGGAGTTAGAATTGAAAATGTCATAAACTTAGTCAAAAAAAGGTGTTTAGGGGGCGAAAATACAAAACAGCCCCCGAACCACTGTTTTATGTAACAGGAAGCTTTTCGGTGCCAAATGTGACATGTAGGGATAGATGGTATGTAAATAGGACACGTAGGTTGGGAGGTAGAGTTGAAAATGTTATAAATTTAGTTGAAAAAAGGTGTTCAAATGAAAATGAAAAACAAATTGAACTACTATTTTGATGTAATGGGAAGCTTCCCGGTGCCAAATGTGATATGTAGGGACAGCCGGTACGTAAATAGGACACGTAGGTTGGGAGTTAGAGTTGAAAATATCATAAAATTAGTCAAAAAAAGGCGTTCAGGGACAAAAATGTAAAACAGTCCCAAACCACTATTTTTACATAACGGGAAGCTTCCTGGTGCCAAATGTGACATATAGGGACAGATGGTACGTAAATAGGACACGTAGGTTGGGAGTTAGAGTTGAAAATATCATAAAATTACTTGAAAAAAGGCGTTTGGGGGTGAAAATGTGTTTACGTGGTAGAGCATGAAATGTCCATGTCCTGGATAACTGTTTTGGTTTTAACATCTTAAACTTTAGCTTGTTTAACTCTTTCCTTATTAGTTTATGTAGAACTATGCTTTTGGTAAATTGTTTTAAACTTTTAATTGCCATAAATTCCTGTAGGTTTCATTTTAGTGCTTTTGTTGACTTTGGCCCTTTTAATTAACATAAACATAACTTTTGGCATTAATTCAAAGAAATGATGCTCATCTACCAGTCCAGCTATGGCTATAGTTGTATTATTTAATCTCAGAGAGTTTGGGTGTCTTTGTAACACACAATATTACTCTCCTTGTCTTTTAATGTTTGAACACTTTCACAGGTGCTATATGTCCTCCAGAAGTGCCTCTATAGGCACCAAAATGATATTCTATTGCAACATTTATGAATTCAATCAGTAGTTAGGGAATTTTAACCTAAAAAACAAAGAAAGAAAAAAAGCTAACTTGGATTAAACTCATTTCAAAAGGAGAACAGTTTGGAGTCTCTAGATTAAGCATTAATGCCTAACAAACATGTTTGGAGCCTCTAGATTAAACCAATTTGGAGTCTCTAGATTGAACCTGTCATGACCCAAATCCACCCCCATGGATTAGAGTCATAACCGGCCAGTAATTGTGAGATTACCTTCGGCCTCAGTCAGAAATCAAATCATATTTAATAATAGGGGGCCAAATTGTGAAAGCAAGATTTAGAAAGATTGTCCAATGAGCTGTGCATACATGGCTCAACCAAAATATTCTCATATACGAAATAACTCACACTATACAAACATCCATATTATGTATATATTACATAAGTCCAGGATCATTCAAAGCTAGTATTAACAAAAACCAAGGTTATACACCGGGTTGGTCATACATGACCACAAAAGAACAAAAGGTAAAGCAAAACAAAAATAAGGCCTCTTGCTTGAGGCGACCTTGGTTTACTTCTCAAAACTTGGTTTCTCATTGCTCACTGGGGTTGAGGTTGGACATCCCGCTGCTTACCTACATACATATAAATAAGGGGTGAGCTAACGCCCAGTGAATAATACCAAAGCAAAGAAGTTCATGAGCAAAATTCTTACAATCATAATTCACTATTACGCTTGGAAATCAATAATAAAGCAAAATGACCTCAGGTCCTTTCTATCATTTCTCAAACACGAAACGACCTCGAGTCCATGTAGCATACAAAATGACCTTGGGTCCATCATGGACAAAATGACCGTGGGTCCAACTTACACACATAACGACCATGGGTCCATTCCACACAGAGCGACCATGGGTCCATTACACACAGAACGACCTTGGGTCCAATTCATATACGCACTTGTGTGCACACATTTAAATCCATGGTCATACACATATTCATTCTTGTATCCAAAACGACTTTTAGTCCATTCAATTCCTTATCCCGAATGGCCTTCGGCCCATTTAACAATTATAAAGAACGGCCTTAGGCCCAATCTATATCCTTACTAAATATACTGAACGACCTTAGGCCCATTTCATACCCATACGTCGATCACTTCACATATTCCATTCCGAATTAAGTGATTAGAATATTCATTCATAATATCACTTCAAAAGTTTAGAACCTTACCACTTAGGCATCATTTAGAAAAATAATGCATATACAAAAATATCTTTGCTAAGATATTACTTACAGTGTTCTGGTGCTTGATTCGTGCTCGTACTTGACCCTACATAATTCATAACACTTGGGATCATAATACAATTCAATCCGTTCTTTAATTTGCTTAATGTTCTTAGGCTTCTTTCATGTCCTTTAATTCATTTAGGATGCTCAATGTGTACCTAAGAATACTCAGACATGAAAAAGACCGAAATTTGGAACATAAACCAGCTTTTCAAAGTTCCTGAAATAGGGTCCTCTGCTCGAGTGCAGCTTTTCTCGCTCAAGCAAACCCCTTTAGTCAGCAAAAGTACTGGTTGCCTCATTTTTGGGCTTAAGCGTGACTTTGGTCGCTCGAGCCCAGAGTCAAAACATGTGAGTGGGCGCTTGAGCGCAATTCTTCTCGCTCGAGTGGACATCAATGTCTGCAAAACTTCTGTGAGCTAGCATTTTACGCTTGAGCGATACTTTCCTCACTAGAGTGGACATGTCGAATTCTGGAATTTCCAGAACTGTATTTGAAGTTCAAAACTTGATTCCAAAGGCTCAAAACTCACGTTTTTGGTACAAAAACATGGAAAACATTATATGACATGGAAATACTTCTAATTTTGAAACCAATTACTCGAAATCATGGACCAATTTCAAAATCAAGCTCAAATCATTCAATTCCATGTTCATAACTTTCAGACTCATGCATGTATGATCTTACATGAGTTCATCATCTTCAAAACATGTAATTAAGCCTCATAACCTCATTATTCATGGGTGCATGTCTTAAATGACTACCAATTCAACTTATTTAACATGTCTTATACACAAACATGAAGATTCATAGCAGTTTGTTACATGCATGACATATTGATTTCAATTTCGTTATTTTTAACTCGAATCTTGTTCTTAACTTCATATTCTCTTTGAATTCACTTGGCTATGAATTTAAACTCATGAATGTGAGTTCAATTACTCACCTAGAGGCTTCAACCTTCCAAACTTTAGCTAGTTTTTGAGCTAATTCTCCAAATTCTTGAATTCTTTAGCAAAATCTTCAAGGATGCTCTCTTCATCTCTCTATATTCGGCTCACTTTCTCTCTAGAGTGTTTATTTTCAGATTTTGAGCTCATGTAATGAGCTTAAGAACATTTAGTTTCTATATATACACTCCCCTAATCAACCTTAATTGGAGCTAATTAATTGTGCTTAACTTAATCAATTTAATCTAATTAATTCAATCCGAATCAACTTTTAATTAAATTTCACCATAGGCTCTAAAAATTAGGCTAATCACAATAAAACAATCAAATTTGGTTTCTGTCACCTCTACGGTCTTCAATTTAAATTTTATAACAGAAAATCAAACAGATTTTCCTACGGTAAACAAATAGAAATTCAAAAACACATATAATCATATAATTAGCATTCAAAATCATATCAAGGTCATAATTATAAGCATAATTAAGGTTAATTAGCATAGCATAGAGAATGGTTGTCACATTCTTCTCCCCTTTAGGAAACTTATGTTACCTTTCTTTGGAAACAAATGTGGATAGTGTTGTCGCATTTCTTCTTCTTTCTCCCACGTGGCTTCCTGATCATAATGTTCTTTCCATTCCATTTTCACCATTGGAATGGAGTTGTTCCTCAGCTGCTTTACTTGTCGGTCGATGATCCGTTTTGGCCATTCCCCATACTCCATATTTTCATCAAGTGCTATTTGGTGATAGTCAATCACGTGGAACGGATCTCGGAGATAGCCCCTCAACATTAATACATGAAATACATTGTGCATTTGTTCTATTCCCTGCGGTAAGGCAACTCTATAAGCAACTGGACCAATCCTTTCTAAAATTTGAAACGGTCCAATGTAACGGGGTGATAATTTACCCTTCTTGCCGAAACTCAATTGGCCTTTCATCATATTTACACGGATGAACACATGATCACCAACTTCATATTCAAGAGGCCTTCTCCTAACATCTACATAACTCTTTTGTTGGTTCTGAGCTGTCTTAAGCGTTTGTTGGATGGCTTTGATTTTATCACAAGCTCAGGTCCAAGCAAGGCCCTATCCTCGACTTCAGTCCAGCATATTGGAGATCTACATTTTCGGCCTTACAAAGCTTCATATGGTGCCATGCGAATGCTGGAGTAGTAATTGTTATTATACGCAAATTCAGCCAACGGTAGGTAAGTCTCCCAGCTTCCTTGAAAATCCAAAGCACACATTCTAAGCATATCTTCTAGAGTCTGTATAGTCCGTTCTGATTGTCCATCAGTTTGTGGATGGAATGTTGTACTAAGCCTGAACTCCATCCTCATTATCGCTTGTAGACTTTTCCAGAATCTAAACACAAATTTCGGGTCTCTATCCGACATAATAGATACCGAAACTTCATGTAAACAAACAATTTCATCAACATAAATAGTGGCTAATCGGTATGCATCATATGTAGTTTTCACAGGCAGAAAGTGTGGAGATTTAGTCAGTCTATCAACTATAGCCCAAATAGAATCCATACCTCTAGGTGTCCGAGGTGGGCCAACAACAAAATCCATGGTTATGTGCTCCCACTTCTATTCTAGAATAGGGAGAGGTTGAAGTAGACCTGCCGGTTTCTAGTGCTCAGCCTTAACTTGCTAACACTTAAGACATTTAGATACATATTCTACAATCTCATGTTTCATATTTGGCCACCAATAACTCTGCTTTAAGTCCTGATACATCTTGTTGTTACCTAGATGCATAACAAACATCGATTTGTGAGCTTTATCAAGAATTTTCCTCTTCAACTCAGGGATGTTTGGAATACACAATCTATCTTGGTTAGTCTCGTTTTCAGTTCTTGAAAGGCAGATTCTCTTTCGTCATTCCATTCAAATGGTTATTTCTTGCATGTAAGTTGGGTAAGAGGTACAACTATTTTTGAAAAATCTTTCACAAATCGTCTGTAGTACCCAGCTAAGCCCACGAAACTACGGATTTCCGTTACATTTGTTGGTGTAGGCCAGTTTACAATCGCTTCTATATTTTATGGGTCCACCGAAATCCCATCTCTGTTGATGACATGCCCTAAGAAAATAACCTCATCCAACCAAAATTCACATTTTGTTAGTTTAGCAAATAATTTCATTTGTCTAAGTGTTTGCAAGACAATTCTTAGATGTTGTTCATGTTTAAGTCTATTCTTTGAATATATCAGAATATCATCGATAAAAATCACAACAAATTCATCAAGGTAAGTTTTGAAAATCTGGTTCATAAGGTCCATGAATGTTGCAAAGCGTTAGTCACTCCAAACGGCATAACAAGAAATTCAGTGACCATACCTCAATCTAAATGTAGTTTTCAACATCTTCTACCTTCACCTTCAACCGGTGGTAGTCGGATCTCCAATCAATTTTTGAAAAGACTTGTGAACCTCAGAATTGATCAAATAAATCGTCAATTTGGGGTAATGGATATTTGTTTTTGACTGTTACCTTGTTTAGTTCTCAATAGTCAATGCACAAACGTAAGGTTCCGTATTTCTTCTTTACAAACAACACGGGAGCGCCCCATGGTGAAGTGATTGGTCGAATAAACCCTTTGTCTAGTAAGTCTTGCAACCGTTCTTTTAGTTCTCATTTCAACAAAGGACATTCTATGGGGAGTTTTTAAGATAGGCCGATGCCCGACAATATCAATGGAAAACTCTATCTCTCGTCCACCAATCCCCTCGTAGTTCATCGTGAAATACATCTGGAAATTCTCGGACAACAGAAATATTATTCAATTCAACATTCGTAGATTGTTCGGATAATACACTACACAAATAACCCTAGTACCCTTTCCTGATCAATTTATATGCTTTCATTGCAGATATTAAATAAGGTGGAGGCATTACTCCATTACCCACAAACACAATTTTTTCCTTCCCTAGTGGTCTAAATACAACTTGTTTCATTACACAATCGATGGTGGCACGATATTTAGATAACCAGTCTATACCCATAATTACATCAAAATGTCTAAAGTCTAAGGGTAATAAATCTACGTACAATGTAGCATACCCAATACGCATATCATAAAATCGACATACAGATGTACACAACACAGATTCCTCGGATGGAGCAGATACACACAAAAAATATGGCAATGATTCTAGAGGTCTACTCAATCTAGATGCAAATGCATAAGTTACAAAGGAGTGTGTTGAATCAGAGCCAATTAACACAAAAGCATCCCGATTACATACAGAGATAGTACTTGAGACGACGACTTCAATATTTCATGTGTCACATGGGACAAGTGCAAAGACTCCTCCCTATCTCATTGTGTCTCTAGTAGTAGCAGACCCTGTAGTATTACCCGATTTTGGGATGGATCCGGTTGAACTAACGGTTGGTTTCCCACATTTTTGCTGTTCAGTTTGGGTGCAATCCGTTGCCATATGCCCCATTTCATCACATCAGAGCATGCCCTAAATACAGAACAAACCCCGTGATGTTTCTTACCACATTGAGGACATGTTGGTGCCGTATTTTCTGGTAGAGCTCAAAGTGCTTGAGGACCCCGTGTTTTGTTTCTTTGATAATTTCTTCCCTGAGAAAAAGCCTTGCCTTTTAGCCTTCCAGTCGGCTAGTGGTTTACCTCGGTTGGCCATGTTAGCCTCTAATATTAAAGCTCGGTCTAACACATTAACATAAGTGGGTAATTTTAGCACATTCACCCTTTCTAGAATGTCATTGCGAAGACCATTTTCAAACTTTCTCACTTTTTTATAGTCATTGTCAACCATATGTGGGGCGAATCTTGCCAATTCAGTGAACTTGGCTTTATACTCAGCTACGGTCAGATTGTCTTGCTTCAGTCCTTCAAATTCCGACACCTTTTTATCACGGACACACTGTGGAAAGTATTTTTCATAAAAAAGTGCAAGAAACTGTACCCAGTCAATGCTGTTGTTATTATCACAGATTAGCATCCACTACCTTCTTGCTGCATCTTCCAATGCAAAAGTGGCCAGTTGTACTTTCTATGCCTCCAAGCATGGAAATACCTCAGATAATTTTTCAATGCCAAGGACCCAAGCTTTAGCCTTAAATAGGTCCATACCCCTGTGGAACAGTGGTGGCTTCATTTTCTTAAATTCTTTAGTGAGGGCTATTGTTCGGTCGTCATTTGGCATATCTGGTATAGGTTGTACCGGAGGTGGGGGTTGCATTGTTGCCACTGTTGTTGTTGCCTTAGTGTTTTTGCCATGTCTCGTATCATTCTCTCCATTTGGTCTAGGCAAGTAGTGGAGGACTCTTCTAGCTCATCGACTCTTGTTCTCACCATTATCTAATAAGACTTGCATTATAATTCATACAAAAGATATACACAATATTCATGTACAGAAGAATACATTCATACAACTAGGCAATGGTTATATATCATATAGTTGCACACTTCAATTCACTTAGCAAGTTCTCAATGCATTCCACACATGTACTTATCTTATGAATGCAACTTAGGTCTTTTCTAGACACTCTATTGCTCATTTGGACAAGTGTGTGAGTTATTACTTTAGAGTCATAACCGGCTAGTGATCATGAGATTACCTACGACCTCAGTCAGAAATCAAATCATATTTAATAATAGAGGGCCAAATTGCGGAAGCAAGATTTAGAAAAATTGTCCAATGAGCTGTGCATACATGGCTCAACCGAAATATTCTTATATACGAAATAACTCACGCTATACAAACATCCATATTATGTATATATTACATAAGTCTAGGATCATTCAAAGCCAGTATTAACAAAAACCAAGGTTATACACCAGGTTGGTCATACATGACCATAAAAGAACAAAAGGAAAAGCAAAACAAAAGTAAAGCCTCTTGCATGAGGCGACCTTGGTTGACTCCTCAAAACATGGTTTCTCATTGCTGACTTGGGTTGAGGCTGGACATTCTGTTTCTCACCTACATACATATAAATAAGGGGTAAGCTAATGCCCAATGAATAATACCAAAGCAAAGGAATTCATGAACAAAATTCTTACAATCATAATTCACTATTACGCTTGGAAATCAATAATAAAGCAAATCAACCTCAGGTCCTTTCTATCATTTCCCAAACATGAAACGACCTTGGGTCCATTATGGGAAAAATGACCTTGGGTCCAACTTACACACAAAATGACCTTGGGTCCATTACACATAGAACGACCTTGGGTCCAATCCAATTCATATACACATTTGTGTGCACACATTTAAATCCATGGTCATATACATATTCATTCTTGTATCCAAAACGACCTTAAGTCCATTCAATTCCTTATCCCAAACGGCCTTTGGCACATTTAACAATTATACAGAGCAACCTTAGGCCCAATCCACATCCTTACTAAATATACTGAACAGAATTAGGCCCATTTCATACCCATATGTTGATCACTTCGCATATTCCATTCCGAATTAAGTGATTAGAATATTCATTCATAATATCACTTTAAAAGTTTAGAACCTTACCATGTAGGCATCATTTAGAAAAATAATGCATATACAAAAATATCTTTGCTAAGATATTACTCACAGTGTTCTGGTGCTTGATTCGTCCTCGTACTTGACCCTACATAATTCATAACACGTGGGGTCATAATACAATTCAATCCGTTCTTTAATTTGCTTAATGTTCTTAGGCTTCTTTCATTTCCTTTAATTCATTTAGGATTCTCAATGTGTGCCTAAGAATGCTTGGAAATGAAAGAGAACGGAATTTGGAACATAAAACAGCTTTTCAAAGTTTTTAAAATAGGGTCCTCCGCTCGAGCACAACTTTTCTCGCTTGAGCAGACCCCTTTAGTCTGCAAATGTACTGGTTGCCTCATTTTTGCGCTCGAGCGTGACTTTTGTTGCTCGAGCCAAGAGTCAAAACATGTGAGTGGGCGCTCGAGCGCAATTCTTCTCGCTCGAGTGGACATCAATGTCTGCAAAACTTCTAAGAGCTAGCATTTTACGCTTGAGCGATACTTTTCTCACTCGAGTGGATATGTCAAATTTTGGAATTTCCAGAATTGTATTTGAAGTTCAAAACTTGATTCCAAAGGCTCAAAACTCACATTTTTGGTACAAAAACATGGAAAACATTATATGACATAGAAATACTTCTAATTTTGAAACCAATTACTCGAAATCGTGGATCAATTTCCAAAATCAAGCTCAAATCATTCAATTCCATGTTCATAACTTTTAGACTCATGCATGTATGATCTTACATGAATTCGTCGTCTTCAAAACATGTAATTAAGCCTCATAACCTCATTATTCATGGATGCATGTCTTAAATGACTACTAATTCAACTTATTTAACGTGTCTTATACACAAAGATGAAGATTCATAGCAATTTGTTACATGCATGTACATATTGATTTCAATTTCATCATTTCCAATCCAAATCTTGTTCTTAACTTCATATCCTCTTTGAATTCACTTGGCCATGAATTTAAACTCATGAATGTGAGTTTAATTACTCACCCTGAGCTTTCAACCTTCCAAACTTTAGCTAGTTTTTGAGCTAATTCTCCCAATTCTTGAATTCTTTAGCAAAATCTTCAAGGATGCTCTCTTCCTCTCTCTCTAGAATCGGCTCACTCTCTCTCTAGAGTGTTTATTTTTAGATTTTGAGCTCATGTAATGAGCTTAAGAACATTTAGCTTCTATATATATGCACTCCCCTAATTAACCTTAATTAGAGCTAATTAATTGTGCTTAATTTAATCAATTTAATCTAATTAATTCAATCCGAATCAACTTTTAATTAAATTTCATTGTAGGCTCTAAAAATTAGGCTAATCACAATAACATAGTCAATTTCAATTTATGTAGCCTCTACGGTCTTCAATTTAAATTTTATAATAGAAAACCATACAGATTTTCCTACGGTGAACAGATAGAAATTCAAAAACACATATAATCATATAATTAGCATTCAAAATCATGTGAAGGTCATAATTATAAGCATAATTAAGATTAATTAGCATAACACAAAGAAGGGATGTCACAGAACCAGTTTGAAATATTCCATGGATCATGATATAAAAAAAATGTCGTTCTTTTTGTTGAATCTCATTGTGAGGCAGCGATGATTCTTGAAAACATGTTTCTATACTGTGGATTGGCAGGCCCAGAGCAACATACTACCCATCTATGTAGAGAGAGATGGGAAACAGTAATTGTTGTCAATTGAAATTAGCTGGTTAACATGAAAGTTCAATAGACTTGCGTTTCATTTGGGGGTTTGCTGTGGAGGAAAGGTAATGCTAATGTTGGTAGTAGAAAAACTTATGGATAAATGGCATTAACCTTTTATTGGATAGAAGAGCCTATTATGGGAAGGGGACAACATGTGTTAGTTTTATTGGTTTGGAATTTGCATGTAGGTGTACTACTGTCACTTGTGTTAATTGGGCGTGCATATTGAGGATTGATGAGTTTATTCCAATTCCACCTCTATGTTGTTATAATATTCTTCTTTGACAATGATGTTGTTAACCTTACTAGATTGTCTAGTGGTAGCAGCCCTACATGCATGTACGATAGTAATGATTATTTTTTTTTTTTTTCCGAATTAGTGATTAAAAGGCTCGTTCATAATATCAATTCAAAGGTTTAGAACCTTACCACATAAGTATCGTTTAGAAAATAATGTGTATACAAAAATATCTTTGCTAAGACATTACTCACCGTGTTCCAGTGCTTGATTTGTCCTTGCACTTGACCCTACATAAATTCATAACACATTGGGTCATAATACCATTCAATCCGTTCTTTAGTTTGTTTAACGCTCTTAGGCTTCTTTCGTGTCCTTTAATTCATTTAGGATGTTCAATGTATGCCTAAGAGTGCTTAGAAATGAAAGTGAATGGAAAACGAAACATAAAACAACTTTTCAAGATTTCTGAAATAGGGTTCTTCGCTCGAGCGGACCCTTTGTTCTGCAAAAGTCCCGGTTGCCTCATTTTTGTGCTTAAGCGTGACTTTAGTCGCTCAAGCGAAGATTCAAAACATGTGAGTGGGCGCTCGAGCGCAATTCTTCTCGCTCGAGTGGACATCAATGTCTGCAAAACTTCTAGGAGCTTGATTTTCAAACTCGAACGGCACTTTCCCCACTCGAGCAGACACGACGAATTCTGGAATTTCCAGAATTGTACTTGAAGCTCAATCTCGATGTTCAAAGGTTCAAAACTCGTGTTTTTGGTACAAAAACATGGAAAGACATTATATAACACGAGAACATAGGTAATTTGAGACCAATTGTCCAAAACCATGATCCAATTCTCAAATCATTTCATATTCTTCTTGACAACTTCATAACACATGCAACCAAGCTTCATAACTACATGGATTATGCATGCATGTGTAATATAGACTATAATATCATTTCAAATGGTAGAAATGATGGTCAAAATCTTGTGGCTGAACAAAACTATGCTTGCATGTATGATTTGGTACTCAATTCTTTATGTTTCATGCTTAAATGAACATAATCACGGTGAATGCAAACATACATGCATATACAACTCCAATTTCATTACATTCAACTCAATTCTTGTTCTTAGTCACATATCATGCTTGGATTTACTTAGTTATAAATTTTAACTCATGAATTTGAGCTCAATTACTCACCTAGGAGCTTCAATTCTTCCAATTATAGCCAATTCTTGAGTGAATTCTCTTCAATCTCCCAAGCTTGAGCTAGATCCTTCAAATTTTGTTCTCCCTCTCTCCATAATCGGCTCACTCACTCTCTCTAGTGTGTATTTTAGATTTTTGAGCTCAAAATATGAGCTTAAGTGCACTTAGCTTCCATATATATATATATATATATATTTCCTTAATCAAACTTCATTAGCACTAGTTAATTGTGCTTGATTAAATCAATTTAATCTAATTGATTCGATTCGAATCAATTTTTAATTAAATTTCACCGTAGGCTCTAAAAATTATGCTAAGCATAAAAATACAATCAATTTCAATTTATGTCGCCTTTACGGCCTTTAATTAAATTTTTATAGCAGATAATCGAATAGATTTTCCTACAGTGAACAGATAGAAATTCAAAAACACATGTAATCATGTAATTAGCATTCAAAATCATATCAAGCTCATAATTATAAGCATAATTAAGATCAATTAACATAACATAGAGCGGGGTTATCACACCATTAACCTCTATTGAATCAAGTGAATTCTTATTTTGTCTACTTGTGGCAGTAACATGGAAA
The DNA here is from genome assembly GCA_025200525.1 of Camellia lanceoleosa. Taxonomy (NCBI): domain Eukaryota; kingdom Viridiplantae; phylum Streptophyta; class Magnoliopsida; order Ericales; family Theaceae; genus Camellia; species Camellia lanceoleosa. The sequence goes on along the minus strand of CM045767.1, from coordinate 104,140,811 downwards.
AACCTGGTGTTCTTATCACCTTTCAATGACCAATTAAGCCTAGATTTTTGAAGCCATAACCTTTCCTCCATCTTTCTCAACTTCCATACTTTTCCCAATAACTCCATCCTTATAGCAGATTCATCAGCTTGGAGAGTTTTATCCTCAACTAACAAGTCACAAGAGTGAAGTTCAGCTTCATTCTGCTTGAGATTTTCATTGATGCTGCCAAATACATCCTTATTCCAATTTTTCAAACACAATTTTAGAGCTTGCAGCTTCTTCTTCAGGATGTAACTGTAGCTTGCTTTTCGTGCTCCTTTCAGATATGACTAGCCTTACAGTTCAGACTCCCGTGATTTTGAATCTGATTTCACAAGTGCAATGTGAAACTATGAAAACACAAAAAAAAGTCCAAATCTGGCAATTCTTTTGAAAAATCGATGTTTGAATCAAATGCCAAAAATAAACTACTTTGCCAGATTTCAAAGTCACCACCTAAATATTTTATTTTGGAAAATTTAGGAAACTCGTGACTTGTGCCAAAGGCCATTAGTCCGTCATCACCAAAGTGTGTCGGCTCGGGAACTTAGGTAGGAGAGGGGAAGGTCATGAATTGAGCACCTTACTCGCCCGATCAAAGATCGGCCTCTATTAATCATGATCTGATTTTTATTTACATTATATGCTCTTGTTCCGATTTATTAGCTATTTTTACTATGTGATGCACACAAGTATAAACTAATTTGCAAAAGTTAGAACTCTTTGATTTTATATTTGTTTGAAAATTGTTTTTGATACTCGTTACTTGCAAAATGTGAGTTTGTATGTACATTAATCAAATTCGCCCAATTTGAGCAATTAGCCTTCATCCGTAGGCAATCAAACAGGTATATCAATTAAGCACTTAGCCTCATGGAAAGCATACTCAAGATGGAAATAATCACATGCAATGTAAGATGCTAAAACAATAACTGCTCACCTAGTACTCCAAGGCAAGCCAAACAAAGCAAAACGATTAGAAAACATACATGCTCCTAACTAATGCAATATGACTAAATGCAACGCACACGTTATGTAATTTTAATATGCTAAACTATGAACATGGCATATGATTCCATTCAAGATATGTGATGAATCACGTATTCAAGCAATGAATTTAAACATTTGGTTAGCATGATGAGCCAAACCTTGGATGCATGCGAGACAATGGATGCAAAGCATAAAAATGCTAATTTGAAAGATGGTGCTCTGCACTACCATCGTAAGTAAATAAGTAAAAGGGAGAAAAACGTGAGATTGGGAGACATACACGTTATTACACATTTTCCCTCGTGCAAGAGGGTGCGAATCAATGTCTGAGTGTCCAAATTAAACTAACTATTACAAAACTGAATGAATGAATAAACAACTAACTAGCTAAGCTATAATTAACTAACTAGCTAATTAATTACAACAAAATAAACTAACTATCTAATGAATCATTGCGACAAAAATATTAATTATAATGAAAATAACTATAACAATATCGAGATCATTAATTTACAATTTACAATGGAAGCACAAGGATGGCATGCACGTAGCGGTTTCAGAGGTGACTCTGTCTGCCTTCCTTGGAATCTGTCCTGTTTCACATTTAGTAACTACCCTCTGCTTCTGCAAAACACACTGCCTTACCAAACATTGATGGCCGGTTGGCTCCCAATGAAGCTTGGCCAGGCCCAAATAGAGCCGGCCGTACCTTAATTTTATGCAAATCCTGTTTTTGTGTTCTGAGGTGAAAACAATGCAGACAGAATTTTCTGAGCTCTGTTTGTCCCTCTTACCCTTCTCTATCATGGAAAGCCTCAAGAGAAGGACAAAGTCATTCTGAAACCATCAATGAGCAATTTGCTTGCTTGATGATTTTGGCTATGATTTGGACAAAAATCAATAAATGCAATGAATAACAACCACCCCTCCCTTTTATCATGGAGTGAGCTCAAAATAGGAGAGTAAAGACACTTCAAGGGTCGTCAAAATACCATGGATTAATGTGTAACGACTCTTGACACAATAGACTCGGCATAACATCCGGTCGAGCCCAAGCAATATAACTCATGTTCTTTATGTTGGTTGGTTCATTTTAAGCCAAATTCATTAGTCCTTGCCATTCTTTAATCCATTTTTCCAAGGTGATGATTACGTCCACTAAAGATTATGTCCACTAAATGAAAAGCACGTCAAATGGGAAGTGATTCTCAACAAGAAAAAGAGACCATGCCATTGACGATGAACCTTCGTAGAGATTAAGCCATTAAGCATAGATCTCTAGTTCATGTTTTGAATAACCATCAACCGGTTGAAACAACTCTCAAATGGAAGAAATGGATGATAGGTTGCTTGTTAAAATGAGGCAACTTAACATGGAAATTAATTAAAGAAAAGCTAGAACATGTAACAAGCTATATATAAGGACTTATGATACAACAAACAAACTAATCAAAGCTTGAACCAATTAAACAACCTAGGACATCCCTAGAAAAACCCCTAATTGATGAAAAATAGTGGCTCAAAGTGCATGAAAAGAGCTCAAAAAGCTAAACAGCGAGCAAAGAAAATAAGGCTAGTTAGCAAAAACAAGGAGAGGTGGCTAACCCTTCCACCTTGGAAACCTCAAAGCATGATTTTTAGCCTCTTTGAAACTCCAAAAATCAATTTGGAAAGCAAAGAAAAGAGTGCAAAATAAGGGTTTGAGCTATAAGTGAAGGTGTAAGAAATAGTGTTAACTCTCTCTACCCTTTGGTAGCTATCCAAACCCAAGCTTAGACACTTGAAAGAGGATCAAAATAATACAAAAAAATACAAGAAATAGATAACAAGAGATAGCTAAGAGAGTAAGAGAAGAGATAGTAAGCTTATATCTCTCAAGAAAGTAAGCTCTTTGTTGTGAATCAAACTAAGTCCAAACACACTCTCAAGCTTGAATTATGATGCTCAATGCTCAACCAAGGTTCCAAGGTTAAGGTATGAAGGTGTATATGGTGTATGGATATAGGTTAAAGGTGGTAAGCTTGCTCAAAGGTTGCTTGCACAAGAAGAAGGAGCTCTCAAGAAGGTGTATAAGCTCTTTAGAAATTCTTCAGCCCTCAAAACAGATATACAACTTCGTTTTTATAGAATTTGAGCAAAAGAGGTCATAAATATATTCAAAAATAGACAGGTTGGGCTCCTACCCAGAATTGTGTTTCTCGTTACTAAAGCACGGCCGGCCATCAATAGCCACAGTCGACTCCCAATGAGGCACGGCCAAGCCTCAATGTGATCCTCTGTCTCTCTGCTTCAGACTCATCATAGGGTGACAGAATGTGTAAAAATGGATTTTTGAGGTACAAATAGTGTGAATATGGAAGGTTTTAGGATTGTTTAAGAGCTTTCGTTGAGACCTCGAACCACGCACAACACCACTTTCATCATTGAGTATACCGGGCAAAGCGCTCAAGCCTTGTGAGTTGTCAAAAATGGGGTGCCTACAGTAACCTGCGCATCCCTCCAAGGAAGTTTGTTCCTAATTTTACTTGGCTGTTTGAAAAAAATTGGTGTGCATAATCCAAGAGTTGATGAACCTAAAGGGTCTAGGTCCCCAATCTCTCTCCATCCTCCATTAGCAAAAGAGGGCAGTGATTAGACAAGGATCTAGGCAAACCCTAAAGTTTGAAATTAAAGGTTCAAGCGATTCAGAATTTAGGATAAACCTATCAATTCTGCTCCACCTATCACCATCCTCAAAACTGCCCCATGTGTATTGTAGCTTGCTTTTCGTGCTTCTTTCAGATACGATAGCCCTACAGTTCGCACTCCCGTGGTTTTGAATCTGATCTCACAAGTGCAATGTGAAATAGATAAACATAAACATAAAAGAGTCCAAATCTAGCAAATCTTTTTACCAAAAATGGACTGCTTTGCCAAATTACAGAGTCACCACCTAAATATTTTTGAAAAATTTAGGAAACCCGGGAATTGTGCCAAAAGCTACTTATCCGTCATCACCAAAGTGTCTCAGCTCAAGAACTTAGGTACGAGAGGGAAAGGTCATGAATTGAGCACCCCACTCGCCCGATCAATAGATCGGCCTCTACTAATCCTGATGTGATTCTTATTTACATTATATGCTCTTGTTTCGGTTATTAGGCTAACATTACTATTTTGTTGCGCACAAGTACAGACTAATTTGCAAAAGTTGGAACACTTTGATTTCATGTGCGTTTTGAAAATTGGTTTGAAATATGTACCACTTGAAAAAGTGATCTCATATGCACATTACTCAAATTATCCCAATTCAAGCAGGCATATCACTTAAGCACTTAGCCTCATGGTATCATGCTTGATATGGCAACAATCACATACATGCAATATGCTAAAGTAAGAAATGCTCACCTAGTACTCCAAGGCAAGCCCAAACAAGCAAAAGAATTAGAAAACATGAATGTTCCTAACTAATGCAACACATGCAATATGCGATTTAATAGGCTCGGCTACTAGCATGGCATGTGAATAAGTTTGATAGCATGCGTTGGCACATGTATTCAAAGAAGTAATAACTACAATGTGAGTTAGAATGATGCACTCAGTCTAATGCATGCAAGGCAATAGATGCAAATTATGAGAAATGCTAAGTAAACATGATGCTCTATACTATCCAACATAAGCGGGTAAATAAAAAAGAGAAAGACGGGTTGGAAGACATATACATTATTACAAGTTTGCCCTCACGCCGGAGGGTTCAAATAAATGTCCTAGCTAATTGCTACGAATTAAGTATCTATTACAAACCAAATTAAATAAATTAACTACACTAGTTAATTATTACAATTGGCCCTCGCACAAGAGGGTCCGAATAAATGAATTAGCTAAACTACTTAACTAATTATTATAATAACGAATTTAACTAACTATTCTAGATAATTAAATAACTACAACACACTCTAACTAATTAGTTACATTACCGATTAACTAACTAAGTAGTTAATTACAAGTTCACTATCAACATACTACTATTAACAAAAACAAATCTAACGAGTCCCGAGGAGCAAGGAAATGGCTTATGCATGCACATGAATTTTTCCACCCCAATGCCCTTTGTTTGGCTGCTAACATGCTTCTGTTTTGCAGCCAGAAAAAATTGAACTGTTTTGCCTCACTTCCGCTTCCGCCTGTGAAAAAAAAAAAAAAGAAAAAAAAATGGTACTGCCTGGCTGAAAAAGGTGGTTGGCAGACCATAAATGGCTGTCGGTATCATCAAACAGCTCAAATGAGGGGTAGGCTAGATTCGGAAATAGTCGATCGGTGCAAGTTCATTGCATGATGACTTATGAACCAACGGATAAAATTTCAATAAATGCACAATTAAAGACTCATGAACCCGCTCCTTATCATGATACTGATCAAGGGAAGCGGTTGACATTGACTCTTGAACCGTTTTCATCACTAACAAGTATGAAACGACTCAAGACTCAATGAGTTCAATTAATGTCCTATTAAACCCAAACCATTTTATTATCTTGCTCCATTTTAAGCCTTTGGTTACCGCTTTTTAGTTAACTTTCCATTCATTAGTCATTTTAGTCCAAAATGAGCATTAAGTCCACTAAAGGAGGGAAGTGTCAAACAAAGGGTTGTTTTAGGCATGAGAGAGATATCATGCCGTTGGTAATGAACCTCCGAAGTGATAAAACCATTAAGCACAATGATCTCTATCTCAAGCCTAAACAGACAATCAGGTTTGAAATAACTCTCAAAGCAAGGAAGAAGCCAAGAAATGAGAGAAGTTGCAGAGGTGATTACACATGAACACAAGTGTGCAAAGCATGAAATAAATGCTATCAACTCAAATAGGTAGGTGGCTATGGCCTAAACCACCAAACCTATGAGGACCATTACACTGCAAGCATACTATACAAAGCATAAATGACATGAATAACTTAAAACAGTCCTAAAATAGGCTAAAACAGTACTGAAATTAAGGTAAAAACACCTACAAAAGGAAGCTAAAATAATGGGGCAATTAAGCTAGTAAACAAGCCAAAGGAGGGGAGGCTAACTCCTCCATTTTTGGGACTTCAAAACAACATTTTAGCCTCTAAAAAACATCTAAAATTCAGTGATAAAAAGCTCAAAAAGAGGTAATGAAAAGGTGGGAAACACAAGGGTAAAGGCCTAGGAAGCAAGGTTCAAAGAAGGGTGGTCAACCCCTCTACCTTTAATGGCCTTCAACCACAAGTTTCAGCCCATAAACATAGGCAAAAAACATTCCAAAAATAGTAAGGAAAGATAGGAAAGAATTAGTGTAGAGATGCCCAAAATTGTACCTCTTGAGGCAAGGTAACTCTTTCGTTAACAAACCCACAAGTTCTTACTCTCAAAGGCTAAGATTTGAGATCAAGAACCTCAACAAAAAGAGCTAAATTTTTGGTTTAGGGAGTGTAGAAAGAGAGTGTGTAGGTTGCAAGATATAGAGAGAGAGAGAGAAAGAGAGAGAGTGTGTGTGTGTGCGCACTATGCAAGTATTAGAGTTTTTGGAATTTTTTCTAACCGTATTTCACCAGGGCTGGTCATCTATATATAGAAAACATGTGCCTCAGGTCGAAAATATTTGTATATAGACAGTTGGTGCAATACATGCACCTGTGGGAATAGCTGGCAACAAATATCTGCAAAAATCTAATTTTTGTCACAAGTGGGCAGCTAGCTACTAACAGGGTGCGGCTATACACTATTTGTGCCAGCCGTACACTTGTGGGCGACACATGGCTGGCCAGTCCACTCAAAATGGCCTAATTTTTCACAACTGCCAGCCCCCTCACTATTAGTGGCTGGCCGTACACATTAGTGGCCAATTGTCCACAAAAATCTGCTTCCAGGTCCGACTTCAAACGAGCATATCTCCTTAATCTGGACTCATTTTTAGTCATTCTTGAGTCTAAATTAAAGCTCCAGAAGTCTACTTTCCAATGGAGGTGGCCTCACATCTAAATTCTAAGTGTGCAAAGAGATATACCTATTTTAGTGAAAGCTAATCATTTCTCTCTTAGCGGAATGATGCCCAACCTCTTCCCTAACTAGTTTTCTTCCATCCCCTTCTTTGTTATTCAACTCCAAACCTATAAATAAGATGTTTTTAAAGATTTTCCCAAGAGTTCACTTCCCTTTCATTTATTTCCACTTTGTCCTTACTCGATTTACCGAAAAGTGTAATATTTTAAACGAAATGCGAGCCTCGGAACATCGTAGAAACATTTGGAAAAATATTTCGAAAAATAGGGTTTTAAGGTCTAAAATAGTTTTGGTCAAAATAGGGTGGAAGGTTGGGATTTAGAAGCTCTTCTTGCTGAAGAAATTGAACATTTGTACAACATAACTTTCATCATCGAGTGATCAACCTGAGGCACCCAAGTCTTAAGGGTGGTCAGAAATTGGGTGTCTACAGTTGCCCCTTTTGGACAGAGCTCGAAGTCATGAAATGACGTGAGTGAATGTCAATGATCGAAGACGACCCATTTTGACAAGGCCATAAGACTTGGGCAAACAAACAAAATGCAGATGCAGTTGGTTGAACTCTAGGGTTTCCTACGTATCCCATTGCAAGGGATCAAACCAGCGTAGTTCAGAGGCAGGATGCAAAATGATACACACTGTAACGAAATAATCAAACCACAAGCAGTGCAAAACACACAAACATCATAGAGGAATGGGAATGCAAAATCAAACTATGTTTTATATAGAAAAGAAGTGGGCACAGCAAAACGACACCTAACACAGGCTAAGTGCCTACATCCCATATCTGCCTCAAGAAGATGGATGTTTACACATAACAGAACTATGTTTCAATGTGAAAAGGGTGCGAGCACATGCAGAACTATGTTTTTCCTAACAGAACCAAGTAATTGGGTGGTATGATATAAGTAAGGAATGATCTGCTGGGGAAAGATAAGGATCCTAAATGCTGAATGCAACAAGACAAAGTACAATGCAATGGATGTAGTGAATAAAGGGGCACAAGCCGAACCACATTTTACCTAGGAAAGACATGGACACAAAACAAACCACGTATAACATAGAAAAGGTGTTGACACCTTTAAAACTGGCCTCAGCGTTTTTTCGTGCACACCCTGAGATAAACTCCAAACATGCTGAAATCATGTGAGGAAGGGAACACTCTAAGCACGCTGAAATCATGAGAAGAGGTCCTACTGCTTAGGGTCGCATCTCATGCGTCTTGAGAAAAGCCCCGAGGGATAATGATCCTAAACACTTTTCAGCGTAAAAAGATAAATGATACAAGATAACGCAAGGTGCAAATAAATGCAGTAAGTGCGATAGATGATATGATATGTGTGTGACAAGCAATGTAGTGGATGATGATTGGAGAATAGAATACACAAACATAGCGGTGCTTTAGAAAGCATCTCATGGGGTGAGTGGCGATGAACGACTCTGTTCTGATGGGAATCTCCCTCTTGTGTTCTTTGAACTCTTATCTTCAACTCACAGTTCAAAGGCCCTTAGATGCTGATAAAGGGTAAAATCTGCATGCGGAAGCCACATATGCCACTTTTCTCCCTAATCATACTTACAACTTTCCCTATTATCTAATGGGGTGACAGACTAGGTTGGTTTAATATCCAGAATTGAGGCGCATATACGTTACCTCAACATATGGGGCTGCCGTACAGATTTCAATTCGAGAATACACCCTTGGGTATTTAAACTAGAATTTAGTCTCAGAAATTCCAAACCTTTGTGTTCTAGGCATCGCCATTCGAACTCTAGTTTCCATCGTCGCAGTAGGTCTCCTAGGAACTCATTGGAAACACAGCCAAGATACCTCTAATGGGGAATGGTGTTCAGGGAGAGCACTTTGATCGCCATTCTAACTTGAAGTAGGCTTGAACGTGAGGTCGAGGTAAACTCACACTTCGAAGAAATGATAAGGCCTGAAAAGGTGCCTCCGGAATGCAATCCCAGAAATTACTCAGATGCTCTAATTTTTCCTCTTTTCTTTAGCTTTACAGTCCGAAACCTATGTAGCTTCAGATAGGTCCTCGTTCTATTGCTCTCTCTTTTGATCGGGGTTGGACCCTGCAGTTTATGAAAGAAAGAATCATGTTTTGCACATCATGTTGGGAATGACACAACACTCTGAGCACAAAACAATTTATTTTGCAATTAAAACCGACAATAAGTTGTTAACCAGGTATTGAGCCCTCAACTGACCATAGTACACCATGACTCAACAAAGGAAAAACAAAGTAAGACAACCTAAACACATCTATTTACACTCAAAATGACTCAAAACAAGGATCGAGACAAACAAAAACAACAAACACAACACCTGGATATTTTCCACCGGTGGGAGACCCTCAATTCACGGGGAGCCCACTGCTTCTCCAGGTATTGTTTCCCATCCTTTCTAATTTGTGACTCTCACATCACTTTGGCCCTTAATCTTTATTTCTCTAAAAAGCCCTTTCTTCACTTTTTCTCTCGGTGCATATCTTTCTATTCTTTAATCTCTCTTATTTTTTATCCCTTCCCAGGAGTGGTTGATGGATAAGTTGGAAGTTATGGACCCTTGCCCCTAGTACTCTGCTAGATTCTATTTCTTCCGCCAGCGGCTAGTTGACTTTCCCTCAAAGCGATGGTAGTGCAACTGGATGTGTAGCAGATCTGCAGCTGACATAGTCTGGCATTACCCCTGGCTTAACTTAACTGAGATGAGCTACAACATGTCCCACCGGCTAGGTATACAATTGATTGGTCTAACACATTCACTTGGCTCAATACCTTACTGCTTGGAGGATAAGAGAGTTTTTTAGTCTCTGCTATTAGCTTCAGATGTGCCCTTTCTGGCGAGTACAATGACAATAGGAAAAAGACAGAAAACCTAACTTGATTGTGCCCCTAGTTCATCACTTTGATCATTTTTTTTTTGTGGCTTTCTGCTAAAACAATTTTGACCAACATAAGAGTTAGATTGACATGCTTGTTCGACTTTCTATTTTGAAATCATGTAAGTCAGGCTATGAGCACTAAAAATTTTCCTTTTTTGGGTCCAAGAAAAGGTTTTTTGAGAGAATTAGTCAACTTCACTAAAAAAATCCTCAAAAACTATTTTTGCAAATGGCCACTACCTAACCAACGAGGAATTAACTCTGAGATGCACAACCTCAAATATGAACTTGATTTGTCTTGTAGCTGAATCTTCTAATGGAATAAGACAATCAATTTTGAACGAAGATGAGTACGAAGATGAGCCAATTTGCACATGGATAGGATAGCTGAGTTTGAATAAGGATAAGCCAACCAACATGGATAAGACAAGCAGGAAAATGGTTAGAGCTGAGCTTCAGGATGAAGTTGCCTACGTATCCTAAAGATGGGAATTAGGCCATACATAGTTTCAAGGGTTAAGGCGCACTCGGGTATTAACACTCTCCTTTTGCGTTCTAACTTTTGCCAAAGCTGCCCTTTCGGGTTGTCAACTTTGCGAGCTATTTTTCTTTCTTTTTCTTCTATTTTCTTTTTTCATTTTTCTTCATTTCTTCTTCTTTTTTTCTTTTTTCTTTTTTCTTTTTTCCATTTTTTCATTTTTTTTCTTTTTATTTTCTTCTTGTTCTAACTTTTGCCTAGGTCGCCCTTCCGGGTTTTCGGCCCAGTGAGCCTCTTAAGGATAGAAAAGTTTAACTTGTCCATGTTGATTGGCTGTAGGATCTCTAAGCCATCTGAATCCACGAGAATGGCTGTTGTCCCTAACTAAATAGTCTTGATAATGGAAGAGCCCATTCAATTAGGTTTGAATTTGCCCCTAGTGTCATGGATAGGAACTCGATTGTCCTGCAGCAAAAATTTTCTTCACTCCAATTATAGGATTTGGTTTTCTTGCCAGTCTCCATTGGCTTGAGAAATGACCCATTTTTGAATCTTTGAGCATATCTGAACTTTTTTACCCCTAGGTTAAGGGTTACTTCTTATCCAACTATGCAAGCTTCCTTTGATGACATCTGACCTTCTTGCCCCCTAGTTCAAGGGTTGTTTCCAATATGACCATGCCAACCTCATACTTTGGTTGACCATTGAACATTCTGAATCAAAGTTTTGAAAGCAAAGGGGTCGAGTCTTGAGGCCAAGAGTGATCTGATGCTGTATAATCTCAAGATCAATTCAAGCAAGTCGTCGTAGGACCACGCAAAACATTTTTTGAAATCTTTTAATAAAGTGACTAGCCGCTCAGGCTCCTCTGAAGACAATGTAGAACCAACCTAGATCAAGTTAGGATCCTTCTCAGTACTCACATTAACAAAGATAATCTCATCCATTAAGGGCTTAGCACATCTCTCTTCCTCTCAGTCGATCAAATTTTGCATATCCCAAGAAATTCCTCCCTCTTTGTTTTCATCACAGTGTTAGAAAAGTTTTGAAAAACTTTGGTTAATACAATGATTTAGGTGAAAATAATTGTTGTTTCATTCAGATCTTCTGACTTAACTGGCTCAATGATAGAAACAGACGTATAAAAAAAAAAAAAAGTGAAAAAGACAAACAAAACAAAATAGTGATGTCCAAGGTAACACCCCCAGAATCACTTGACTTTAACACAAGATGACTCAATCCAACACAATAAGACTAACTCAATACCCAAGTCTGAAAGTATAATAAACAACACTTTCAAAGTGCTAAAATAGTGCGTGTCATGCACCACATCTGGAGTAAAATGAGCGCCGTTAGTAGGTCATTCATCCCCAATCACCTAATTAAATTATCCCCCAAGTTCATTGATCCAACGCCAATAGACTTTGTAGGACCCGGTGAGGCGATGACCTGGCTGTTAATCATATCTTGTATTTCATGGCGATGACGAAAATAGCAATCAATGTCAAGGCTGGTTTGTTTATGAAATGCGCAGTACTTGACAGCATTATACTTGGCTGGAAGGGGATTATGGAGAGGCCAAGGGTCAAGGGGTTTGAGATGGCCTTATCGTATGAGGATTTGGAGAGCTTTGGATAAGGTCACGTAAAGGGGTTTGAAGGTGCGGTTACTAGTCCAAGAAGGATTGACAAAGGGATTGGCAGATGTTGACTAGGTTTGGAGATCTCCGACGGATGTAGGATTGGAGCTAAAAGGGGTGTTTCAAGTATGGCATCGCTTTTCATGTCTTACCGCCGGATTCAAAATGCCTCCAACTTGAGTGGCATAAGTGTCATCCACAATCTTTGCAACAACTACAAGTGCTTGCTGTTTGTTTAGCCCTTTGACCTTCAAAGCCTCAATAGCCCACTGAAGATGTTCATAGGGCTCAATGCTTGCCCGAGCTTGTTCTTGCCACTTGTTTCAGCTTTGCCAAGGGATTAGGTGGCTATATCGAAACGAGGCCCATTCATTGTTGACATGTCATCACCCATACTCGAGATATCATTAGGTTGGCCCTTTTCAATTGTAACTCACGCCAAGATTAGAGAGCCTTTTGACGTGAAATTTCTGGCATGTGATGTGGTTGATGATAGAGACAAAATCCCAAAGGCTAAATCTGCAACCGCTCTTTGAAGATCTTCAACCATGCACATTAGCTCAGAAGTAGTGGGTTCGGTCATTGGTGCCTGCAGTGTATCTGATGGGGTTTGAGATGATTGGAGTTCAAGTGCATCCATCATACACAAATATGTGCTTTCTAGAATGAACACCTCAGGCTTGGGTAAACAGGTTAGGGTGATGTATATGCTAGGGTTGTAGGTAGATGGTAGTATATGGTTTAGGTTGAGGTGTGGAGGTAATAGGTTAGTGGTGGTTGAGTTCTTTTTGGTAGAGCTATGATCTCTCCGTCAATAAGATCTTGAATCTTATTATGGAGGCGGATGCAACAGTTTGTATCATGACCATGTTGTTGATGATAGGCACAGTATTTAGTGGGGTCATGTCTTGATGGAAGAGGACTTGGGAGGGGTCGGGGTTTTAGAAGCTCTACGTGCCCTTTTTTTAGCAGAATTTTCAAGGCTTGAGAAAGATTCATGTAAAGAGGATGAAAATTCACGACTTGGGGCCGAGTTGAAGTGGTTATGGGACTGGTGACAGCGTTTACTTCAGAGCATTTCGCAGTTTGTGCTACCACTGGTAGTAACATTGGTACTGCGAACAACATTCTTCTTCAAAGGCTCATTATCTTCCACAATGATCCCTTGTCTGATGGCATCCTCGATTTGAACCCCAATTTCATGGTGGTCCTTAAAGTTGAATAGTGAGAGGACTACCATTTTCTGTAATAGCCTTTTGTGCAGATTTCTAACAATTATATGAAATTTCTCTTTCTCTGGAGGTCTATTTTCTATCATAGCCGTCTTTTCCCTCCATCGAATAACAAAGTCTAAGAAACCCTCATTCGGTTCCTAATGCGTTACCTCAGATCTGCGTGTTGTAGGAATATTGGGCAATGAAGGATTCAACCAACTCTTGCCAGCTCTGTTTCACAGAGTCCTCCAATTTCGTATACTAGATGGCAGCTATTCTAGACATGGTTCGGCTGAATAATGACAATTCTGAACTCGGGTCAATCTCATTGGTCACAGGATATCAGAAAGCAGGTGCAGATGCACCATTGGATCTCCAGAGCCATCGAAGCGGTCAATATGCGGCATCTTGAACTGCTTCGGCAAAGTAACGATTGATTCAGTATATCCATCCTCAATACCCGGAATGGAGTTGACCCCCTGTGCCTTTTTGAATAGCTTTTCAAATTTGTTGACTTTGAGTAGGGTCGGGTCAAACTCAAACTCGCAAGGTGCCTCGGCTGGAGCTCTAGATGTCTGAATTGAGACTGGATCTATCTAGACTGGAAGAATAAGAACACCCAGTGGATCCTCAGGTGTATTAGCAGCGGTGTCTGGCATAGGAGTAGTCATGTTAGGTGCATGAGAAACAGAAGTCGCAGCCGACTGCTATTGTTGTTGCTGCAACCTATTAGTGACCTCAGTTTGTCAGGTCATATTCTGTTGGAGCGAATCTATTGTTTGCTAAAAACGAATCAATAAATCCTCTAGATTTGTTGGAGGTTGAGCCGTGATATGAGTACATACCCGGGATGAGTCGAACAAAGGTTATCTAACTGGTGAACGTTGTTGGTGAAAGCGAAGCATACACTTACTGCCTCTGAACTAAATTTCTGACCTGACAAAGTCTTTCGATGCGAGCCCAGAGTACCTAGGGGATATTAGAGCCTTCTGAAGCTATGGTTCCAGAACTACTTTGTAAAAGAGAAAACAGACAGCACTTCAGCCCAATTTCACTAGAACAGATATGATCACAGCTAAGTGACTCTACTCCTTACTAAATTTTGCCCAAAATAGATACCAACCTTGCAACTGATATGCACATTCTTGTACAGTTTTACTGTAATGCACATACCTGTTAAAAGAGAGCCAAAACACCCCTATAAGGGGGTAGGGTTACCCTGTCCTAGTACTTGGCATGAACTAGGGTTTCACTATTTCAAGCAAGCAGTTACACACAATCCTGCATTCGGGTGAGCATCCTATCCTAGTTTATATCAGTTACTATGCCTTACTATATGCTAGGTCGACTGGTCAAAATGGGTACCTCAGCAAGACTAACTAATATACCTCTCACACCTAACATCAAGAAGTGAAAGGAGGTTAAGCCGACAATGAGTCAAATCCGAAGGTTGTGTTTCCAACATGGCAGAGCCCACGACCGGTCGGCCTTTTGGCAAGCTTTTTTGGGCAAGCCTTCGGCAAACCATCCAGGAATAGTAGATGGCAAACACAGTGACTTAAGTGCACCAATGCAAATGCAACAAAGAACATATAAGTGTAGATAAGATTTCATATCATGAAGTTCGAGTCAGGTTCTCTAATTTCCCTAGCAAAGTCGCCTGAAACTGTAGCTTGCTTTTCGTGCTCCTTTCGAATACGATAGCCTTATAGTTCAGACTCCCGTGATTCTGAATTTGATCTCACAAGTGTAATGTGAAATAGATAAACACAAAAGAGTCCAAATCCGACATATCTTTTGGAAAATCGATTTTGAATCAAAATGCCAAAAATGGACTACTTTTCCAGATTATAAAGTCGCCACCTAAATATTTTTGAAAAATTTAGGAAACCCGGGACTCGCGCCAAAGGCCACTTATCCGTCATCACCAAAGTGTCTCAGCTCGGGAACTTACGTACGAGAGGGGAAGGTCATGAATTGAGCACCCCACTTACCCGATCAATAGATCAGCCTCTACTAATCATGATATGATTTTTATTTACATTATATGCTCTTGCTCTGGTTAGTAGGCTAACATTACTATGTGTTGCGCACAAGTATAGACTAATTTGCAAAAGTTGGAACACTTTGATTTCATGTGTGTTTTGAAAATTGTTTCAAATATGTACCACTTGAAAAAGTGATCTCATATGCACATTACTCAAATTATCCCAACTCAAGCAATTAGGCTTCATCCACAGGCATTCAAGTAGGTATATCACTTAAGCACTTAGACTCATGGTATCATGCTTGACATGGCAACAATCACATATATGTAATATGCAAAAGCAAGAAATGCTTACCTGGCACTCCAAGGCAAGCCCAAACAAAGCAAAAGAATTAGAAAACATGCATGTTCCTAACTAATGCAACCTGACTAATGCAACACATGCAATATGCGATTTAATAGGCTCAACTACTAGCATGGCATGTGAATCAATTTGATAGCATGCGGTGGCATATGTATTCAAGAAGTAATAACTACAATGTGAGTTAGAATGATGCGCTGAGTCTAATGTATGCAAGACAATAGATGCAAATTATGAGAAATGCTAAGTAAACATGATGCTCTATACTATCAAACATAAGCGGGTAAATCAAAGGGAGAAAGACGTGGGATTAGAAGACATGCACATTATTACAATTTTGCGCTCATGCAGGAGGGTCCAAATAAATGTCCTAGCTAATTACTACAAATTAACTATTTATTACAAACCAAATTAAATAAATTAACTACACCAGCTAATTATTACAAATTGGCCCTCATACAAGAGGGTGCAAATAAATCAATTAGCTAAACTACTTAACTAATTATTACAACAACGAATTTAACTAACTATTCTAGCTAATTAAATAACTATAACACACTCTAACTAATTAGTTACATTACAAAATTAATTAACTAAGTAATTAATTACAAGTTCACTAACAACATGCTACTATTAACCAAAACAAATCTAACGGGTCCTGAGGAGCAAGGAAATGGCTTATGCATGCACATGAATTTTTCCACCCCAAAATGCCCTTTGTTTGGCTGCCAACATGCTTCTGTTTCGTAGCTAGAAAAATTGAATTGTTTTGCCTTAGCCTCTGCTCTGCTCTGTGAAAAAAAAGTGGTACTGCCTGGCGGCCTCCCACTAATAGTGGCCTGCTGTATGATAAAGGTGGCCAGTCTGCTACTAATGTTGGGTTCCTCCTGCTGTAATAGAAAACAAACAAAGCACAAACAGAGCATTCTTAGGGGATGTTTGTTCACCTGCCTCTCCTTATCATCAGACAGCTTAAAGGAGGGCGAGGCTCGATTCGCAAGCTGTCAATCGGTGCAAATTCATTGCGTGATGACTTATGAACCAAGGGATACAATTTCGATGAATGCATAATTAAAGACTCATGAACCTTCTCCCTATCATGATATTGATAAAGGGAAGCGGTTGGCATCGACTCTTAAACCATTTTCATCACTAAGAAGTATGAAACGACTCAAGACTCAATGGGTTCAATTAATGTCCAATTGAACCCAAACCATTTTATTATCTTGCTCCATTTTAAGCTATTGATTACCTCCTTTTTAATTACCTTTCCATTCATTAGTCATTTTAGTCCAAAATGAGCATTAAGTCCACTAAAGGAGGGAAGTGTCAAACAAAGGGTTGTTGTGGGCATGAGAGAGATGGCATGCCGTTGGTAATGAACCTCTGAAGAGATTAAATCATTAAGCACAACAATCTCTATCTCAAGCCTAAACAAACAATCGGTTTGAAATGACTCTCAAAGCAAGGAAGAAGCCAAGAAATGAAAAAGTTGCAAAGGTGATTACACATGAACACAAGTGTGAAAAGCATGAAATAAATGCTATCAACTCAAATAGGTTGGTGGCTAAGGCCTAAACCACCAAACCTATTAGAACCATTACACTACAAGCATACTATACAAAGCATAAATGATATGAACAACTTAAAACAGTCCTAAAATTGGCTAAGCAGTCTTGAAATTAAGGTAAGAAAGGCATGCTAAAATAATGGGGAAATTAAGTTAGTAAACAAGCCAAGGAGGAGGTTAACCCTTCCATTTTTGGGACTTCAAAACCACATTTTAGTCTCTGAAAAACCTGTAAAATTTAGTGATAAAAAGCTCAAAAAGAGGTAATGAAAATGTGGGAAACACAAGGGTAAAGGCCTACAAAGCAAGGTTCAAGAAGGGTGGTCAACCCCTACCTTTTATGGGCTTAAACCACAAGTTTGACCTATAAACACAAGTGAAAAACAGTCCAAAAATAGTAAGAAAAGATAGGAAAGAAGTAGTGTAGAGATGCCCAAAATTATACCTCTTGAAGCAAGGTAACTCTTTTGTTAACAAACTCACAAGTTCTTACTCTCAAGGGTTGAGATTTGAGATCAAGAACCTCAACAAAAAGAGCTAAATTTTTGGTTTACAAAGTGTAGAGAGAGAGTGTGTAGGTAGAGAGAGAGAGAGTGCTATACAAGTGTTGGAGTTTTTGGAATTTTTTCTAACCTAATTTGAATAGGGGTGGTCTTCTATATATAGAAAACATATGCCTCATATCGAAAATATCTGTATATAGACAGCTGGTGCAGTGCATGCACCTGTGGGAACAGCTAGCAACAAATATTTGCAAAAATCTATTTTTTGACACAAGTGGCCGGCAGTGGTCGGCCGTACACTTGTGGGGGACACTTGGCTGGCCAATCCACTCAAAATGGCCTAATTTTTCACAACTGGCCAGCCGCCCACTATTAGTGGCTGGCCGTACACTTTAGTGGTCGGTCGTCCACAAAAATCTGCTTCCAAGCCTGACTTCAAACGGGCTTATCTCCTTTATCCAAACTTGGTTTTAGATCATTCTTGAGTCTGAATTGAAGCCCCAAAAGTATACTTTCCAATGGAGGTGGCCTCACATCTAACTTATAAGTGTGCAAAGAGATATGCTATTTTAGCGAAGGCTGCTGTAGATCTTGAGCGTTAAGGAAAATCCGTTTGTTCATTCGGCTCACTATAGTTGGAACTCCAATGTCACGGTTCTTAATCTGATATTGCAAAGTACAATGCGAGATTGATAAATCACCAAAGAGTCCAAATCCGGCAAATCGTTTTGAAAAACTGATTTTTAGAAAGAAGTGCCAAACATGGACTGCTTTGCCAGATATAGAGTCACCATCTAAATATTTTATTTTTTTGGGGAATTTAGGGAACCCTGACTCGTGCCTAAGGCCACGTGTCCGTCATCACCAAAGTTGCCTCGGCTCGGGAACTTGGGTACGAGAGGGGAAGGTCATGCAATGAGCACCCCCGCTCGTCCGATCAAAGATCGGCCTTTACTAACATGATATCTTGTTTTTGAAAACACATGTGCTCTTATTCCGGTTATTAACCTAGAATTACTATGTGATGCGCACAGCATACAAGTATAGACTGGATTACCTAAGTTGGAACAAAGCATTGCATATTCGTTTTGAAAATGGTTTGCTACTCACAAGTAGGCTAAAATACGGATTTCGCCACCCTCAAGTGGGCTTAGAAAACATGGTGATTTGCCACTCTCAAGTGGGCTCAAAACTCGTAATCAATGAATTGTCCCAATTCAAGTAACCCAACCTTCACCCACAGGCATTCAAGCAATTATATCACATAAGCAAATAGCCTCATGGCAAGCATGCTATCATGGCAACACTCACACTCATGCAAGATGCTAAAGCATAAACACTTACAGTGTACTCCGAGCCAAAAAAGAAGCTGGTTAGTAATCAATGCATGATCCTAGCTATGTCAAGAATGCCTAATGTAACACATGCAAAATGCAACTAAGATAGGCTCAGCTATTCTAAAATGTCACGTGAGATACAACTTGATACATGTATTCAACTTGGAATTGAAGTACAATGCAGTTAGTATGATGCGTAGAGCCCAGTGCATGCAAGACAGATGAATGAAAGCAAACATGAGAAGCATAAGGATGCTAATTGAAACATGCCCTAAAACTAACCATCGAAAGTAGGTAAGTAAAAGAGAGAAAGACGTGGGGTTGGAAGACATGCATCACACACACACACACACTTATTTACAACCGTTGGCCCTCTCGACGGAGGTCCAGAATAAATATCTGAGAACTAGCTATTCTAAGCTAATCTAATTAAACTAGTTATTACACGACAAAAAGAATAACAAGCTACAGCTAATTATTACACAACATTAACTAAGTAAGCAATATAAATGAGCATGAAAACTAAATGAATGTGGGCTGCCCCAACTCTGCTTTGAATGACAAAGGATGCATGCAGGCTTGAATTGCCTTGTTCGGAAATCCCTCGCGACACCCCGACTTGCCTCTGTTTGCAATTGACCTCAAGGGACTGTAGTCCTTGACCCTCGGGCCACCAATCATGCATCTCGATGCATGATGGCCGAGGAGTCGAATTGCATGACTCAATGTGACAATGAATGCACAAGTAAACACGTAAAGCCTAAAACTCCATCATGCATAGTCAAGAGTGCCGGTGACGAAGAATTGAGGCACATTTCATCACTTCAAGTATGAAACGTCCCTCGTTTCCCGTGTTTGGACTAACCCCTATTCCAAACACAATGCAACAAACAAGGCATGCACCAATGCAACTCTAGCATGCAATCTTAATGCAATGCAACTAAGTCATGCAAACCTGCAAGGGATAACATGCAAACATGCAACTAGCATACACAATGCTATGAACTAACAATGGCATACTCAATGCACATGACACTTAGCATACACAATGCACATAGAAACTAACATACACAACGAGATGAACAAGGCATGCACAATGCAATGATCAATCATGCGACAACATGGCATACTCAATGCTATGAACTACAATGGCATACTCAATGCAAAATGGACTTAAACCAAAATGGATGGGCCTCAGCCACACCCAAATCAGTGGGCAATAGATGATGGAAATAAGGCATCAAAACACATACGATCATGCACAATGCAACGGCCCCAAGTCTAAGGCACAAAACACAACTTTCCAAATGCATTGAAATGATGAAATATGGAGTGCAATGACACATGTTTCAGCTCTGAAATGGCATACAAAATGACTTCAAATTATGCAAACAACTCATGTAATGCATGTTGAATGGCTCAAGCATCGAAACTAGTGAAGTGTATTACAATATAGGCATGCAAGGCAATGCTCAATTGGCCAAACCAACTCCAAACAAACCCTATGCAGGCCCAAAACAATAGCAAAATGAGTTGGGATGATGGCTTGAAAGGCACAAAAATGAAGCTCATGCAATGGCTCACAAAATAGGGTATAAAAGCACAACTCTCAAGGGCACTTAAAGAGTGGAAAACATGGAAGTATGATAGCCCTATACGCTCTGAAATATCATGCTCAATGATGCCAAAACATGAAAATACCTCAAGTTAAGCCTGCAAGGGACTTCAAAACTCGAAGCTAGTGAAGGCTATTACACTACAAGCATACGTGGCGAGCATCTTTCGACCAAGAGGCCACAAAAGAGAACTAAGGCAGCCAAAAATATGAACAAAACTAGGTTGGAGCATAGCCAAAATATGCTATAATAGAGGGCCAAAACATCATGCATTCTATGCAAGTAAACATGATTTACACTACAAGCATATGAAGCATGTGAGAGGCTACCAAGCCAGCCAAAAATAGAGTCATGGCATGCCAAATGATGACCAAAAATCCACTAAAATATGACCAATACAAGCAAGAATGACATGCTACTTTGATAAGCCACAAAAGGGATTACTCTGCACATGCAAGAGGCAAACCCAAGGTGATCAAACCAGCCATAGATAGAGTCAAGGAAGGCCCTAAAAGTCACCAAAAAGTGCCTGAACTGAGCCTTGAAAGTATGAAAACATATGCTCCTTTGATAGGCCAAAAATGCAAGCAAACAAGACCAAAGAGGGCCACCCTCTCTGATTTAGAACCTCAAAACCACATGCCAACCCGCTGAAAATCCATTGGATTTTAGTGGCTAAAAGGCCATGCAAGGATTAACTCAAAGGCCTTATGGTATGGCACAAAACAAGGCCAAATAGGGCATGCAAGAGGGAAGATGACCCTCAGTACCAAAAGGGCCTTAAAAAAATGAAAAGCACTTAAATATGGAGCTTTTTTCAGTTGACAATAAAGCTCAAATAAGCATGCAAGTATGGCTAAGAGAGTGATTAACACAAAGCTTAAAAAGAGATAAAAGAGATTACCCTTGAAGCTCAGCAAAACCAGCAAGTTCCTCAGCCAAAAACCACCCTTTTAACCTCCAAAAATAACCTCTAGGAACCTCAGTTCAATGGTAAGGATGTATGGCTAAGAGTTGGGGTGTTAAAGGTCAAGAACAATACACACTTTTGGCACAAAATATAGAGATATAGAGAGAGATATGTGTTTGTGCCTTAGGAAATTTTTTGAACCTAGTTCCAGGAGAGAGAGCCTCTCTTATAGAAGAAACAAAGGGTTCAAGCTTCTTGGAGAAGCTAAACTTGGATGCAATACCTCTATAGACGTGTATGGAGGATACGGTCATGCCCTCCAGTGGTACACGGTAGCATCCATCCAGTCAGACAAAATAGGAGGAAACCTGCTGACCAGGAAAGGTGGTCAGCCTGCTACTTTTAGTGGTCGGCTGACCACCCAAAGTGGTTTCCCAAAAAAAAAGTGGTCGGACAGGGTAATTGGTGGTCTCCACACTGAAAGCAAGCCAATGGTGGGGTGAGAAACCAGAAAATGTGGCCCAAAGACCAAGAATACCAGTTTCCCGACCAGAAAATTGGCTGGCGGGGAGAAAAATGGTTTCCAAGGATAAAAGCTGGTTTCCCACCCTTGTACCACTTCCCAAACATGGAAAGTAAGGTTTGTACCCCAGACAAACCAAAATGGATGCAAGACGAGGGTTCGGGAGGCAAGACGCGCGGCCGGGAGCCCCGAAAACCAGCTACTAAGCATCAAAAGTGGCGTACGACCACAAAAGTGGTCTCCTGAACCACAGTGTCCCTCTAGATAGTGGAAACAAGGTTTGTTCCAAAAATCGTGCCAAACGGAGAATGTTATGCGGTCCCGAGCCAAGCGCACAGCCGACGGCTCCGAAAACCAGAAACTAGTCTCCAAATAGGAGGCGTGGCCTCGACCATGAAAAGTGGCCTCGACCAGAGAGATGGTCTACAAGTCCTCTCCTCCCTCTAGGAAGAAAACAAGACTTGGCCTGAGCAGAGTCAAAGTACAAAGGGTCCCAAGGTGCAGGCGAGGCTCTCAACCAAAAACTCCGAAACCTCGAAACGAGCACAACATGTGCGATCATTGAGTGCTCAATCGATGGCGTCTGAGTCTTAAGGCCGGTCAAAAATGAGGTGTCTATAGTTGCCCCTCTTTGACAGAACTCAAAAGTCAAGAAGTGACGGGAGTGAATGTCAAAGCCCATAGACGACCCATTTTTGACAAGGCCGAAGACTTGAACATACATATGCAGTTGGTTGAACATGTAGGCTGCCTACGTATCCCTTTGCAAGGAATCAAACCAGCGTAGTTCAGGGGCAGGATGCAAAATGTTATGCAGGAAGATTTTGATAATTGGGCTTATACGCTACGCGAAGCCGATTTGGGTGGTGCGAACAGACAAGTGCACTTGCTATTGTTAATCGGTTTGATAATTGGACTTACTCGCTTCTGTGGCCGGTTTGATAATTGGTCTTATACGCTGCGCGAAGCCGGTTTGAAAATTGGACTTATACACTGCGCAAAGCCGGTTTGATAATTCAGGATTTATGCAATGCAATACAATGTAACAATGCAAATGATATGCAATGTATCGAAGTAATCAAACCACAAGTAGTGCAAAACCTCACGAATATCATAAAGGAATGGAGATGCAAAATCAAACTACGTGTAACATAGAAAAGGTGCCAGAGCACTCTAACCACAACTCTCTGAGTGGAATAGGTGCATGCAGAGACAAAACTATGCGTTTTGCAGAAAGAATACAAGTAATTGGGTGGCATGATATAAGTAAGGAATGATCTACCAAGGAAAGATCATGATCCTACATGCTGAATGCGACAAACTACAATGCAATGGATGTAATGGATAGAGTGAATAAGGCGCGCGGCCAAACCACATTTTGCCTAGAAAAGGCATAGACACAAAACAGACCACGTCTAACACAGAAAAGGTGTCGACACCCTCAAACCACAATTCTCTTAGTGGAATAGGCGCGTACACATAATCACAGAACCATGCTTTAACACGAAAAGTATGGACACATGCCAGACTAAGTTTAACATGGAAAGGATGCAGGCGATACAATGGATATGCAGTACAGGCATGCAACATATTCTATATGCAATGCAATAGACATACTAGATGATGTAGTAGTTAGGAAGCGAAGGTACCTTATAGGGGCAATTGGAAATGACCTACCTCATGCTGCTAGGGACCTTCCCCTTCTTCTCGGTTGAACCGCAGGTATTACATTTCTCCCTAACTATGGTCGCAGCTTTCCCTATTCTCCAACAGGGTGACAGACTAGGTTGGTTTAGTATCCAGAATTGAGGCGCATACACATGCTATCTCAATCTATGGGGCTGCCATACAGATTTCAAGCCGAGGATATACCCCTGGGTATTTAAACCAGACTTTAGTCTTGGAAATCCTGAACCTTTGCGTTCTAGGAATGAGCCATTCGAGCTCTAGTTTCCACCGTCTCAGTTGGTCTCCTAGGAACTCACCGCAAACACAGGCAAGTGGCTATACCAGACCACCAGAAGTCCTTCGGGCACGACAAACACCAAAGGAATTGCACCTTTAGAGGATTTAATGTCTCTTAGACCAGAGAGTGCACAAGACAGTGTGAAGTAGAGATGCAGAATTTAAGGTCTCCTAGACCAGAGAATTTAAGGTCTCCCAGACCAGAGGAGTGCACAAAGGCAGTCGAGGCAAAATGAATGCAAAAGACGATTGCAACATGCAAAGTGCACAAAATAGTCGATCTTGGTGCACAAGGCAGTGTGATGCAATGCACTAACAAGTCTTGAGTGAGGTGCAAGAAAGCGCGAGCAAAGCACTAACAAGTGCGGTGAGGTGCACAAGAGAGCGCGAGCAAGGTTCAATACAAAAGATACAAGCATTTTCTATGCAAGATGAGAGCACATAATAAATGCAGGATAGTCGATGCACAAGAAAGCGCGAGTGATAAAGCGCACAAAACAATCGATGCACAAGCGCGAATGTAAAGCGCACAAAAGCGATTGCAATCAAAGCGCGAGTGATAAAGCGCACAAAAGCGGTCGATCGCAAAATAAGCGATAAAATGCAAAGCGCACAAAAGCGGTCACGATCGCCAGAAAGCGCGAGTGATAAAGCTGCACAAAAGCAGTCGCGATCGCCAGAAAGCCTTGAGTGAAATGCATGCACAATGCGTGCGTGCACAAAATAGTGCGATCGCCAAAATAGCGATAAATGCATCTTCTATGCAAGTAAAGGTGCACAAAATAGTGCGATGCACAAAATAGCGATAAAATGCATGCACCATGCAAGACTTGTCACCTGACTTACAACATAGCATTCCATTCATTTGGCACCGGTGACAACACAACACTTTGTTTGTTTAGCAGCGGCTCACAACACAATATTACATTCATTTGTACGCAGCTCAAAACCGGCCTGTTTATCTGGGTACCACTGACTCTTTAGACACCTGACTCACTTTGGGCACCTGACTTACTCACACAACTCATTTTGGGCACCTGACTCATTTCCACACAACACATTTCGAGGGCACAATGAGATCTCCGGCACATAGCTCATCTTGGGGCACACACTCATTTTCAGACACCTGACCATAGTTCTAAATCGTGGTGTCGAATAGCATCTGATATCGATCGCGAATGTCATGTCGGTAGTATCGTAGAATGCGTGTCGGTGTCAGGCGTCGCAGTTGTGAAATTTCAAAAATCATTAGCAATCCATCTAAAACTTAATTTTATGCATTTTTTTTTACTCTTTTAGCCTTAATTTATCACATTTTAATCAAAATTTTGATATGTAGACTCTAATTTAGTAATAATAATGATATGTAGACTCTAATTTAGTTAGTAAAAACAGTTTTCAATTAACAAATATTCTAATTCTAATTTAGTTAGTAATAATAATGCATTTAAAATAAAAATAAAAAATCTAAAATATTAAACATCTTTAAAAAAAAATCTGACAGATTAAACCTCTATAAAAAAATGATATAAAATAATTTGAAATAAAAAGATTTGTGATTAAAAATTTAAAATAATAAAAAAAATCTGAAATAAAAAATTTGACAGATTAAATCTCTTTAAATAATATATATATATATATATATATATATAATATATATTGAGCATATGTGCATTTAAAAAATATATATATAATATTTTTATATATAAAAAATTATATATTCTATGCCAATAATATATAGATATATAATATATAAAATTATGAGAGAATAACTTAAAACAAAACAGAGCATCACATATTATAAACAAAATAAAACAAACTGTTGACTTAAAACAAAACAGAGCATAATATATATATGCCGATTATATATATATAAACAAAACAAACATTATGACTTAAAACAAATTATAAACAAACCGTTGGCTTCTCCAGCTAAAAGAAAAAGAAAAATAAAGCATCAAACAAAACTATGACTTCTTCAGCCAAAAAAGAAAAACAGAGCATCAAACTATGGCTTTTCCGGTGCTGTTTTGCTTTTCTCAATTATTTTGGTGAATTTCAGCCGTGTCGAACAAATCGCTTACGTGTCAGATTAGGGACGATTAGGTAATAGAGAATCGGGAATCACGGACGTGAAATCCATTCTCACCGGTATATCTGGGTGAGTATCAATTTCGACCCTCCCATTTTTCGATGCGTCTGCCGATATTTAGAACGCTTGCTTGCCCACCATGAAGAAGAACCCATAAGATATGGTTGTGTTGCCAATTCAGATTATATAGCACATAAAACATGTATTGATCTCTACTAATAAGATATTATGCTCATACTTCAACCATTCCACCAACACATGAACCCTTCATATTTTTTATTTCCAAGCTGTTAAAACTCTTGAGCGGTTTGAACAAAAAATGATTTTGCACAAAACAAAACCTCTTGGATTTGTCTATATGTACAAATTATCTCTTTCAAGATAAGAGCTACATCTTTATAATGGATAAACATTAAACAATGACGGGATACAAATACAACAATATAATTATATTCAAGATCTACATAAGCGAACACTATTGATTTTACAAATCTCATGGATGCTACAAATAGATACATATATACACACATGGAGAGTTATTCTGATTTCTACCAAAGAATCGAAAATCAAATTTATTTAATTTCCCAAATCTGTTTAACAGATACGTACACATGGAACAACCTTTTTTTTTTTTTTTCTTCTTTTTTCCCCCTTTCTAGATACATAAATACACACACACACACATGTTCAATATTTAAGTTACCCAATGCCAATATTATAGAACTATAGAAAACCAAATCCCATAAAGGAAATAATTAAGTTACCCAACTATCATTTTAGCAAACGGCTTCTACCTAATCCAAATGAAAGAGCATCTCAAATCACATTGAAATCTTCTCTGCATTATTGCACCAAAAACTCTCTAGGAAGAAATACATTTTAGATATAATGTATTTTATCCTTTTAGTCTCAATGGGATACATTGTGGTTGAGATGTTAAATTTGCCAACAATCCCATAGTTTATCAATAAAAACAAATAAATATAATATTTAATTTGATGTACAACCAGAAAGAATGATAGCGAAGGAGGAAACATAACAAAGCAGAGAAGAGAGGAGAAACCTATTTCAATTATTGGTAATGAAATTTCGCTTTCACAATCAAAAAAAAAACAAGAAATTATATGTTCCTTCAATCATTTTATAGAAACCCATTTCAATCATTGATTCATTGATTTCACATAAATGAAAATCCTACAACATAACAAAATAAACCCTAGAGCTAAAGGAAATGGGAAATGGAAATAGAAAGCGTGAAAGTGAGAGGGACAAAGATAAAGAGAAGAAGAGAAAGAGTGAGGAAGAAAAACCTCAATGTTGAAGCGATGCGGCGGTGGTGATGTAATGATGGCGATGGTGGAAGATTGATGGTGACTCTGAACTTCGAATCGGTGATGGTAAGTCAAGTGAGAGAGAGAGAGAGAGACCAACAGGACTAAACTTGTTTGGGTGTATGTAAAGGAAAAAATATGAAAATAAATAAATAAATAAATAAAAATCATAATTAATAAATTGGGCGGTAATGTGAAAGTATTCACCAAAAATAAATCTATGTGTTTTATGAAATTTTTGATTTTATTGTCGACTAACTGTTTTTGCTCCTTTGAAAATAAGTATTTGCCGACCACATTTTGGTTGGCAAAAGATTAAAAGTAAAAAATTTCATCAATATTTGGCGACTAAGTTTTTTAGTTGGCAAAAATTAATTATCACGATGACTAGATTTTTTTTGGTCACGAGAATATAAATATATGCCAACCAAAAGTTTGGCCGTCAAAAATTAATAGCAATAATTATTATAGTTATTTGGCAACTCAATTAGTTAGTAAAAAATTGATAGACTATGACTAAATATTTTTTTGTCACCAAAAATTCATATTTGGCGACTAAACTTTTGGTCACCAAAGATTAATCGCAAATATTATGTTGGTTATTTGGCGACTAAAAATTTCTTTTAGTAGGCAAAAACTGATATACCACGACAAAAACATACTTTTATAGCCTAAAACCTAAACAAACGCCGACCAAAATTTGTTCAGTCACCTATTGTGTAATATTTTAGTGACTAAATTGTTTTTTAGTCGCCAATAAGTAATATACCTTGACTAAAAAATGTTAGTAGCTACTGCCCAAAACAATACCGACCAATATTATTTTTAGCCACCAAAAGTACAGATTGTTGTAGTGTTGATATTGATGACAATGACAATTAGTTTTCATAACATTGATAAATATTTTATTTGTAAAATACCTAACACCCAAATTGATTACATTATCGGCGGATACATATGATTGCTAAATAGGAAATATTATCACATAAATATAATAAAATAAATTTTTATGTAATTTCTTCTTTTTAAAAAAAAATAAAATTATGGGACAATAACATGCTTATATATTCAATATTTTATGATAAGTTTAATTATTTTGGGTATCTTTTTAATCGACAATCTAGACTGAAGGGTGTTATTTTAGTCAATGGAGTTCATCACAAATTTTATTTTAACGATCTAACAGTTCATTTTGTAAAAACTTTTCTATATATAATTTATAAAAAAAAATTAGATTGATTTGATAATCATAACTTTTTTATTTATTGTGCTCGCCTCCAAAAAAAAAAAAAAAAAAAAAACCATTTTTTTTGGGTAGATACGATGAAATTAAGAGATTACGATTATTAGGTTGGCTTAAATTTTTTTTATGGATGATATAACAGAAGACCCAACAAAATGAATGTTTTAGTTCATCAAAATGAGACCAATAATGGATTCTACATATCTAAACAACACCCTCCAATTTAGATTGTAGATTGGAGAGATGTAAAATTGTTTTAAATAAGATCCAGTGCCACTTTAGTACATCTTAATTACTTTTATCAAGGTTTTATTTCATTGCATACACATATATACAAACTGTTTCAAGTTCTTATAATCCAATCACAAAATTAGATAGATCTATAAAATGTGAATCATATCTCATATGAGAACGTTGTGTCCCTTTGAATTTTAGGCATATAAAAAAGCTGTATATACTTACTCTTATTGATTATTCTTATAAACACAACCCTTTACAAGTGTATTCCAATATCATTCTAATCTTGTCTATTTACTCCTCATAGATACACAACCTTGGTGGAAGCGAGAATGTCCTACAAGTAGCCAAGGACATGGAGAAAGTGTTAGAAGTTTCCCTAAGTCAGATTGTAAGGATGTTGAGTTCCCATCTCATCTCCTCCATTTGATTACCCATTCCTTTCCAAAGCATTCTTACTTGCCATGGCCGTGATCTCTTCTCATGTGCCGCTTCATGGTTTATGGTTAATGTTGTCTTTTATAACACTAACCTTGTCCAATCTCAGTTAAATCACCAATATCTCCCTGAAAGGAAGAAGTTGAATGCGTATCAAGATGCCTATAATGTTGCAAGATTCCAAGCACTGCTTGCACTTTGCTCAACAATTTGGGATATTAGGCCCTTGTCTTTTCATCAATCGCATTAGCGAGTCAAAATCTAGATCATGGGCTTCTTTTTCATGGCTCTTGCCTTGCTTGCTATGGGGATACCCTACATCGCATACTGGTACAACCACACAAATTGAGGATTTTTGTTTCTATATGGCCTCACATTTTTCTTCCCAAATTTTGGTCCAAACACTACCATTTTTATAGTCCCCTGTAGAGCTTTTTCAAGATTTCGTCGACATGCCATGGAATTTGAGGGCTTCTAGAAGGGTTAGAGCAATTGTTGGAGTCTGTTAGATTTTTGGCTTCTAAAGACAACGTGATAACAAGCATTCTAATTATGTGGGTGGGATGGCATTTGGATTGGTGGTTCTGGATGGAGTGCATCATGCGAATGATCACAACTTGCTTGTTTACCCGAGACCATAGGAGATCATTGGAAAAGAATGAGCGAAGACAAAACCCAAGAGCTTTGTTTCTTGAGGTGTTCTCTGAATTCTTGCATCTTGACATGGGTCTAATTTTGTTGATGAAGTTGTTTTTTTTTTTTTTTTTTTTATATAAATAAAAGCGGAACTTTATTGATGAACAAAGATAGAATTACAAACATAAATAAGAAAGGGAAGGGAAGAGGGTGCAAGGAGCATCAGCGAAACAAAACTATCCCAACTAGGTTGGCATGATAAGATAAGCCCAATCATATGCTAACACACCACAGGTTGGTGAGTAACCAACCACAAGCAAACCAAAACCCAAACACAACCAATAGAGACTAGAGACAACTCAAAACTAGCAGATACAAAACAAAGCAATAGAAACATAAGCGAGGAACATTCATCGTGACAAAAAAAAAAAAAACAAAGCGATAATTGCATCGATAGTAGTATCGCTTTGGTTCACTTTGCAACAAAGCCCATACCAACATTACAAAACCTCGAGAAGCTCTTTTGAATCTTATAAGCAACTTCTCACCTTAGCCCAGAATCAACCATAGTCAACTATAGCGCGTGACTGTTCATACACAAAGCGAGAACACAAGCAGGAAAAAATAATCATGATGCTATCGGCCAATAGTCTAACAACCCCAAGCATCTCAAAATCAAAACAACAACCCCAAATAGACCAGACTCAACCACGAGCGACAACACTAGAGTATATACTCTTTTTCACCTTCGACTTAGGGTAGACAAATTCATGAGATACCAAAGCAGACCTTAGGCTTTTTCTTATTAGATTCATGCTTAGCCTTCACATTTGTTTTACGCCTGAGTTGACTTGCTCTTAGCTGCATTGATTTTTCTATTGCCTTTAAAATTTTACTCTTGATGAAGCCATATCGATTACAAAGAAAATTTATCAATCCTTCTTTATCTGGATCACTCCATTTAATATCAAGAAGCCAAGACAACGACATAATTCTTTAGTAGTAGCAAAAAGCAGGCGAGACAATAGCATAACGGATAAATACACCCGATGAAGCCAAGACAACAACAAACACCCTCACTAATCTTCCTCAAGGTTCACCTCGAGAACCACCTCCCAAAGCAAAATCTAATTTGACCCAGTTGGAAACAAATCATTCACATGAATACATGGACTGAAACACTTCCTTGAACCAAGCGGCCAATCTAAACTTAATAAGATCACTTACACTAACCTCGTAGGGACAACCTCCTAAACAAACATTGATTATGAAGATTCCACAAAGACCACATTACAACTAAAGGAATACTTTTCCACATCATCCTCTCTTTTTGCTAAGCCTCACCCCGCCCACCACTCAAGAGTAACCTCCTTTGTGGTAGTGCACCTTGAACACCCCACCATCTAAGCATTGCTGACCATATTCTCCAAGAAAATGTACATGACAATAACACATGGTTGAGTGACTCATCCACTGATTTGCCTGACTGACATATTGAAGATGCAATAGCATTCATAACACCAATCCTAATAAGAAAATCTGCTCTTTAACCTACCTTTCCATGCAAGCCAACCAAAACATTGAACTCTGAGGGGAATTGTGACCCAAATCCTTTTGCTAATAGGACTAAGGTTGCCAAATCCACCTTAAAATTTATATCTTGATCCTATAAATCTCCGATTGTAGAAGCATTCGAGACGAGTGTATCATTTTGTTGATGAAGTTGATGTCATATAAAACTTATTTGTTTGCAAAATGATAGAGATCTTTGAAATACCAAATTTTCTACCAACTACACGTATGAGTATGGTCTCACAAGGGAATGAAACCCACATCCATGTGTTTAGTTAATAGAAAAAATTGGTTATTTAGTATCGGTGTGTAATTAGTTGAAACATTATAATTTAGTAGGAGTATATAAACAAAGTTGAGAAAAATAATATAAAATTGAGATTATTTTTCAATCACATAGCATTGACTTTATCATATGATATTATGCCCACTCATTATGCTTACTGTGGAAACAAATTCACGCCTAACTCAATCATAATAAAGGCCCAAGTAAACCTCATAAAAGCCCAAGCAAAATGTGGCCTAAGGTAAATGAGAGGCCAACTAGATCCATAGCATATCTAAGAAGAGCATGATGCGGTTCAAAACTCATCAAGCGACATAATGGCGGCCGTTCGATCAATATGAATCAAACTACGAGGCTAAAGCAAGTTGCCCACCACCAAAATAACCATTGAGAGAAAGGACCATCGATCAACAAGGATGTATGATCATCTTTTAATACAACTTGACCACTTCATTTGGCGAAGGCCAATCGTCTAATAAGCAAAGATCTAATAATGCAACAATACTTAATGTAGCCACTATTGAAGTGATTCCTAACAAGAAATTGATCATCGATCAAAAGGAAATTGACCGTTTACAACAACATGGCACCGATTATACAAAGGGAATGGGGTGAGCAGTAGGACAAGCGACAACCCATAAATACACATAAAATATATTTCACTTTACTTATCTATTATGAGAATATCCGAGTCAAGTTGTTAACTTGATTGTTAGAGAAGTCCTCTTTACCTAACTTGGGTGGAAATTAGAGGTGATCATGACCTTTGTTTCTATTAGCAGATTAAAGAAGTGGTGTCATCATCTTGTTAATCTTGTGTGGAACAAATTCACCATCCACATACCCCTATCCTATGTCTTTTTCTTTTCTTTTTCTTTTCTTTTTTTTTTTTTGTGGAAAGGCATATACCTTGAATTAAGAGTCACATAAGCATACTTAATCACTAACAATGAAACATTTTGAATAAATGTCCTTGATATCTCTCACATTAACGCCCACACAGTTTTTTTTTTTTTTTTTTTTTTTTTTGTGAAAATGGCACCATTGAATTTATTAATTCTTATTCTTTGGAGTTTCCCAGCTTAAACTGATGGTTGGTTGCACAATCGATTTGTCCACGAGCATTATCACTACAATATTAGGTCAAGTAGCAGCCTAACAAATCGGCAACCTCTTAAGCATCGTTGCCATTACTCACGAAATGATTTCTTATTCCTATTCCCCTAAATACACCAAGCAATGGTAGTCAACAATTCAAGATATTCTTGTCCAAGAAACATCATGAAATCCATAAACCATTGGCAAACATCTCCTTTACCATGCATCATATTCCATTCATTGAATCCATCGCCCTTCAATCTTCAATTGCAAAATCACAATCCTATAAACAATGAATTTGTTTCTGCAAAAAGGTCATACGAAAGGCATACTGCCACTATTAAGATTTGGCGTTTACACAAATTAGATCCCATCAACCGTACACTTAGCAAGCATTGCAAACAAAATATTTGATTTTTCGGGCACATTCATACCTTGCCCTTGAGCTCAAGGCTATGATGCATTTTACATCTGGTTCTGATGATCCTTTTGAGCATTCCAACCATTATGCCCACCCATGGCATGTCAATCTCACAATAAAACCCCATACTTAGTAAAATGCCCAAAAATCATCTATCATCCCTACCAATTGCTCGGGCCTAAAGAAATTCTCTTAATCTTTTTCACATCATAAGGCTAAAATTACTACAATCAATTACATTTTCTTTCAACAAACCTATAGATTGGTCAATAAAAGGCAACTTTAGTCTTTGCCTTTTCCAAACCAAGGACAATAGGGCTCTAAACTTGGCTCACAAATAATGAGAGGGCATCCAAAAGATCACCCACATATGTAAGCATTGCACCATTTCCTTGTGGTCCATCTAAGCCCGTGCATAAAAATTCCTTTCCTTCAAGATTAGCTACTCCAGAAGTATACAATGGGTGGCACCAAATTAGGGCATCTAAAAAAGGCTACTGTGAAACTAACTAGCCTTAAGTATTCTCCTTTGCTAGAGAATTTTGAGTTGGTGAAAAATCTCCACCATTGTTGATCCTCTCAATTTCCCTATCCCTATCCTTTGTTGATCCTCATATATTCAAATCCTTTGTTGATCCCTTTATTTTTCCAACATTTTTAGCAAAAGTAGCATACTTTATGTACAACCATCCAAACTCTCTATTATATAAATGGAAATTTTAAATCTATTAAAATCGCCAATAAACATATATAAGAATTACTTAATAAATTTGTAAATTATAAAAGAGAGTTAAAAAATAAAATATAATAAAAGTAATCCCAATAGAGCCATATGAAAATACCATTAAACGAGTAGATCTCACCCCATGACTTAGATGTTATGGGTTTTACAATCTGCCTTTTATGATTTACACTTCTTCACCAAGACATTGCAAAATATGTCGCGAGGAATAATCATTGATCATTCTAAAAATTGAATCAAAATAGTAAAAGCGTGCATAAGGTATAGTGGACCAAAACTTGATAAGCGCTGCATAAATAGTTTTAATCGACATAGATAATAATACTGCAGTGTTGTATGTTTTATCTATTGAGTTTGTTAAGTTGTTTTCATTTTTCGAAAAAAAATTAAATTTTTTGAGCCTTTTATATAACACATCTTTATTATTGAATTACTCAATATTGTAAAGTACAATGCTATATATTTGAGTTAACTTTGAGGTTCTGCATCAACAACTTAACACAACAATATAACACATTTAGTAAAAGCAAAACTAATTACAAAAATTAACACTAAACATATGTAAAGGGATTTGTATCAATAGATTCAAACACAATTTTACTTACTTGTTTTAATAATTAGTTAAGTCATTGGTTGTATGTGTTTGGAAACAATTTAAATTCTACTATTGGATGTTAAACAAATGCAATATATATGTGACATCCACGGTAAATCAAGAACCCAAGAATTTCATATAACTTTGGCCTTTGTTTAGTCTATTGAGATTTACTTAAAATGATAAGATGCAAGCCGAGACAAAAGTTGTTAGGTTTTTATTCTTGGCAACCCCTCCCATTTTGACAAAAGCGTTTTTTCCGAGTTGTAATTGTATTAGAAGTTTTATTTAATTGAGGCTATGTGTTAGATCACCCAATCAGCTGAATTGTGCCTATGTAAGAGAGATTGTGATCTTAATCCTATATCATGCTTTCCTTGAGCGAGTCTAGGGGGTAGCGTCCTTTTACAATGAGTTTTAGGCGGCGCCCACAAACAAACAAAATTACCAATTGAAGTTGTGCTTTTACTC